>JAHHFK020001226.1:0-424630 GCA_024533555.2 Aedes koreicus | reverse complement strand
CTGTCACCTTTGCGAACAACCCCATTGGGCTGTACCTTGTAGTTTTTAGTACAAGATTTTTTTCAGTGTATGAAACTTTGGGTAAAGGCCAGTATCGACTTAAAAAGTAGAGAGGTTACGGAATTTTGTTCAATATTACCTAGCGGAATTTTGACAATTGATCTGCATGGAACGAAATGTCACCTTCATTTACGGAATAATCGAGCGGAATATTTTTCCGAAAGTATAAGTGACAGCTCCCTTTAGTTCTCGTGGAAACCTTACAAATTCCAATTTTATTTTTCGTTCTTTTCAGGTGGATACTTCTGCAGAAATTTCTTTTCGATTCTTTACTTTTCCGTTTCATTAAACGGAATTTAACATGGGTTCGGGATAGAAAAAGAAATTTCTTTCGAACACGATACCGACCTTAAAACAAGGGTAGAGTTTAATGTTTACATGTGCAAAATCGCCACAATCTGTCAAGTGGTTATCGTGATGACTTCCAAGCTAGAAGTGCTTCGACAAAACATTATGGGCGTGGTCGTGGGAAATCCAGGCCAGTCCCACAGGTGTATCGTGAAATAGTTGGTAATCAACAATTCGACCGTGTCTCGTGTGGTAAAATCGTTCAAGGAGACCTAGACGACCCATCGGCGAGCTGACAGTGGAAGGAAAGCGAAGCCGACCGATCCCGTGAACGCAAGGAATGTTAGGGGTTACTTCAAGCCCAATCCGAACCACTTGATTCGAAACGTGGCTAAGAATGTTCCGTCTGGTTTGTCCAGTAGACAATGAAGCGGGATGGACTTCATGTCTTCAAAGTAAGAAATGTGACTAACCGAACCGATAAACAGAATAAGGTGGGAAATCGCGCGCCATGAAGTAGTTGGTGCAGCCGAAATGCATCGTAATGGACTACGAGACGTACATTAAAGCGGACGCTAAGAAGATCCCCGGCCTGGAGTTTTTCGTTGGCAAGTTCCACCTGGATGTTTCGGAGAAGTTCCGTAAGAAGATGGTCGACAAACTTGCTAAGAAGTACTTGGTGTGGCAGACGATCTGTGGGCGTGGTAAATTCAGCAAGCCGTACATAACGACCAAATAGAGGAGAGTGCTCTAATGTGGGTCTATGGATCTAGAATTTGGCCTATCGTTCAAAATTGCCTGTCTTTAATATTTCTTCATATTGATATGTCAGTGAGACCATACTACTGTATATATTTGATTTTCAGGGTACAAAAAGTGAATTAATATTTACTTTAATTTTAAGCATAGGCCGAATCCTAGATCCATAGACCCACATTAGAGCACCTTCCCCTATGTAGAGAAGAATGCCTCCATTAGCGCCTGCTGCCCTTCCTTCGGTCCCCGGTGATGGAGTCGTACGGTGATGGGGTGGTACGAAGCCAACGATGTTGTTTTTGTGCCGAAGGAGGCAAATCCGCCAAACTCACCAGAACTTAGCCCAAGAGAAAAATTCTGGGCGATTATGAAGGGCAATACCTATTTTGAACGATAGGCCAAATTCTAGATCCACATTAGAGCACCTTCCCCTATGTAGAGGAGAATGCCTCCATTAGCGCCTGCTGCCCTTCCTTCGGTCCCCGGTGATGGAGTCGTTGGGGTGGGGCGGGCACCCCGGTGTTTTTTTTCCCCCGGGGGCCAAACCCCCCCACCCCCCCCAACACCTCCCCCCAGAAAAAAAATCCGCGGTTTTTAAGAGGCCAGCTCCCGGAAACCGGGAAGGTCTTCAAAAAAACCGACAAGGATTTGAAGAAAGAGTGGATGAAAGTTTGTAAGAAAGATGGTGCAAGTGTTGCACAGGATTCGTGGGAAGTCCAAGGTGCGGGCATTTAGCCTAGGAGAGGAGGTTGAATAAACCAATTTTGCAAAAACATAGCTAATATGTGTTTATTTATTCCCTGAGAGTTTAATAAATATCTGACTTAAAATGAATTTTTGATGATAATTTTTGCCTGTTGCATTTTTTTTTCGAGAACAATTTTTAGTTATGTTTCTTACAAGGTAATTTCGGCTGTGCCTCGGTTTTTTTTTAAAATTATGAATGATATACACAATCCAAAAAAAAATCACTACCAGAAAGTTTGAGGCACAGAAAGAGATTTTCATGCAGATATTAGTATCTAGACATTATTCTCGATTGACGGAGGCAATACTTTTTTTTACCAAATTCTGCATAGTTTTTTTTAAAGCTGAAATGGTACAAAAATAGATCTGTTGATCTCTGTTATTTTTTTTCTAAACATTAAGGCCCTACTTTAAAAGAGAGCTTTTATAAACGTGAGAAAAACATTATCAAATTTTGGAATATTATGCGTGGCCCGTGAGGAAGTGGGACAACTCGTTGTAATTTACAAAATGACAATTCTCGCCTAAGGTGAGATGTTTCTTCACGAAGAGTCATTTAACCCGAGGTGACATAATTTCGTCCTTTAATACTTAGTTTGCTATAATTGTTTAAGTTTCCTTTAAACGATACATTGTTTAGCTGCCAATTTGATTCCTGATCAAGTTTAATTTGTTTCGATTCTACCAAAATCAAATGCCGAAAATGCACTTGGTAACATTGTTCACGTTTTCTAAGAATTTCTTCTACCTGTTATTGGACGACATCCCAGACAATTCTCTAAGGAGTGTATCGAAAATAAGCTATCCACAAACTTTCTTTCAAATTATGTTGAAAACCGATATTTTATTCATACAAAAAATTGATCCTCTATTGTACGAGGTTAAACTTGAACATAATGAAGACCGGATGAAATTTAAGTTATTCCTTCACGAATTTTCGAACTTTGGATCGAATGCTCTTCATCAAGTTCCGGACAAGTGTTGCATCGCATTTTTTGGACGCTTGAGCCCAAATTTTTTTGAACTCCTGCATGTTCCCAGCTGCCTTACCAGTCTTCTTGAAGACCCTCTTCACGATTGCCCAGTAACGTTCGATGGGTCGAAGCTGAGGGCAATTTGGTGGATTGATATTTTTCTCAACGAAATCTATACCCTTTTCCGCAAGCCAATTGAGAGTGGTTTTGGCGTAGTGAGCCGACGCTAAATCCGGCCAAAACAGTGGAGGTGTACTATGCTTCTTATATAAAGGCAACAATCTCTTCTGGAGACACTCAGATCGATAGATTTCCGCATTTATAGATCCGGTAGTGTAAAAAATGGTTGACTTCAAACCACAGGAACATATTGCTTGCCATACCAGTACCTTTCGACCGAATTTTTCCACTTGAATCGACCTGTCCGCATCGCTCACATTCTCCCCAACGACGGTAGTAAAGTATTGTGGACCTGAAAGGGTTTTTGAGTCCTCCTTTGCATAGGTCTCATCGTCGATCAAAACGCATGTATCCGGACGCTGCAAAAGACGCGAATACAATTTCCGGGCCCTTGTTGCTGCTCGCTTCTTCTGTTCTGCACTTTGTTTCGAGATTTTCTGCTTTTGTGGGTCTTCAGGTGGTTTCGCCTCTTGATACGCTGGATCATTCCGACACTCGTTCCTGCTTTTTTGGCCAAATCACGTATTGACATTGATTTGTTCTTCATGATTAGAGATACCACTTTCTGCTCCAGTTTCGGGTTGGAAGAACCGGGTTTTCTGCCTCTTCCTGGTAGCTCATCCAAAGAATAGTGTTCCCCAAACTTATTAATGATGGTTTTAACACTCGCATGATGAATTCCAAACCGCTTCGCCAATTTTCGCATAGTAATACCCTTCTCACTTAGCCATGTGTCCAGAACCTTAATTTTCACTTCCTTATCAAAACGCGACATTTTCAAAACGCAGAATTTGAACCGCACAAACAAGTAAATAAAAGAAAGCTGACAGTCAAACGCACAGCATGCAGTGTTCAGAGCATAAAAAACCATAACAAATACATGCGTACAACGCAAATGTATGTGGATAGCTTATATTCGATACACTCCTTAATAGGTATGTTTGACGCAGGTTATCTAATGTTAAGCGAAATAAGTTAGAATGGATAACTGTCACCAAACGACCGATTCTAATACCTTTTCAAACCGTAGGATCTCAGCAGAAGAAAAACTTTTCATTATTGTAATGCTCTACATTACAACTGGTACTGAAGATAGCACATCATACGGAAGCCACCCACTTGACCTGGCCACTGGTTATCGACTGTAACCGAACCACATCGATTGTACCAAAACTGCAATCAAAGTGCAGTTTGTGTCCATCTCCAGCCGGTCATGGTGTATAATTAGAGGTCATGGCCAATGGGGAATATAGGCATATTTATGAAAAAGGGGAACCTGGGTCTTGTTTCCCGATGACAACTGTAATCATCGGATCAAATGCACTCGAATGTATCGAATCGAACAACTGCTGCACTCGTTTTGTGTGGTCAATATAAAACGATACAGTTCTGCGGTCTTTTTGATCAGTTTAGATTGAAACGGTGATGATGAGTGTTTATTGAACGCCAACATGAGACAAACTCGGTTGATTCTGGTGCTGTTGTTGTTCCCGTTCGAAAGTTTCGTGCAGGGAGGATCTGTTCTTAGGAGCTCTTTGAGGCAGCTAGCTTGGGAGGCCAAGGATTTGTTTAAGATTTGTGCGTCGAAAAATGATTCCAGGTGGCAGTGTTTGAAGGAGGAAAGTCTTGCGGCGGTTGACGAATTTGCTGGTAGTGAGAGGATACCTCTGGTGAATGGTATAAGCTTAGTCCGTGTGAATAATGGCAATAGGAAGTGAGCGATGTTTAATTTTGATAGAATGCTTAGTGGAAGATAATTGACGAATTTTGTTTGTTTCAATTAGATCGGTAAGAGTGGCCCAGGCTTCACAGAACAACACAGAAAACATCAATAATCTGCGGGCGACTCATTTTGATGGAAAACAAGCTGGAGATCAAGACCATTCAGCGAACGAGAGTCTACAGTGGACCTCTCGTGTTTTGGCGGCTATGGATAAAGTATTTGAAACACACGTTCTGCAAATTGATTTATTCAATCCCGTTGGCGGAGGAAAATATTGGATGAATGAAAAGGGAGACTACTGGTTGCGGAAATATCATAGGAAACAGAGTAATCTGTCCGTAGTGGAAGGTGAGTTTTGCCAAATATGAGCAAATATGTAAGGATTAAGATTCTAAAATAATCGTTTTTATGTTCAGTCGAAAGTTATTTTCATGTTTTTTTTCCTTCTGATAACAAAAATAAGGCACCGTTGTCAAATTTGCCGAGCTTTCATGTTATTTTTGTGCTGACGTTTATTTTAACGTAGAACTACTTTTCACTTTTCTATACCGAGGGTCATTTCAAAATTTTGAAAAATGAGAACTTTACGATAAAGCAAAAGGTTTTTACACAGTACTAACTTTCGTTCGACTGAACAGAATCACTTCATTCATACACCACTCTATCGGAAAAAAACACATTTTTTTTTTGCATTTAAATTTAAATTACGTACTTTGAGTATAATTAGTTCCTCAATGTGCTTAAAATTATCTACATTTGCTCCCATATAAATTGTGAATATGAAAAGGTTGTAAATTTAGTTTTCCATATCAGGATCTTAACAAACGGGTATCAAACGGTTCAAAATTGTCTTTCTCTTTTCATTTCATTAAGCTTCATACCACATGTAATACTGTGATAGCGTTTGATTTAATAACCAAGCCCATCTCATTTTATGAATTATGCTCCCAACTGTATTCGCGTGACCCTCTTATTCCCAGACTATGCTATTCAACGCTAGTATATAAACTAAGACATTTGCTTAGATATCAGCTCTCAGCTGATGGTTTGACCAACTTTGCCTTCCCATATTCACTATGGCCCGCCCGGGTGTGACACGGAAGACAAAGCAAGACCGGAAAACCATTGCTTGCTAGAACCAATCCCAAGGATAGGAGACGCCGTCCGTGATAACTAGAATACCAGAATCGTCCCTCGGTTGAAATTCAACCGAGTTCGGTATTATTTTCTAAGTGTGTGTATTCACATATGTACATGTATTACATCACATACAATTAACAACACAGAATATTTTTTTTCCCTTTGTGACTCTGCTCCTCCCAAGTAACAATTTTAGTGTTGTTCCAGCCATATAGCACTCCTCCTGGCTTTGTTGATAAAACTACATTCAAAACTGTTTTGTCTATCAACACCTCTTCTTTGCTTCTTTAAAGCCGAAATTTGCACAGAGTGGCCCACTCCATAGACGGTTGTGAAAACAAGTTAATAAAACCTTTAAAAGACCATAAAGGTTTTGAAAATATTCTTGAGAGCCTTCATAAAACCCATTGACTGCCATGAAAACCAGCCTACGGCCAACTGGAAATAGCTGTCAAACTTCACTGTGATATCGTGGTTGGTTTATGTTGTTCTGCTTTGTTCGATTCTCTGCTCTTCTGATTCATTTAGCAGTAAATAATATCTAAGAAAAAAGTTCTAGTGTAGCGGGAAATTTTGTTTGATAGCAAAATATCTAAAACAAATTGAGTTTTTTTACGGCGTATCATGCTCCAAATCATATGCGCATTTATTGCTGGTTGCAGTTGTGATTGGACTCTAGAAGTGCTTTTTGCGCATTTTAAAGTGTGATGAAAGTGCACGTTTACGTCAAATCGTTTTGTTGTCTTCGGTGCACTTATCCTTTATGCTGAAAGGTATAAGTTCACTGAAGACAGGAAACGATTTGTCGTAAACGTGCACTTTTATCACACTTTTTCTGTTTTTGTCGGAGTCCAATTTTAACTGCAATCAGCAATAATTTTATGGTGAAAATTGATGCACCTAGGAAAATATGCGAGTTTACAACAACAAAACAAAATTAAAACAAATATAAATATTCGATAAATTAATCATGAATTTCCTGAAAGTTGATGGAATTCAATAAGGTTATCTAAAAGAATACCGAAATCGATCTCCGATCTACAGTTCATTTGCATTACATTTAAAATTCTGATGCATTTATTTTTCCACAATTCAATTATTGCTTACATTTAAATACAGGGTGCGGCAGAAAATAATGCGAAAATTTGTTCTATTTCTTTCAAATCCCATTTTCAACTAATTCAAGCAATAACATCAACATTTTCGAATGCAGTTAACTTTATAAAGTCCGTTTAAACAAATTTATTCAATATGTCCTTCATTTTTATTAATAACATCCTCGAGCCGACGCCGGAAGCCAGAGCATGCCTTTCGGACGTAGTCCTCCGACATTGACTGCCATGTGCGTGATATGGTTGACTTCAGGGTTTTCACACTAGGGTGTGATGTTTTGCAGGCTCGTGCTTCAACATATGCCCAAATCGAATAATCCAACGGATTAAGATCTGGACTGCTAGGGGGCCACAAATCCTTCGGCCAAAACTTCATGTTATCGTTCAACCATTGTTGGGTTCGATTGGACGTGTGACACGACGCTCCATCCTGCTGTAGGACAACGTTTTGGTCCTCGGAGAAGTTGGCCTTCACCCAGGAGAGCACTTGTTCCTTTAAAATATCGATATACACTTCGGTATTGATTTTAACTCCAGCATCAATGAAACATTTTCAAACCGCCCAACATCATGACACCAGCCGGATATTTGGTTTGAAATTTGAATTTCACTTTTGCCGGAACGTTCTCCATTTTCTGCGGTGAAATGAACCGGTCCGTGCGGCTGTGGGCCACAGCATCGATGCTGAAAAGCTTTTCGTCGGAGAACAGGATTATCATTTTTTCCTTCTTCAACAAGGAAAGCAATCTCTTGGAACGAGTCACTAGTAGCTCCCTAATGAAATACCACTATCACACTCTGTGAGTGGCCCCAATAGCATCCTTACTGTTGGTTTAAATCGGTCCAAATCGGCTTTCCAGCATTATAAAACATCTCCTAGTTTCCCAATGAAAAATCACTATCACATTTTGTGAGTGGCCCCAATAGCATCCTTACTGTTGGTTTAAATCGGTCCAAATCGGCTTTCCAGCATTATAAAACATCTCCTAGTTTCCCAATGAAAAACCACTTTCACATTTTGTGAGTGACCCCAATAGCATCCTTACTGTTGGTGTAAACCGGTCAAAATCGGCTTTTCAGCATTATTAAATATCGCTTTGTTTTCCCAATGAAAAACCACAATCACACTTTGTGAGTGGCCCCAATAGCATTCTTACTGTTGGTTTAAATCGGTTGAAATCGGAAATCGGTACTAATTACACTTGACAGCTTATCGTTTACCAAAACGAACCCTGCTGCCACCCAATCCTGCTATCCAAAATCCCAGTGATTTCTCGTGGAAGTGCAGAGGTGTTCTCGGCTTCCAACAAAGCGAGTATCACGTCAACATATACCTACCCATTTCCTACTTGACCTGCATTCGGGCGAGGCCGGCGCCGGTATTGCCTTATATTGGGATCACCAGTTTTTACACATTGAAGATGTATGTTAGTCCAGAGCATGATCTGTTGGTTCTCTGTGTAATAACAGCTGATCTGGCAACAACGGAGTAGCAACCTCGGGCGGTCAATCACGCGCATGCTCATGCTCAAAAGTTATTCAGTTTTCGTAAAAATTGGAACAACTCATAATCTAAGTTGATCCACTTTTTACGAAAATTGAGTAATTTTTCCGTGATATGAAAAGGGACAGTAATACAAATGAAAGAGAGGCTATTTTGAGCGTGATGATAGCACTTGCCACACAATCATACTAATCCAAAACTGTTACAGGTATCAAAATCTCTAAATCAATTACTGTGGAAGTACATTTAGAACGATAAGCTAATAATAAGCGATAAGCTGATTGAATAATACTCTTGAAAACCCCGGAAAGAAGAAGGACATTTTTAATACGTCGAGAAAGCTTTCAAACGACATCTGAGTCAGTGCCCTTGTTAAAGTAATGCTCAGTTTATACCCAAAACCAATTATCAGCAGGAACGTAATAAAGGTAAAATGAGAAGTGTCAGACCTTACCCTTCCATAACCACAAAATACGAACAGCTGGACAGAAATGGTCTCGCGGGTTTAATTCAGTATGATTGACACAAACCATCCTTAAACCGCGAATAACTCTGTAGATTCATGTTGGATGCAATCACATTTTTATCATGCTGTAAACAATTTGCCATCTGTCAGCCCAGCGAACTTGACATCGGATTGATTTTACTGCCCAACGCACTTTCGGTGACAAGCATACACGTCGCGACATTGCAAATTAACGCAACATTACGTGCAAACAGTGATTAGTGACATAGAAACTCAATTAGCGCAGTTCGTTCGTTATTATGGATTCCTTACAGTAGTAGGAGGTACGCTCCAATGAAATTGTGCTGGTCGCGTCCAGCGATGATGTTGGCACTCAATAATTATGCAAACACCCATCGGAAGGGATCAGCTACAGAATGAAGGGGATAACTGAGTCAGTATATTTACGATAAAAAGTTTAGTACTGTAAATCAGGCGACTTTGATAATTGGTTGTCATATTTTTAATGTTCTTGAGACTAACCAGTTACAACATGTTGTTTTGATAAATTTCTTGTCAATAATGATTATAACAGCGAAGGGACCGGTTTTTCATTTAGACCAAAACGTACCTTTCATAATTTTCAATCACATGAGAAATCTGCACGGTATTTTCAAACAACCCAAATTTGAATGGGATCTACTCAACCGGGTACCAAGTACTTAAAGCTAATAGACTGATGCAATTTTTTTTTTAATTTTCACTCCCCTACGCTAAACGATTCCAAATCACGTCCTAAACATTTGACATGAAATTTGAGCCACACAGCTCGAAAAAATAGTGTGAATTTCTGATCAATATCATGCACATAAATGGAGCGTCACAAAACATAAAAATTTGCATTATACATCGTGTAAAGTTCTGGAACATTCCATACATTGGTGATAATATTGTATGCAAAAGCTTTATTGTCTGTGCATTTGATAAGAAAAACAATACCACAGAGAATGCAAAGTTTTCGTTCACTGTATTTAAGCATTTCCCCAGAACTTTCTGACAACATGTTCTAGAACTACAAAACGCGTGAAGAATTTTTGCAACACATGAATGTTTTAGAAAAATTACACCAATTAAAGCCTGTCCACGTTAAATTTCAAAATAATAGCAGCAAAAAAATGTACACATCATTCAACAAAACCGATTGTTTATTTCACAATAGTTAATAGAGTTATATCAACATTAGAAACAGTTGATTAAGATGGTAATCCTTCTTTCTGTAAAAGTCTCGTACTTTCTGTGGTACACCCGCCATCAGGTTCCATACGGTATCCTCAGATACGCCCGCCGTGACGATTCTCTATCTTCTCTTGAAATCGTCGGTATCATTTGCTTTCTTCTTAGTTTCGAAAAATTTCCGCTTGACTAGAGCCCAGTATTTCTCTATTGGGCGAAGTTCTGGACAGTTTGGTGGATTGGCTGTTTTTGTCACGTATTTCACCTTTTGTACCTTACACCATTCCAGGACGGATTTCGCATAGTGACAAGAGGCCAAATCAGGCCAAAACAAACTGAAGAGTCATGGTTTCTGATAAACGGTAGCAACCGCTTTTGCAGACATTCTTTCTCGTACACATTCTTATTGATAATGCCGGTAAAGACGAAAGATGTTCGACCACAACTACATATGGCCTGCCAAATCGAGAATATTCGGGAATTTGGACACTTTTTTGTCCGAAAATGCTCGGCAACGGCGTTCTTTTGCATTGCGGTATAAAAAAACAGACCCGGAAGCTGTTTAAAGTTTTCGAGTAAGTATGTTTCGTCGTCCATTATGATACAAGAAAATGTTTGCAAAAAATTGGCGCAAGCTCTTTAGCACGATTTTTTGCAGTGAAATTTTGCTTGTCATCACGGTTGGGCACCGTGATACCATCGGGAATAACAAGTAAAGAATTAGTCAAAATCCATCGATTTAATGTCGATATTGACAGTTTTTTCATGAGCATGAGCCTGAGCACGAGCATGATTGACCGCCTGATGTCACTTCTCCGTTATTGTCAGATCAGCTGTTTTTACACAGAAAATCAATAGATGATGTTTGGGACTAACATACATCCAAAATGTGTAAAAACAGGTGATCCTTAATGAAGGCAATACCAGTGCCGGCCTCCCCCTAATATTAGGAAAGGGTAGAAATTTGTTGAAGTGACAATCGGTTTGCTGGAAGCCGAGGATTCTTCTGCACCTCCACAAGAAATCACTGGGATGGTGGATAAAAGGGTTGGGTTGACAGCAGGGTTCGTTTTGGTGAACATCTCGCTGATGTGTTGTTTATCTTTGTTTTCCATTGACTTGTTTTTTAAGGGGATGTACAAATAAATAATTAAATATTAGTACAAATTAAAACCAACGGTAAGGATTCCATTTGGGTTTCTCAAAGTGTGGCCATTTAGGCCTCAAAGTGTGAAGCTGGTTTACTTCATTGGGGAAACAAGATTTTTAACAACGTTATATCCCGCTTTGAACCGATTTCGCCCTTTTTGGTAACTCAAAAAGAGTGATGGCAGTTTTTCATTGGAAAGATAAGGTGTTACGGTTGTGAGTCAATTTGGATTTATGTCAATAGTATTTAAAGGTGTTGTTGGGGCCTCTCACAAATTGTGATGGAGAATATTCTTTATAAAGGTTATTGTGAAACGTTCTAGGGCTGATTTGAACCTGTTTAAACTAACAGTAAAAAGCTGTTGGGGCTACTCATAAGTTGGGACTGTAGTTTGTTTTTTATTGGAAAAATTAGAGGTCATAGTTGATAAACATGTAAACCCCCACTGCCGGTCACATTCAACTTCTCCTATACGAGGAAAAGTGAAGGTTAAAGTTGGTACGAAATCTACTTAACGAGATATCAGCGACTCTTCAACGCCCTAAGATGATAAGAAGTTGGGTGGTTGGGAAGGGAATGGTCTAGGATTCAAGCAACGTGATATGTGGATGTGTGTTGTGGATATTTTATGCTAATATATGCTTGTACAGTATTAAGATGTGATTAAATATATGAAACGCAAGGATTAGCTTAGAATGGATTCAGCGGTCTGGGACATTACTCCGAAAACGAAATAAACAATTGACCATGCTCATGCTTTGCAGGACGATGGCAAATAACGCAAAGCATATTTTGGCCAGACCTCCAGACGACTGAACTCGTTCCACTATGGTACGAATGGCCAAACTTCGCGACAAAAATCGATAACTCGAAATCCATTAACTTCAGACATATGATGTCTTCCGAAGATTTAATCTTAAAGATAAGATCTATCTTTTGGTTTGGGTGGTGACTAGGGTGGTCCTTTTATGTACATAATAAAAATTCTTACTTTTTATTCTCATGGATAAGAGGAATAATGCTCTTACAGAATTGTAGATAATTTAATTGAATGAAACTTTGCTTAGCATTAACTTCTATCTCATTCTAACTTTTCTTAGGGTAGGACTTAAAAAAAAATCAATTGTGGGGTTGTGTTTAACACACGACCGGTTGACGTAGACTATGTTAACCCGTTTGATTAGTTTCGTAGCGTACTGTTCTAATGTGACGTTGGGTTAGCATAAATAAGTGAGAAAGTATGTTAGAACATGCTATGATTCGCTTCTTAGAAATTATTTGGCAGCCGTGGAAAGGGACGTTTGGTTTGAATGTTAGTATGATCAAAGGGCAACAATTGTGCTGCCTGTAGTGATTGTGTTGATATGGTCGACCAGCTGGAGAGCATTATCCTTATCACGTAATCTCGAAAATCTATCGATAAATGATAAAGCTATAAGCGTTCACACTGTTTCAGTTATTTTTAAATGTTGATTTGACCTCTACACTTGCCGTAAGGCCTAGTCTGATCACAATAGCGTTGATGTTTGTCTTAAAAGATCGTTAGATCAGCATTAGATAGTAAGTATGTTAGCGAAATTCTGTTGTACACTCTTTAAAAAGCATTTGAAAAGTATTTGCACTTTGTCAAGTTGGTTGACCACTTGATTTTATTTCCCACCTCGAGTTTAAGGCCCTTCTCCAGCGTCCCGACCAGTAGTAGCAATGCCTAGTAACGACTTGGCAAAATCCAATATGACTGCCAATCGACCGAAACCCAAGATAAACTCTTATTCAAATAACTCTCTTAAATTAGAATTTGAATTGTTTTTATTGATTCATCGCGGGTTGCGCCAACCAGCTAGGAAAATTTTTTCACCGACGGAGAATTGTCCTGCTCGCCTTCCATGGAGGCTCTCCCGCAAACAGTAGCGTTTTTGCAGTCGTGACGAACAAATCGGCACTAGATTAAATGGCGCACAAACCGAACGAAATATTAATTTAATTCTTATATAAACAACTCTCTGAACTGGATTGGTTGTCCTCAAAAGGACAGATTATTTATTAGTGGGTTGCGCCAACCAGCTGGGTAAAATTTTCCCGACGGCTCGCCCTCCATGGAGGCGTTTTTGCAGTTGCGGCGAACGAATCGGCACCATGATATTAGGCGCACAAACCAAACGAAATAAAAGTTTAATTCTTGTATAAACAACTCTTTTAATTAAATTGGTTGTCCTCAAAAGGACAGATTATCAATTTATGGATTGCGCCAACCAGCTGGGTAAAATTTTTACCGACGGCTCGCCCTCCATCGAGCACCGAACTAAATTTAAGATTAGTTCTTTAATAAACAACTCTTTTATTTTAATTTATTGTCCTCAAAAGGACAGATTATTTCCACCTACTGCTGCTCGCCCCCAAGGACGCTTTCCCCCAAACAGCAGCGTTTTCGAAGTCGCGGCGAAACAATCGCCACGATGAGGTAAGATGGCGGCTTGCACAAACCGACGCGATTGTGCGCCCCCATAATCCGCCATTTTACCTCATCGCGACGATCGCTGTTTGGGAGAGCCTTGGTACTTACCACCACCAGCTGCTACGCGACCACCAGCTGCCTCTGCGACCAGCTCCGCTGCCGGACGAATGAAGCAGCTGCGACCAGCTGCCTGCGACCAGCTCCGCACAGCTTCAATGCTGCCAAACGAATGAGGCAAATTTTTCCTAAGTGTGCGTTTTATACCGTTCTCAGCTGCATGCGAGACGTACATGGAGAGACGAATGACATGATTGGTTAAAGTCCCTCTCTAATACAAAGAAGAAGAAGATGATGCAAGACGTTCCTTGCTTCGATTTGAAAACTGTGATAGGAAATTTGGTAAATTTACTCTGCAAAATGACATTATAAGACATCACCTTATATTTGCGTTATTTTCAATAGTTTACTATTGTTTGAGAATAATGTTTGACAATTGAATTGGAGCGCGGTAAAATTTCCGACCGATTGAGGAAGAAATCATGTAAATCTATCGTGGATTATTTGAGTTATTCGCGTACAAAACGTACGGTTTTTCGTGACGGTCGCAATATTTTAGATTTTCATTTGACACCCTACCCTTGCCGTAACACGTAGTCTACGTCAAAATACCGTTCTTTGAACGCGCACAAATCTGAACGGAGTTGCTTCACTGTTTTTGCCATCACGGTTAGAGTTCGACTGATAGAGCTGTCAATTTTTGTCTGCTGACTCATGGGTTACTATGATTGATGCTGCATTGGTAGTTTCGTCAGTGCAGGTGAAGGTAAACCCATGAAAAATCGGCAATTTTTGTCCATTTTTTTTAAAACCGTTGGAAAAAAAACGCCGCCTAGTCTAGGTGTGAAACTAAAATTGACAGACTATCAAATCTCGAGGCGTGCTAGTGGCGCCATCAACATACGATTCACCAAAACTAACGGAAACGAGCTGTAATTTAAAAAAAAGCCGTTACAGAAATTTACACACGAAGGGTACTGCAGCTTGGAATTCTGTTCTCTGTGGTTCAATCAAATTTAAATATGTTTCGTTTTACCCATCAGTTTTCTCTGTGTTATAGTGGCTATGTTAAGTACCAATAGGTATTTCTGTCACATTTGAATTTGTTTCAGACCCAATTAGTCCAATACTTCTAGACTAGCTAAATGCGAAAATGCCTGAGGAAATTAAACACCGAGGATGTCTACAAGTGTTTTTTAGAATACGCGTATCTGCCAAAGAATAAGCAATTCAAGCGCAAGTCCACTTTGGCGCTATAATCACGAGATCGAAGACACCACTTTTCACGGTTGTAATCTTTACCAGTTGGCTTCAAAGTTACGTAACAAAATCAGATACATACATAAGGAAGAGGTATTCCTAGAATTAATTACGCCACACTGACACGATCAACCTAAACGTGCTTCAGCAAACTTCACTGTTATGAATACTTGTTTCTAATGTTTATTTATTAGAGGACAGCAATAGATTACCATTCCTTTGAGTTTTAAAAGTTTTCGTTCCGTTCAAACATCACATCATATTTTCATTTTCCGTTTCTCTGTAGGACGTCATCGTCGCCATCGACAGCAGATGATACCGATGATGATATTCGGAGTGACAGTATTCGGCATGTTCGCGGTTCCATTAGGATTCCAGTTCCTAGCAGCGCTCAGCGGGAAAGCATTCCTGATGGCAAAACTCGCCCTGCTGTTGGCATCAATCAATGGAATGAAAAGGGTAAGCTTTGCGTAAGTATGCTGCGTGCTTGTAAATCTGCGATGTTTTATTGCATTCCTCGCTGGAACGAAAGACGGGTACAAACATCTTCACGTGATTCACAGCGAAAAGGCTAAGAATATACACGTTGTGCTGATCTATGGCAAATACGTACATATATCCGGGAAAATAAAATAAATCATGCAAGAGCTCGGGATACGTGAGTTTCAAAGCTTTCTGTTTTGCATTGACGGCACATTTTGCTCCGGCGTGGGGGCGGTTAAGAATTAGAATTCAAATAAACATGGCAGAACACGTGAAATGGTTTGATTAAGCCGTTATCACGTTTCGTCGGATTATTTATAAAATACTTTAGTCTAGGTTATAGAAAATTTATAGACTTCTCTAAGGCATATCAGTTGCACAATTAGGAATGACTTATAATCCACGTGACGGAACGCATCTTTTAATCCATGCATTAAGTCTTAGACGAAGAGTAGGTTGGATTGAGCTGAAGTTCGTGACCGTTATGGCTCAAAATGACGACAAGTATCTATTAAGCACTAGCAAATCGCGTTCCACTAGGTAGTCAATGACAATATTGAATCGCAACTAAAACACCTGTAATGAGCTTATATGTGATAGCCTTGAAATTACGTAGCCAAAGGCTGTCCCCGAAATTATTGCACCACCATAAAATGTATCTTCAAAAATTATCCCGTGAACCAAACCATCTTTTTAAGGTTTGATTTGAATATATTTAATATACAGACATTCGTTTAGCTGAATCTAAGTGTTTCTATGTATTTCAGAAATAACACACAACCCAATAATCTCTTTTCGGTTTGTAGGGTACGTTTACGTACGTATCAATAGCTGATATTTGGTATGGCCGCCATCACTTCAGATTACCCTTCCTTCCCCCCCTATTATTATACCCCCCCCCCCCACCCCCTCCCTCCAATAAAAACACCCCGTCCTCACCCCACCAAAAAAACTCTGCCCCACAACCCAATTAAAATAAACCCAACCACCCAAAACTTAACCACCCAAACCCACCCCACCCAACCCCCCCACGCCCCCCTAAAACAATAGAAACAAACATCCCTCGCCCCAATGGAGTGACGCCACCACCAAGAGGACAACCACCCGAGACGCACCGTGGAAAGCCTGTTGGAAGCTCCCAATCGCCCCAACCCAGTCCCGCCTATCGCAGCCTCCGCTCACCACAGCCGTCTCGGTCCTGCGGTTGGTGGTGGAAAGGGAGTCTTCCACCATGCTTGCACAGGCAAGTATCTTTGGGATTCTAGTTTCTCGCTTTGTGTTGAGTTCTCCCACACTCAGGTTATAATAAGCAGCCCAGTCCGAAATAATGCAAATCTAATGGTTACTGCAAACCAGACGAGAGAAGCCATTCTTCATCCGGGACGCACAGTAGAAAGCATCTTGGAAGCCCCTTGTTCCTCTAGCTCAGTCGCGCCGATTCCAGCCAACGTACATCGATGCCGTCCCGGCCCTGAGTCTAGATGCGGATCGGGGGTCTTCCAACTTGCAATTCAAGGCAAGTACATACACGATTGCGAACTTTCACTGCCTGATGCCGGCTTAAATTTCAGCGCTTTGGACGTCGCTGTCCGCGAAGAACTTCTACCACGCTCCCAACTTTTACTTTACTACCAAAATGTTGGCGGAATCAACAGCAGCTTGACTGAATACCAGTTGGCATGTAACGATGCGTGCTATAATATCTACGCGTTTACTGAAACGTGGCTGAATGACAACACTTTATCATCGCAATTGTTTGACGACTCATACGCAGTCTACCGCCAGGATCGGTCATCCGCTAACAGCAACAAGCAATCGGGTGGAGGTGTTCTTCTGGCAATCCGGTCCTGCTACCCCCTGGAAGCTCAACAGTTGAACAACTGTGGGTAGCAATTACTAGTTTCGAAGTTACGTATTTCATCTGTGTTGTGTACATTCCACCGGACCGTGTACATGATGGCAACCTCATAGAGAAGCACTTAAGTTCACTTGATTGGATTGTTGCGCAAATGGGCGCGAGAGACAACATCATCATTCTCGGCGATTTCAACATGCCTGAAATTTCTTGGATGAACGATTCCCGAGGCTTCCTTTTTCCGGATTTTTGTCATTCTTCGATTCGACCAGCTTCAATTGACTTATTGGACGGTTATTGCACCGCAGGTCTAAAGCAGACGAGCAGCATCTTCAACAGTAACGGTCGCATGCTTGACCTTTGCTTTGTCAGCGAAGAGTTGGGCCTAGACTGCTCGGTCACTCATGCTCCAGAACCTCTCGTGAAAGTGTGCAGGCACCATTCCCCTTTATTGGTAACGATGAAGGTCAGCCTAGAGAAATGTTTTCGTGAAATTACTGAAAACGTATTTTACGACTTTGGCAAAGCAAATTTTGACGAAATGAACGTCTTCCTAGCTGGGAATGATTGGGATGAGATATTTAGCGATCTTGATGCAAATCTAGCGGCTTCGACTTTGTCTGCTATCCTGCTGTATGCCATCGAACAATTTGTGCCAAAGAAACGCTGCCAAGTACCTCCTAAACCTGCTTGGTCGAATGCGGAGCTAAGACAGCTGAAAAAAATGAAACGCTCCGCACTCAGGAAGCACAGCAAATACCGCACGGATCTAACTAGATCTGTCTACGCTCGAGCAAACAATGAGTACAAAGAACTGAACGACCATTTGTACAACGGTCATATTGACCAGCTTCAACGACGCCTCAAATCCAACCCTAAGCGCTTCTGGCGTTATGTAAATGAGCAAAGGAAAGAATCTGGATTGCCTTCGAATATGACCAACGGCACTTTGGAAGCTGACTCAATCCCGGGAATCGCAGATCTTTTTCGCTCACAGTTCAGCAGTGTATTCACCGATGAAATTCTCGATTCTGATGATATTGTCGCCGCTGCTAATAACGTACCTCATCTCACTGCTTCCAGTCCACAGATGTCGGTCACTACCGCCATGGTGGTCGCAGCAGGGAAGCAACTGAAGTCATCAAAAGGCTGCGGTCCTGATGGCATTCCTTCGTTTATGCTCAAACGTTGCCTTGTACCGCTCGCGAAGCCTCTAGCAACGGTTTTCAACCTTTCCTTAACGACAGGCATTTTTCCGTCCTGCTGGAAAGATTCGTTTGTTTTTCCTGTTCACAAAAAGGGATGCAAACGAACAGTTTCAAACTATCGTGGAATTGCAGCGTTGAGTGCTACCTCTAAGCTTTTCGAGTTGGTTGTTCTCGATACTCTGTTTCGGAACTATTCACACAGCATCTCCTTGGAACAACATGGTTTCATGCCCAAACGATCAACTACTACTAATTTAGTCACCTTTACGTCATTTCTCATACGTGAGATGGAAAAAGGACATCAAATAGACGCTATCTACACTGATCTCTCGGCAGCTTTTGACAAAATCAACCATGAGATTGCACTGGCGAAGTATGCTAGGATAGGTATCGATAATGGGTTGCTGATCTGGCTGCGCTCGTATTTGATTGGTCGGAACACGTCCGTGAAGATCGGTGACTTCATCTCAACACCATTTCCTGTCACATCCGGTGTCCCTCAAGGCAGCCACCTCGGACCTTTCCTATTTTTACTCTACATGAACGACGTAAATCACAGCTTGACATGCCTCAAACTGTCGTATGCTGACGACCTCAAGCTCTACTTTGTGATAAAGAAGACCACAGATGCCATATTCTTACAGCAACAACTGGAAGTATTCGGATCCTGGTGCCACTTAAATCGAATGTCTTTGAATGTGGCCAAATGCTCAGTCATCTCTTTTGGCCGTAAACGCTCGCTTTTTCAGCATGCCTATTCGCTATTCGGTACCGAGCTGAAGCGTGAGACAACAGTAAAGGACTTAGGAGTAATGTTAGACTCCAAGCTGTCATTTAAGGATCATGTTTCGTACATTGTTTCCAAAGCCTCCTCCCAGTTGGGCTTTATGTTCCGTTTTGCTAAGAAATTCCGTGATGTGTACTGTCTTAAGGCGCTGTACTGCTCTATAGTGCGCCCAATTCTGGAATATTCAGCAGTGGTTTGGTCCCCCTACTACCAAAACAATACTTTACGGATAGAAGCTATTCAGAAGAAGTTTGTCTACTTCGCATTACGACGACTTCCTTGGAGAGACCCCATCAATTTACCTAGTTATGCCGATCGCTGTAAACTTATGAACCTTGCATTGCTGGAAGCGAGGCGTGACGTCGCTAAAGCTTGCTTTGTTGGTGATCTTCTTCAAGGCCACATTGATTGCTCAGCTCTACTTGGTCTTCTAGACATCAGCACTAGACGCCGAAATCTCCGATCCCACGCATTCCTGTACATGACTCGGACACTCCAGAACAAATTACGGGCGGAACGAACCGATAAAAAGTATGTGCCGTGTGTTCAACCGTTGCTATTCCGTATTTGATTTTAACGTTAGCCGTAAATGTAATAAGAATAGTTTTAAGAGGTTTTTGTGCTAAGTTTGTAGTATCTTTGTATGTGTCAGTTAGAATTATATTGAACGGTCATTGGGGTAAACATCTTACCTGTTGACAAATAAACTAAACTAAATATAATTACTTAGAATAATATACCACGCACGACACCACAAAAGAAAATACAGAGACACAACCCACAAGAAACCGACCACTAACATAACCCACCAACTACCCACACCCCCCCCCCACCCACCCCGCCCCCCCCCCCAAGAACCACACACCACCCCCCACCAAAAAAAAAAAAAAAAAAAAAAAAAAAAAAAAAAAAAAAAAAAAAAAAAAAAAAAAAAAAAAAAAAAGATATTGCAACACGAACAAAAAAAAAGAAGATAACTGTTTATCTCTATATAATGGAACATTAACAATAATTACAGTCCCCCCTGCCTTCGGTTTCTTTTTCCCTCTTCCTCTCAAAAAAAAAAAAAGCTGAAAAAAAAAAAACCGAATCCCCCCTCCTTCCTCCCCCCCCCGCCCCTCTCAATACTTGTTCGCCGTAGAGTTCAGCGAGCTCGTAGTTCCATCTTCGCCGCCACACTCCATCCTACTGTACGCCGCCAAAGATGGTCCTAAGCACCCGGCGTTCGAAAACACCAAGTGCTTGCAGGTCCTCCTCGAGCATCGTCCACGTCTCGTGCCCGTAGAGAACAACCGGTCTTATCAGCGTTTTGTACATGGTACATTTAGTGCGGGGGTGAATCTTTCTTGACCGCAAGTTCTTCTGGAGCCCGTAGTAGGCACGACTTCCACTGATGATGCGTCTTCGGATTTCACGGCTGTTGTTGTTGTCAGCCGTAAGCAAGGATCCAAGGTAGATGAATTCTTCCACCACCTCGAATGTATCCCCGTCTATCGTAACACTCCTGCCTAGGCGGTCCCTGTCGCGCTCGGTACCTCCTGCTAGCATGTACTTTGTTTTTGACACATTCACCTACAGTCTGACTTTCGCAGCTTCGCGTTTTAGGCGAGTGTACATTTCTGCCAACGTTTCAAATCTTCTGCCGACAATGTTCATGTCATCCGCAAAACAAACGAACTGACCGGATCGAGTGAAAATCGTACCCCGGCTGTTGAGCCCGGCTCTTCGCATGACACCTTGTAGCGCAATGTTGAACAACAGGCACGAAAGTCCATCACCTTGACGTAGTCCCCGGTGTGATTCAAACGAGCTGGAATGTTCGCCCGAAATCTTCACGCAGTTTCGCACACCGTCCATCGTAGCTTTAATCAGTCTAGTGAGCTTCCCGGGAAAGCCGTTCTCGTCCATAATCTTCCATAGCTCTATGCGGTCGTACGCTGCCTTGAAATCGATGAACAGATGATGCGACGGGACCTGGTATTCGCGGCATTTTTGAAGGATTTGCCGTACAGTAAAGATCTGGTCCGTCGTCGAGCGCCCGTCCATGAAACCGGCCTGATAACTTCCCACGAACTCATTTACTTTTGGTGAAAGCCGGCGGAAGATGACCTGGGATAGCACTTTGTAGGCGGCGTTTATGACTGTGATCGCTCGGTAGTTCTCACACTCCAGCTTGTCGCTTTTCTTGTAGATAGGGCCCCTTGCTTCCACTCCTCCGGTAGCTGTTCTGTTAACCCCTTGCTTCCACTCCTCCGGTAGATGTTCTGTTTCCCAGATTCGGACTATCAGCCGATGCAGATAGATGGCCAGCCTTTCCGGGCCCATCTTGATGAGTTCAGCTCCGATGCCATCTTTGCCAGCTGCTTTGTTATTCTTGAGTTGTTGGATAGCATCCTTAACTTCCCTCAGCGTGGGAGCTGGTTCGTTCCCATCCTCTGCTGTGCTGACGTAGTCATTTCTTCCACCGACTTGGACTTCAACGCCCGCGTCCTCTGCGTCATTCAGGTGTTCGTTGTAGTGCTGCTTTCACCTTTCGATCACCTCACGGCCGTCTGTCAGAATGCTCCCATCTTTATCTCCTGCAACAACATAGCGTTACTTTAATACCTACAACTTTATAGCATAAAATAGCATAGCATTTTCCGACCATACACAATCCTGGGTTGGCTGTTGTAGAGACGATGGAAGCGCCAGAAGAGCTGCCTTGGGTATGACAGGCTCTTCATCCATTGATCTCTTTGCACAACACCTGCCCAGGTCCGTATGATCAGCAAGGGATGGAAGGGAAGTGTTGATTAGATATCTACTTAACAAGATGCTGAGAACTCATCCTACCTTCATAGACATCTGGAGTTGGAAATAGGATGGGATTGTGCGGGAGGCATTTCTTGGCTTGTTTGTTTTCAATGTATAGGTCGATGGGAGTGACGAAGCTAAGAAAGTTTATGCGCTCCTTTGTTGTCCGCTTTTCTGGGCTGGAACCGAGCGTTTCCTTCTTCTATCCAGGCTTTTCTTGCGTGAAAGCTAGTCTGTCGGTTGGAACATGAGCACTAACTCTTGTCCTAGCCTTTTGTGGCTTCTGGTTATAGCGCCAATCCTCGCTATCTGTAAAGAGAAGTAGGATGCATTGACACAAAGTCAAACGCTCACCCCCCTCCACCCTCACACACAAAAAAGCGTTTGTGGGCGTACATGGCAGACAGTTCTAGGGCGATGGGGCTGGTCTTAGGTTGCGTTTCACAACAATGTCATTTCAATCGTATGGTAATTGACGTTTTATGTTCAGACTTAGATCTGGGTCGTGATTCTTCTGCAATCTTATAAAATTTCATTGCTAAGACATGGTTTCAATAACGCATAAAATCCGATTCAAATCAATAGTCAACAAACAATAATAACATGCTGTTAGGGCCACTCACAAAGTGATTTAGTGGTCATTGAGAAGACTAGGTTATTTATAACGATGCCTGAGAGTCGATTTGTACCAATTTATGTCAACAGCAATAGGGCCGCTGGGACCTCTCACAAAATGTGACGGAGGATACTCTTTAGAAAAGCTATTGAAAAACCTTCGAGAACCGATTCAAACCAACAGAAAGAATGCTGTTTGGACCACCTACAAAGTGTAATGGCAGCTCTTTTTATAGGAAAGGCAAGGCAACCTTCAGTAATGCTTGGGATATAATTTAGGCCGATATATATATATCAACAGTAAGGCTGCTGCTACGTCTCTCTCAAAGTGATTATCGATGTTTTACAAAATTGTAGACTAACTTCAAATGATGATGATGATGATGGTCCCGCCACATACCACAAAGGTTTGAGCTGAACGATTTATCATTAAGATAATTTAATATTGAACAACAAATTAATCAGATTTACAAACAAAAACAAACCGATCACCGATTTACAGATATAAAATCCTGGATCACTTTCTTTCACTATGCAGCAATATTGTAAATTAAAAAATGCCATTGATTTTAACTTCAAATTTTTGTGAGCATAGCCCAGTAATAAAAAAGGCCGCCGAAATCCAGTATATTGCCAGTAATTAAAAATCCCGCTAAGTTCAAAAATCATTGACAACAATCGCATTTCCAAGACATTTATGACATTTAACCAGACGGCTCACTTCTTGTCCAAAGAATCCCTCAAACAGCGAAAGCTTTCAATTTGGTAATAAGGCCTGTACTCGAAAAAAATGCACCAGACAAAAGTATTCGCCAAAAATTTATTTTAGGTCGGATTTTCTTGAAACTTTCAGGGAATGAACTAATACTGATGGATTATATTTCGGCATAATTATTTTATTCAATTTCTTTTCCATCGCTGAAAGCCCGCAACTTTCCCTTAAGACCCCTCATTACATTTTGTGCAATGGTGGAGCCGACCTTTTTGGTCACTTTCATCCATTCTTTCTTCAACTCCAGCTCGTTCTTAAACACCTTGGATGATTTTCGAGCTTTGGCCTTCATTATGGCCCAAAATCTTTCCACCGGACGAATCTTTGGTGAATTTGGGAGGTTGGCGGTTTTTGGTACAAAAACAACGTTATTGTCTTTATACCAATCCAACGTCGATCGCGCGTAATGGCATGATGCCAGGTCCGGTCAAACTAATGTATCGCCTCCGTGGGACCGCAGGAAAGGCAACAGACGCTTCTGGAGGCACTAGGTGCGGTAAATTTCGCTGTTGATGGTACCCGTTGTGATGTACGGTTTAGTCAGTTTACCGCATTGTTATATGGCCTACCAGAGCAATTTTTTTTTTGGTGAATTTGTCCACTTTCTTCTTCCTTATGTCTTCTGGAACATCAAGCGGTCGAACGGTATCTGCTTTGCGTCTGCCTTGATGTAGGTTTCGTCATCCATAACCACACACATCGGTTTCGTTAACCACTCTCGATAAAGCTTCCTTGCGCGGGATTTGGCCGCCGTGTTTTGTTGGTCACGCCGGTTTGGTGCCTTGTGGACCTTGAATACACGAAGCCCAGCTCGTTTCATGGTTTGCTGGACGAACCAGGCGGAACACTTTGCCTTCAGAGCCGCGTCGCGAATCGAAAGGTTCGAATTACACTTGAAATAAGCCCAGTAATAACACCTTCCGGGCCTTCACAGGGTCAGCTGTCTTCGATTTTCTTCCACTTCCAGCCCGCCGCTTGGTCGTCTGGGACTCCTTAAACGATTTTACCACCCGAGACACAGTTGTATGGGTGATTCCCAGTTGTCTTCCAATCCATCTCATGGTCGCAGTCTGATTTTCCATGACGGCGCGCCAAATTCTCCGGTGATTTTCTTCTTGTTTCGATGACATTTCAATAACCACTGAACCGAAATTTTGCACATGTAAACAATTTACTCCAAACTAGGTATACTTAGATTTTCATCAATTTTTATGCACGGACAAAAAAGCTACACACGGATATAAATGGTGCATTTTTTTCGAGTACAGGCCTCAAAAAACAGTCATCTATACATGTTTACGCGCGTTTTAAAAAACTTCACGGAAGACTTCAATTAACTACATAAAAGGACCTAACAGCTGACGTCCCGAACTCTTCAAAAAACTAGATCACTTACTTACACGAGTGATATGTCACAAAAAAAAAAAAACAAATCTCCACAAAAACAACACATGTCTCAAACCAACGGGTCAAGCTCAACTATACCAGTATTATGCAGCGCAGTGCTGGTTTGCACTTAACAATTCTCCCCACTTTGCGCTCTTGGAGGTATTTTATCTCAGTTTTAATTTCCAATAGAAAGAAACAGTGACCTATCTTTTGAGGTTACTGGGTGTCCTCTGATGGGTCCTTTCTTAGCTCAGTCGGTAAAGGCCGTCGCAATGAAACAATATAAAAAAAATCGGATATTCGGTCATGGAGAGGAGATCCGTTAAACCAATGAAATAGAAACCTAACCATAAAGACGTAGTTTATTCCCTGAAGATTGAAAAAAATCCAACTAAAAATGAATTTTTGACGACCTTTTCTGTTTTTCTCATATTTTTCTAGTACAGTCCTTACTATCCCAAGTAACAATTTTAGTTTTATTCCAGCCGTATAGCACTTCTCCCGGCTTTGTTGATAAAACTACAATCAAAACTGTTTTGTCTACCAACACCTCCTCTATGCTTCTTTATAGCTGAAATTTGTACAAAATGGCCCACTCTATAGACGGTTGTGAAAACAAGTTAATAAAACCGTTATAAGAACATAGAGATTTTGAAAATTTTCTAGTGAAAGGTGTTATGACCACTTGAGAACCTTCATAAAACCTATTGGCTGCCATGAAAACCAGAATGCGGCCAAATGGCCACAGCTGTCAAACTTCACTGTGAAATCGAGGTTGTTTTTTGTTGTTCTGCTTTGTTCGATTCTCTGCTCTTCTGAATTATCTAGCAGTAAAAAAAAAGGTCTAGTGTTGCGGGAAATTTTGTTTGATTGCAAAATATGCAAAACAAATTATGTTTTCTACAGCCTATTATGCTCCAAATTATATGCGCATTTATTTTTATGGTGAATATTGGCACGATAAGAGCCGAAAATTAATGCGCCTCGCAAATTATGCGAATTTACAACAACATAAATCGAATTTTAAAAAATACATTCGATAAATTAATCATGAATTTCCTGAAAAGTGCATGGAATTGGATGAGATTATCTAAAAGAATGCCGAAATAAGTCTCCGATCTACAGTTCATTTGCATGCCATTGAATATTTGATGCATTTATTTTTCCACATTTCAATTATTTCTTATACTGCAATATGGCGATTGGAAAATAATCACAGTTTTGCCATAAAGCCAACTTTTCTTCGCAATGACTATTATAAAACTATTTGGTCTTATGGTGACTTCCTTCAATGCCAATTTGCCGTTTAATGCATTTACTGTAGTCAAAATGGTTTTAAAATGCTTTTTCAACTGACCATAATAAGATAATATCAATGAGTCCTCAAACGGCATTTCAATACAGCATTTTACGAGTTCATAAAGTCGAAATAAAACCTTTGATAGGAGTAAAAGGAATTTTAGGTTTTAAGATCGTTGTAAACAAGCTGTGTAGGTTCTCATAAACCTGACTAAAATATGAAACATATCGGCACCTCTTGGTGCCATAATAAAACCAAATTGATTTCAAGTGGCTTTCATAAAACTTTAATAAAACTTAATAAATCAGGATGGTGTTAGCAATGTTACTTGGGATATTAAACGAGCACCATCTGCGAATTTAAGCTTTGCGTTAGATTGCTAATGAACGTTTTTCAATTTTCTATTAATTTACCCACAGGTAGCTTCAACCGGCGTTCATTACGGACTTTATCACCCTCTTGATCCTCATCATGTTCATCATTCTCAATCCGTTCTGTACGACCGTGACTCCGGATATGGACCTCGCGTTATGCCACCTATAGACTAGCAGCTAAGTTTCAACCGTAGAATAGGACGAAGTTTTTTCGGTTTATCCAACTCTGCTAACAATGAAATGGATCAGACCCATTCGACGTCTGTCATAGCTCAGCAACAGACAACAACAATGACTCCAGCCCCACAGTTTTATCACCTTTGGAATGCGGCCGGTCACGGTCATCCACCACAAGCACCTCTTCCGCAGAATCTATATCAACATCAACTCTTGCAACACCCTGGACTTATTGACGGGCCATTTCAACCAGCACCACCACCGCCTCCATTGTGGACACCATTATCGCATTATTTAGCATTCATGTCTACTACGATGTCTTCGAGTTTTCAAATGTATATGAACTTCATAAGAAGCATCTATGCTAGTTGTCAGTACTTCATGTCGGAACTGTTTTGGTCGAATGTGCGAACGCTAATGCCATACTTCAGCCCACCGTTGATGATGCGGTGGCTGAATAAGGGAGTTGCACCCCCACAGGTCCAATTTCAACCTCAAGGTCCACCTCCGCTGCCACAGCCTGACCCGTTTCAGGCACCATTTCCAGTCTATTTGCCGGGGGTTCCACCGGCAGGAAGGCATAATGAAGTTTGATTACGGTTGTTTTCATTGCGGGAGTTCTCAAGAACTAGTTAAGCTGCGTATAGATTGGGAAACATTTTGGGAACATGTAGTATGGAACATAGTACCATGCGACTTGTCCCTCGTTGTTGCTCAATGTTCCTTAGTTGCATCACGATTTCATTTGTCAAAACTCAATTATTTCGGTAACGATTGTTGCAAAGCTGATGCTAACCTAATTTCATTGCAGAATATAATTGCCAATATAATGATGACGGAAAAACTAATTGACGGCAACAAGTCACCTGCTACATTTTGCCCGAATAATGATTTTTGCAGCATGCGACCAAATTTGCTAGGCAACATTGGATAACACGCGGCAACTAGTCACACGCTACGTGTTTCCAAAATGTATCCAATATAAATGCACCAGAAACGGCTCAGCATCCAATAACGTACAATTGAGCATTCCACGAGACCTTTCTGATCTGCTGATTTTTACATTCTTGAATGACATATGTGTGACATCATCATCACCAAAACAACAGAAAAGGGTGTCTGTCATCTCGTGAAATTTTCTATACACTCTCGCAATTTCTAAAGTACATATCTATATATATATATGGGTTTACGATCTTTTAAATAGTATAAAATTCGTTAGCATCATCATTATCTACGATTTCTGCGTTTTTCATCATTAAAAACTTTGCCCTGGCAGCCTCAAACCAGTTGATCAGAGATGGATGAGTGTTTGCGGATTTTAATGTCGACGATACTTGAGCTCGCGAGGGTTAACTGAGGCGGAACGTGAATACATATAGACCATTACTAAATATTGTATTCACATTAAGTTTCTTCATTTTTATGTCAGTTTTCTAATGGTAAGCACCAGCGAGACATATCTTTTTATCTTTTTTCCATATACTTGTCGTAGTTCTTTGTAATGTTTTCGTACGATTTTATTTTTTTTTAGAGCCGTAAAAACCACTGCGACCAATTAGAGGAATATTGTGGTATGACCCATTTGATTTAGCAGACCAGTTTACCCATCCCAATTGTGATGTCATGGGCCATGTCTGAGCCTGCATTTTGTCTCAGTTAGGTTCGACTTGCCTAATAAAGTCTATTACCTTACTGGGACTTAACTGCCAGACTTCATAGGGTTGTATAAGCCTTTTTCCTAAAATTCGAAGCCGAGTCCTAAATAAAACATTACAATCACAGAGCAAATGTTCCGAAGTTTCGCTTCCTAGTTGGCAAAATCGGCATCGCGGGTTTTCAAGTTTACCCATTTTTTCCAAGTGGCATCTACTAGACCGGTTATCGCCCTCAGATTATTATTGTTTAATTTAAGTAGGTTTAGAGTGTTTTTCTCACTCGGTACTATGTATCTTTTTGCTTGTCCTGATGTATCTGTGGTATTCCAGTTTGCTTGTACCATAGACATTTCCCACTGCTTAAACTACATCTTTAGAGAACAATCTGCAACTCTGCAGAATGGCTCCGGACATGTGAACGCAGCGTCGGAGCCCTTCCTGGCAAGACTATCCGCTATTTCATTTCCCTCTATTCCGCAATGTCCGGGAACCCAGTACAAATTGACTTCGTTCCCACTGGCCAATTGCTTCAATAATAGGATGCACTCCCAAACTAACATTGACTGACATGTATATGCTTTAACTGCATTTAAAGCTGCTAAGCTATCTGAACAAATACAAATATTTGCGAATCTATACTATCTCTCAAGGCAGATATAAACACATTCCATAATTGCACACTGAAAATTTATTTTCATAAATTAGCTTTCACTCGCTTCGTAAACATGGATTATATACATAGAACAAATGTCTCGTAAATTTTATGAAATATTCATATTGCTTGCCATCTAACAAAATGCTATCATTACCCTTTATTGTACAGTGTATAAAATGAATTTCGCGAAGACCAGCCAATCGCTGCTTCTCTTCGATCGTACTCATAAATGTTGGTGTTCCTGCTGGGATGGGCGGGAATCATTAATTTATCCCAAAATAGAAATTTAAGCGCTGTCGAGAGTTAGAACCTCATGCACATTAAGCAAGTAACTTCTCATGAGTCAACTTGGTTTAGTGAGATCAACCACGGACTCAATACCAGCTCTTTCTATGTATACAGGATCGAGCCCCACGTCAGACACAGTAAAAAATAAATCGCTAACCAAATCCTCGTGGTTGCATTTTTTTTTCAATTATATTTTGAGCCGATAAAGTAGATCTTTCAGTCGTTCATGCAACCACCAGAGAGACGTTTCTTTTTTATAGTTAGCAAATTGCTCGTAGCTCTTTGTATTGTTTTCGTACAATGAACGATTGTTCTTTCGGTGTCAACAAATGCTTAGTGCTTTTGACAGTTGTGCGTGTGGCATTAAATACGAAGGTAGCTTCTTAAAAAGTACAAATATGTTTTGTTGCAGAAAACAACGAATAGATTTGTTAGTCCTACCTTCGATTTCGTAATATAAACGAAAATTAATTTTCAGTGCAATTTCCCCTTCAAATACTATTGTATTTTATCCCCTCAGAGTAGAATATTTTTTCCCCCCCCCACACACCCCCCCTCCTCTTTTCTTTTTTATTTTTTAACCACCTTTGAAAAACACAATAGAGCCCGGACGAAGACTTGGCCCACCTTGTTCCCATAAGTAGCGACTTGTTGCGACCACTTTAAAGGGAATTTCATAGTTTGCTTTTATCGGCATCCAGTCTACTATTGAGTTTGTTGCTGGATTCAAATGGAAGTTTTTAAGGATCTCTAAATGGCCCACCAATTTCCCTTTTTCAATCCCGCCAGCTCGTACCATTGCACGAATATACAAATGCTTCATTTTTTTGACAGCGCATGTGGTATTGCATATGAAACCAGCTGCATAAATGATACAAATCAGTTTCGTTGCAGAAAACAGCGAATACATTGGTGGGTCAAACGAATGATTTCGTAGTATAAACAAGATTTTAATTCAGTGTATATCATGTAGTATAGCTTGTAGTCTGGATCGAATATAAAGTAGCTGAGTGACGTTTTTCAGCGGGTCTGTCACTTCCAGCTGAAAAGTAAATTGTTGGCATCTTGTATTAACGCCTACTAAAGCTTAGTCTATGACACCTAAATAGACTAACAACTTCGACATCTACAGGCGTTCTTCTCAGGTTGCATGACTACGGTAGGTAGCCATTTTCTTTCTCATTTTGTTGCAATTCATCGCGATATTAGTGCAGATTGGCATGCATATGTGTCGTGCGGCAGTGACACTTTTATTACCCTAGTTCCAGTAGAGGCGATGTTCAGTAGGCCAAGCCTTTATACACCATTGGCTGAATCTTACTCACGCATGTGTCATACTTCACAACCACTTGGTTTTCTTCTTTTTCCTATCGGATAAAATAAATCACAACACTGTGGTGGCATTGTTGTGTCTAGTTCACCGTTTTCTACTTCAGACCGCCAATCGACTAAAAGGTAAGTAGTTAGGCAAATAACTACTACCAACAAGTCGATTCACTATCCTCGAAACCATTGGGCCGTAGCATACGTAGCATAGTGTCCCTTTCAAACAACTTTAGTGTCCTAGTAATAAAGGACACGGAAGATTGTGAGCTTGCAACCGAGATGTGCCCATCATCCTTCTTTCCAAGATTACTGATTCTCCCAACATGAACGTCATCACTTGTTGACGTGAACGTGAACGTCATCACCTGTTGAGCTGCTCAACTACGATTTAACGCCGCAACAGTAAAGATTGTACTCGAAAAAAAGCAACAGACAAAAATGATCACCAAAAGTTCATTTTAAGTCGGATATTTTTGAAACTCTCAGAGAATAAATAAACACATATAAGCTATATTTTTGCAAAGTTGGTTTACTCAACCTCCTCTCTTAGGCTAAATACCCGCAACCTTGAACTTAACGCTACCCATTAAATTCTGTGCAACACTTGCGCCATCTTTCTAACACACTTTCATCTACTCTTCCTTCAAATCCTTGTCGTTTTTGAAGACCTTCCCTGTTTTCCGGAGCTTTCCCTTCATAATCGCCCAGAATTTTTCTATTGGGCGAAGTTCTGGCGAGTTTGGCGGATTTGCCTCCTTCGGCACAAAAACAACATCGTTGGCTTCGTACCACTCCATCACCGATTTCGCGTAATGGTACGATGTCAGATCCGGCCAAAACAGAGTGCCACCTTCGTAGGACCGGAGAAAGGGCAGCAGGCGCTTCTGGAGGCATTCTTTTTTAGCTGTTGATGGTGATGGTCGTTATGTAAGGCTTGCTGAATTTGCCGCACCCACACATCGCCTGCCATACCAAGTACTTCTTGGCAAATTTTTCGACCTTCTTCCGGAACTTTTCCGGAACATCCATGCGGGACTTGCCGACGAAAAACTCCAGGCCGGGATCTGATTGGCGTCCGCTTTAATGTACGTCTCGTCGTCCATTACGATGCATTCCGGCTGCACCAACCACCCGCGGTACAGCTTCCTGGCGCGAGATTTGGTCACCGTTTTCTGTTTATCGGTTCGGTTAGGCGCCTTCCGTACCTTGAAGACATGAAGTCCGGCCCGCTTGATTGTCACGTCTCGAATCGAATGGTTCGGATTGCGCTTGAAATAGCCCCTCACCTTCTCTGCGTTCACGAGGTCGGTTGTCTTCGCTTTTTTTTCGCTGCCAGCTCGCCGCTGAGTGGTCTCGGGTCTCCTTGAACGATTTTACTACACGGGACATGGACGAATTGTCGATTCCCAACTGTTTCGTGATCAACCTGTGGGACTGGATTTTCCTCGACCGCGCCCATCATTTTTTGTCGAAGCACTTTTTGCTTGGAAGCCATCTCAATAACCACTTGACAGATTGTGACAAAATTTCGCACATGTAACACTTCAATCTAGCTTTACCCAAAATTTCATCAATTTTTACACATGCCAAAAAGGTTAAAGACAAAAGAAAGTGTTATTGTATTCCACAAAACTGATGGTACTAAACTTAAAGTTAATTTTCCCAAGGGTACTTTCAGTAGAGTGTGAAATGAATTTACTCAAAATACTTAAACGATATACATCAAGTGTTACATATTTTTTCGAGTACAATCTTTAGGCTCTCTCCTCGTCATGCGTGAGCATTGGTGCTCAGAAAACGACACTCGCTTTATTTTTTGTTTTTTCCGTTCTCTTCTGCGATTACTCATTCGCATGAATATGATTTCGATGTATTCGACAACACTTCGATTCAGAGTTAAGAATATAAGAAGCAATGCAACGTGCGTCCATTAGAGAAGGATTTTTGTTATCCTAATAAGTTTTTCTCGCATTTGAAATATAGTCGAGATATGCGCTTCCCAAGTAACAAATTCAGTTTTAAGAGACACTCGAAGATGTTTTCAAGACTCATTTGATAAAACCACGCATAAAACTAGATATTCTACATAACATCGATAAAACAGCCATAACACCCTCATAAGTTCAAAAAGGCCCATACTACAGGAGGTTTTCAAGACTATATCCCAAGGTTCGCTTAAAACCTGTTAGTTTTATCGGTACATGCTTGTAATGACATTCCAGACATGCTTAAAACTATGATAACACTACCACAAGTTTTGATAGTTTTATGGTTTTCCTTTTTAAGAACACTTCGAGTCCGTCACAAATATGTTTCGAAGATTCCATTTTTGGATTCGTTCTGCTGAATGGGGACTTTTTTTTTGTTTATAGTTGAGTGGAAGCTATTAAAGAAAAGAAAAAATATCGATATACATATGATATTTTTTTTCCAAACTGGATACGTATGTAAATTAATTGTAAAATTGATTATAAATGCATCTGTTTTTGCCGAAACGAAATTTCCTGCGACATTCAGTTTATTGGTGTTTTATAATTTAAAAGTTCGAAAGTTTTAATGCGCCACTGAATTATTGCTAGAACATTGAATAAATTGTGTCTACAATCCATTTTAAGTTTCAAAATATATTTTAAACAGCATTGTTTGTTCGTAGCATTGGAAAAACGAGAGTTTTGTTGCATACATATGTAAATGGCTACCATTCCGAGGGAATCCAGAATAGCCACGCTCGCCATTTTTTCAATGGTTTTTTCTAAAACTATAAAACGCAAATAAAACTAATATTTCTTGCACAAGACTAACAAGATTTTTTGAGGAGCGCGATAAGTTCATCTCTGTTTGTTCTATTCTTAAAAAAAGATTGGTTACGTTTGAATAAAACTTGTTTGAATTGCTCAAGGTAAACAAGTCCTTCGTAAGATAGCCATAAAATCAGTGTGGAGAAGGCACATCATAAATAAAGAAAATGTGAACGTTCAAATCAAAAGTGTCTATACACAATTGTTGTTCTTAGTCATAATTACAGCTTATAATTTATTGTTTTTAATCTACGCTGGTAATAAGAACAAAAAAAACTCTAACTTGAATATGCTACCAATGGTTTTGGGAAGAATAACAGATAAAAATATTGCGTCGATGGCTGAAACATCAGTTGAGCGAAAAATGATGTTTCTCTTGATCCATACGCTAAACCTAACGTCGGAGGAAGTGCGCTGTGTAGTGGATCACTGAGCGTTTCCAACGCACTACTTCCGACTTTAGATTTAACGTATAGATCATGTGAAAAATCGATTTTCGCTCAGATGATATACCAATTTTCATTTGCAACGGTTATAAATATTATGTAGTCTATTGGGAACTGAATTGCACGACTTGGGAGAATTCAACATTAACATAACCAATTTACTATCGTAGTGCACGTTAAACCTTACGTCAAAAGTACTGCGCTGTAATTCCACGGTGGTGCGCCATATAACGCACTACGTGGGACGTTAGGTTTAACTTGCACAACTGACATAACATCAATTATCATGAGTTATGCATTTGGTTTTCAACTGGCGACACATTGCACCATTTAATTTGATTCGTTACAAAAAATAGGACGCATAACGCATAGACCCTTCTGATAAGTTAGTCTCAGTAGGCTGCGAATCCAATGGAATCCTGCGATGGTCAAAAAAAAAAACTTTGTCGTTGGTGGCTGAGATGAAGGAGTATTCAATATATTGGAACTTTCAACACTTTCAACACTTTCTCTTCATATCTTTCATACTAGCAAACATTACTGTCCCCTCTTGGTGCCTCATGGTGATGAGCGGACATCTCCTTCTACATCATATTGGATAGGTTTTTTATTGAATTTCCGCTTGAATGATCCACTATTTTATAATTTCTTCCATCTATGGGCGTCCATTGTCCAGTTTGTTTATTTTGCACATAATGTTCTTTCTCAACAGTATGTGCTCTTATTCAAAATCAAATGGTTCTAAGAGCGTTTTATGGCAGCATTTTCAAGATACATTCATCTCAAAGAAGAATGTCATAAAACTTTTTCAAAACTTTTATCAGGTTTTATGAAAGTTGCGAAACGATGTCTTGAGAGGGGAATCAAGTATCTTATAAAATTACACATAAGGTTAATAACACTTATAAATGATGTAGTTTTATGGAGGTTTCTTCAAGTGTTCTTTAATCACTCTTAAGAACTGTTAATCCATTAAAATCACCTTAACCTGGAAAATGCCCTGATATAACCAGATGATCTCCATAATGCTTTGATAAAACTACCATAAAACATGAATAAAATCAATTTGCATTTGAATTGTTACTTGGGATTGGGAACGGACTGAAGGAAACGGACGTACTATTTAGGGAGTTAAGGCTGATTGAGGGCACATTTTTGGGGTTGTTTGAAGAGATTAAATCCTGGTACTTTTAGTAAAGTTGTTTATCAAATAATTGGCCATCTTCTGGTTCGATCAGACTTCTAGTAACAAATCAGCTGGAATTTCGGGAGACCTGAAAAAAAAAACGTGCAAGTGGTCTATTTGTGAAACGGGGGGCGACCTTGGCGTAGAGGTTAACATCCATACCTCACACGCCAAAGTCACGAGTTTGAATCTCACCCCCGGAGAACTTACGAAAATACCCAAAAGTTGAGTGATTACGACGGCAGGTGAACCAGCCCAGGGCTGAACATCTCGATAATCAAGGAAAAAAAATGGTGAAATAAGTCTTAGAACTGTGCGGTACTCGTAACAGCATCATTACACGTGTGATCTGGAAACTAACCCTCCGACCCACCGTGGAGTTTAAAGTGGATAACTTAAAAAAGAGAATTATTTTTAAGGGCCATAACAAAAAGACTTGTTTATAGAAAGGAAAACTGATTGATTTATTTTGAAGGCACGTCTCTTTACTTAAAAAAAAAAAAGAACATTTGAATACGGTCCGTCATCAGCTGTTCGAAGAAGCTTTGCCCTGATATTTGAACAGGAGCACTGTACAGATTCTTTATCGATTTGGCGAAGGCTATCTTTTGATTCTATTAATCCGTTGTTGACAGTCTTTGGCACTCCAGTTGTTTTGTACACCAGCGAACTCAAATATCCAAAGAAATCTTCAATCTCGCGACAATGGGTCAATTTCTTTGGTTTGCGGTTTTTTGGTACATACGGGATGTTTTGGCTTTCCAAGAAGTCTTGTGTTTCTCGCATAATGCGACGACGCTTTATCCGGACAAAACACGTAATTTCCATCTGCATGATATGTTTGAAGAAATGGAATCGGTATTTTCTTCAAACATTGATTTTGTTACACTTTTTGATTAATAGCCAAACCACTGGGCTTGAACCATGGTTTGGAAATTCCTCTCTCAGATATGGCAATATAAAGCATCGCCATCTGCTTAAACTTATGCTTAAACTTATGTTTCACGTTCGGAGATGCAGTAGAAACGTTATCAGAATAATATCGATCGTTTCCTGGGATGTGGGTTTTTGAGAGAGGGAAGTAGCTTTCATCATCCAAAACGAAACATTTTCCCGGTGTAATTTCTGGTCATCCAACGGCATTGGGATTACACGTGTGATCTGGTGCTCTTGATTTCTTGTGGCAAACTATTCCTATCTTTTTCAACGTCTTGCAGATGTAAGGTTGCGTGGTCTTGAACTTTTTTGCTGCATCAGATTGACTAATCGAATCCTTGTTGTTAAAAGTACTATGGAGCAATCTAAGTCCTTTCTTGTCCATTAGTTTAGCCGATCTTCCACTACCAGTTCTACGAGCTGTTCCTGAGAATGCCAGGATACGATAGATGGTTGAAACTGGATCATTCGGTTTTAAAATGGTTCACAGAGAACTTTTATGTTTATGTTCGTTTGATAGCATTTTGAACACAACTGAACAAGTTGGAACAAAACAAAACATGCGATTATGTTGGGGAGACAGGGAGCATTGATTCACATAATCTCTCTTTTCTCTGTGCACGTTTGTGGTTTGGTATGAGAGAATTAAAATCATTCTAATTTTTTAGTTATACCCCGTTACCAGATAATTCAAAACAGTCGTAAACGTGGTCAATTAATGAGATTTGCCATAGAAGTTTCATTTTCTAATAATTTTCACTGTTTGGCCCCCCCCCCCCCCCCCCCCGCCCCCCCCTCCCCCCTCCCCCCTCTTTTTTCCCCCCCCCCGACCCGGCCTTCCCCCTTTTTTTTCAACCCAATACCGACCCCCCCCCCCCCCAAACCCCCCCCTTTTCCCCCCCGCCGGTTCTTTTTTTCCCCCCCAATTCCGAACGGAGTTGCTTCACTGTTTTTGCCATCACGGTTAGAGTTCGACTGATAGAGCTGTCAAATTTTGTCTGCTTACTCATGAGTTAGGGGAGGATGGTACAAAACGCACCGTTTAAGCAACATCGTGAATTTCTAGTGAATGGAAGCTAAAATTTAGGAAAAAGTTATTGGGTATGGTGCATAACTATGTTTTCATTGTAGATCAAATGTAATTTAAATTCAAAACGATGATTTTTCGTGATTTTTTAAACCTTTTCCAATTTGATACTAAGACGACACCGGGGTAAAACGCCTGTGTTATTGCTCAATATGCACCCCAAAATTGGGGTAAGACGCACCACAGCACTGGTATATGATGCACCACAATATTAGGATAGCATGCACCGCTTGTAGAAGGTAATAACACGGCTATAATAAGTTACTCAGAGTTGTAAAGTGAGGAGGTTGCAACACATCGCCACATCTTTTTAGCTCAACCAACCAATGGGTATGAAATAAAAATAGCAATACGTTGCGATATGTTGCCAACTCCTCATTCTATACACGCTTAGAAAAAAGTACCCAACAGAGCATTTAAGTGTAGGAAGCCAACTTTGGCTATTATTATGATAACCTACCATTGGGTTTAAATTACATACGTTTGGGTAGAATTTTACCAGAAGTAAATTATTTATACTCAGCGGTAGATTAACATGATTATACCCAAAGTTGGTTTCCTACACTCAACCGCTCCACTGGGTATTTTTTTCTAAGCGTGTAGACGTATATAACGCCACGGTGCGTTCTGCCCCAGTTTTAGTCTTGCATTGTTTTGTCTAAATATTCTGAAAATATGTAGAATTATAGTGAAGTTTTGATACTATCTTGAAGTTTTTGTTGTCAGCAATACATATGAAGTGAATTTATTACTAACCATGGATGTTAACGCATGGTAAAAGCTTATTTTAAGAACACTATTATTTACATGTGAAGTACAGTCATGAAGATTCATTCAATTTTGATCATGTTTTGGTGTATTTAGTGCCTTATTGTACTACAAAATTATGAGTTATGTTGTTTTATGTAAATATTGATAAAGTATCATTCCATTAAAGCTATAGTTTTGAAGAATTTAGCACATTTATTGAGTGGGTCATTCTACCTCACCAGTGCATTTTGTACTGTTCTCCCCTACAAAACACCACACCAAACCCCCCCACAATAGGCGTAACCAAAGTTTACGCTCCATACAAAATTTCAAAAAATTGTATGGAAAAAAGTCTACAAGGGGGGAATGGGGGAAGGGGGGGTTCTGAGATTTTCAAAAATGAGTCTACATGGTTTATGAACAGGCCCTAAGGAAGTAAAAGCGCATGGGTCCCAAGACTAATGTATCACCATTCAAAATCTCCCAAAGACTGAACTCTCAAATATCCAGTCAAAATAACAGCGAATCAATACAAAACCAAATATTTTAGGCTGTGTTGCAATTCGCGAATATATTTTAATTCTACTCAAACTTGACAGATGGAAAATAATCGATTCATCTATTAAAATCCCTATGTTATTGATCAACAAGCTTTAGATAAGGTGTCTGTCAAAATTGAGTTGCCGTCTGTCAGAAATAAGTCAGCTCGTGTAGCAGACTTAATCGATTATTTTCCATCTGTCAAGTTTAAGTTGAAATTAAAATTTATTCGCGAATTGGAACACAGCCTTAGTACCGAAAAGCGAAATAATGGGGTACTCTGTGTACTTGGAAACGATGTTGTTCTAAAGTAGTGAGCTAATTTTATAGGCTCAGATTATCGTTAGTTTACTATCGATTGTTGGTTAGATCAAGTGGAGCAAGCTATTGTAAGTGTGGAATACTCGAGGAACTGGAGACAAGCAGACCCTTACTGAGTTTCGTGGTGAAACATTTTGATGCAGATGCCGTTCTAATGGAACGTTGGACTACGATAAATAAAAATAAATAAATGTCGAAGGGCAGATCAAATTTTATGCGGGATTCAATGAGGTTAGCTATTAAACATAATGAAAAGTGAAACGGATATTGTCGTTCTGGAATTTTTGAAATTGTATTTGTTTTCATTTATACAGCTTTGGCAACTTTGTTCGGATTGTGCCAGTATCATATTGCACTTAAATTTGTCTGTCAATAAACAATCATCTACAATACATACTTGGTTTATTCCAGCTAAGATGATAAGCAAAGAGAAAATCGCGGATGAGGGATATATCACCATATTTACGCCCAAAAGATAATTATAGGAAGAGGATGTTTAAGAAATTGTATTTAACTGTTTGGATTGTGTTTTCCTGTTATTGTTTTAATTATAAATTTCATTTTCACCATTGAAAATAGCTCGGAAAAAATAAATTTTAAGTACAACAAAACAATGGGAGAGTTAATTTAAATACAGAAAGTTCACCCTTAACCCATTTTACCTTAAAAGGGCTGAGAATCTTTGTGGTTCCATTTAAACAGAAAAGGTTTTTTTTTTTTAATTTTGTGGTTCTGAGTCTTTTCCCATTTATTTTTTCAAATTAATATGAAATCCTGATCTACGCTATTGAGTCAAATGAAACAGTTTTTGAAAATAAAACAATAAAACAAGGATCATTATTAGTCCATGGAATTTGTTATTTACTTATCTAGAGTAGAATTAATTATGGAATTGAAATTAATCGAGCCAAACCTGCAGTTTATTTAAGAGTATATTAAATAATAGTACCAATTTTCTCTACAGCTCATAATACTAAACTAGCCAATTAATACAACAAACAAAAAAAAAGATCTAGATGCCAAGAATTGTTTTGCTAAGCCTTTCCCTATTATTTAATATTTCGTTATGATAAGTGTGAAGTAATGAATTGAGTTAGAAGAAATAAATAGAAGTTATATATTCGAGATGTTATCTTGTATGTTTTAAATTGTAGGTTTAATATCACATTTTAATGTAAGCTTACACAATTAAATTAGGTCACTGTCGTTGTTTGGTGTGTTGTGGAGGACGTACATCTTCTATTAATGAATTTTCTTTGATATAGGACAGACTCCGAAAGTGCGAAATTTTAAGCGAAAATCCCGTTCAACTTCTACTAAGTGCAAATAATGATCCTAAAACTATAAGGGACGGCCCAATGGGGTTGTACGCAAAGTTGACGTAGGACTACGTAGCAATGTGTAAAGAATTTTATTATTATTATTTTTAATTACCTGTATTAGAATAGAGGCTGCATTGATCGATTGGACCAAGAAGCCTTGCCGAAAATCAGTGTATAACACACGACCCTTTGCAGCCATATTCTGCGACATTTCACTTTCTCTTTCAAACACTTTCTCAAAAATATTTGATTCCTATTGCAAGCTAGGGACTCTATCCAACGCACTAAAATGAACAGAAACACTTTCAAGCACTGATTGGATTTTGAAGAGAACATTACCAACATTGAACAACTTGTTATAATAAAATTATGTCTGTAATAGGGAAATCATAACAAGCCAGCAACCAGCGGGCTACGATTGCAAAAGGCAAATAAACTTTAAACGACCTTGAGTTATTTTCTATACCGGAACATGATTTTAAGAAATATTTGGTATTTATCGAACAGAAATTGTACGAAATTCATGATCGGTCAGGATTTACGAATTAGGTAGGTGTCATGGGGATACAATGAACAAACTCTTATAATAATTCAGTATAACACTCTTTCAAAATCAGAAAGGTAGCCCTGAAGAGATCTTTTTGTGTGAAATACATCATTTAATAGTTATTGACATTCTGTCGGAATTTGGGAACCAGGACGCTAAACATAGATGGTTCTACCCCGAAAAATTGTCGTTCTGCCTGTATAGACATTGTGATTGCGGATTTTTAACACTCAATGTTGCGTCTTATCTACATCATCCACATATATATCGATATCATCTTCAAACATATCAATATCATCATCAAATACATTTATATCATCTGCATATATCGATATTATCTACAAATACATCATTATCATGACCATAAACATCTATATATTTATCTATATCATCTACATATATTTCAAGATCATCTACATATATATCTATACATATACATGTACATCATATCGTGATATGACTAACAACTGGATCATACATGTTTCCCTCCAAATTTGATAAATTTGCCACGAGCTGGGCATAGCACACGACTGCATTAAAAATGGCTGTCCAGCCAGCCACTCGCTAGCGGCAGCCGCTGAGCCATCATTCTGGCTGGTTGCTCGCCCGCGTACTTGCAACCGCCAGCTGCCAGAGCAGTACTGGCTCCATGGCTGCCAAGCGAATGAAGAAAATTTGAAGGTGTCCCCCTTTTATATCGTGCACTGCTGCATGTGAGACTTTCCTTACTTAAATTTGAAGTCTGTGATAGGAAAGTACTATGCATTTAGTAAATTTACTCTGAAAAACCGACATTATAAGACATCACCTTATATTCCCGTTTATTTCAATAGTTGAATGTCAAAAATCAATAGTTTTAAATATTGAAATCGAAGCGTAGAAAATGTCCCGATCGATTGGTGCAAACATTTTGGAAATCAATCGTGGAACGACTTAGTTATTAACGTTCAAATTCTATATATTTTTCGTGATGCTCCAAATTTTCGCAATTCGAACGTGTACCCCAGTATTGAAAACACAGACGTAGTCCTACGTCAAAAAACACACAAGCAACTTCCGATACACAGTATTTCACATCATTTATTTGCATCTTATCGATACAAACATCTCAAGAACAATCAATCCCAATCAATCTCAACAATCTCAACAAACAATCAACAATAACCGTCAGAGTGTGGAATAGTATAGACATAAGCGGAGGCATCAAACCGAACTCTTTCGGGAGAAAAAGTGCCGCCAGGAGAAAGATGAGTGTGAGGTGCTAAAACAGCTGCACCGCTCACATGAAACGCGAAAGTTCTACCAGAAACTCAACGTAACCGACAGTGGCGTTGTTCCAAGTGCTGAAATGTGTCGGGATAAGGATGAGAGTATTCTTACGGATTATTGTAAGGTTGAGGCAGCACTTCGATAAACATCTGAATGATGTACAGAAAGAGGATCAAGACAGTGAAGGAAGTGCTGTCGGCGATGCAGCACGTGATGAAGATGTGCCACCCCCGACGATATGTGACGATGCCATCAAGCAGCTGAAGAGCAACACATCAGTTGGAAGGGATGGTACCGGAGCAAAACTTATCGTGATGGTGCCGGACAAGATGGCCAATCGCCTGCATCGACTGAAAGCCAGGATTTGGGATACCGAACAGCTGCTGGAGGAGTGGAAGGTGTTAATTGCCCCATATACAAGAAGGGTGACAAACTGTGGGGCTTATTACGGTTTTCACTTCACGGTAAAAACAAAGTGAAAGCAAAAAACCTTATTACGAATGCCACCCAAGTAAAAAAATATGAAAGAGTTTATCCGAGGTGACGATTCGAATGAACTATGCTTGCCACGGCACCATCACGCCACAGAAAAAAGTGACGCAAACCATGGATTTTTCTGAGGACTACTACGATTGCCACATAACTATAACTTTCACCTCACGGAGTTTATATTGATCACAGTGATATCACTAAAAGCATAAAAAAACTGAGGTGAGGTGTAAGTGAAGTGAAAGTGAATGTGAAGGTGACAACCGTAACAAGGCCATGTACATTGATAGGCAAAATAAAGTGCCCACCTCATCATTTTTTCAATTTCTCTCATTTACTTGGTTCAAATTAAAGTAAACACACTGTTTTTTTTTCATTATCTTATTTTTTATATTCTTTTTAAGTTTCACTTATGGAATACTGAAAAAAAAGGAGTTTTACTTAAAGAAAAAAAAATCAATTTGTGTTGAAAAAAAAAAAACAGTGACAAAATAAAGTGCCCACTTCATTTAGGCTACAGAAAACATAAATTAAAGTAAAATAAAAGCATTTCAATAATTGATGTGTCCTCCTTTGGCCTTCAGGACCTCCTGCAGGCGCTTCGACATGCTCTCGACCAGGTTCTTTAGTTATTTTTATTGGTAGCACCAGTTTTGTCAACCCTGGCATCGAGAATCGCCCACAAATTCTCGATGGGATGGAGGCCATTCCAGCGGTTTGATCCGACAAGACCGGAAGAAAGACTTGGTCTTCTTGGCAGTATGCTTCGGGTCGTTGTCCTGCTGGAATACGAACTTCTCTTCAAGGCCGCCTGGATCAGCGAAACCTCCAGATTTTCTCGCAGGATGTAAGAATCTGCCGTCATTATCCCGTCGATTTTCACAATGCTTCCCACTCCACCCCACGAAAAACACCCCCAGACCATCACATTTCCTCCTCCATGCTTCATCGTGCCTTGGATGTGGCGCTCCTGAAGCTCCTCTCCCGATCTGCACCAAACACGAACCCACCGCTTTCGGTTAAACAGCTCGAATTTTGATTCGTCCGTCCAGAGAACCGTTTTCCAGAACTCTAGGGGCTTATCAGCATGCTCCTTAGCAAACTTAAGCCGTTTGGCTTTGTTTGCCTTGCTGATAAATGGGCGCTTCCGGGCAAGTTTGCTATTCAACCCCTGTGCTACGAGACGGCGACGAACAGTTTGACCGGAAACTGATAACTGAAGGGTTTCCTGGATCTCGCGGACAGTTACCTTCGGGTTCTTCTTGACTTCGCGCATGATCTTGGTGTCCGTTCTCGCATCCGTTTTCCGCTTCCTGCCTCTGCCAGGGCGATCCACCACTGATCCAAACGTTTTAAGCTTCAGAAGAATTTTGCCAACCGCTGCCTTACTGATACTGTACTTCTTAGCGACAGCCCGGTGCGATTCACCGTTTTGCACATCACGAACGACCAATTTTCGGATACACAAGGGAATTGCTTTCGAAAGCACTGCGTTCTCCATTTTTTTCAATTGAATCAAATGCGATCACGTATACAAATGCACCAGGTTGAGCCGTTTGCTTCAAAACATGTCAAAATATCAAAACATAAACAATCGAGGGGTCTTCCAATGGAAACTTATCGAAAACATATCGATTTTTGAAGTGGGCACTTTATTTTGTCACTGTTTTTTTTTCAACACAAATTGATTTTATTTTTTCTTTAAGTAAAACTCCTTTTTTTCAGTATTCCATAAGTGAAACTTAAAAAGAATATAAAAAATAAGATAATAAAAAAAATACAGTGTGTTTACTTTAATTTGAACCAAGTAAATGAGAGAAATTGAAAAAACTATGAGGTGGGCACTTTATTTTGCCTATCAGTGTACTACGAAAACTATCGAGCGATCGCCGCCCTTAATTCCGCCTATAACGTGCTATCCTAAAGCATCTTTCAGCAACTTTTGCCACTAGCAAAAAGATTCATGGTAAGTTACCAGAATGTCCGTGGTCTGAAAACTAAAATGAACACACTGCTGCTCTCTCTGCTGGCCAGCGATTTCGATATTGTTGTTCTTACGGAAACGTGGTTGCACACCGAAATCGCTTCCGTAGAATTAGGGTGTAACTACGTTATTTATCGATACGACCGCAATGCTTCTACCAGCAATCTGCGAAGAGGTGGTGGCGTGCTGATTGCTGTAAATTTGGAGCTGAACTGCATGGCCGTACATATAGTGGATTGTGATAGTCTGGAACAAACGGCTGTTCGGGTTGTTCCTCCGCAATTTTCCTTATTCGTTTGCTGCATTTATTTTCGACCAAACAGCTGTCCAGAGAGCTACGCAAGACACGTGGAATCATTCAACCAGATTCAAAGTCAAGCTGACCCCCTTGATTTAATCGTATGCTATGGAGACTACAATCTACCGAATTTAATCTGGCGATTTGATGAAGCGATTTTAGGATACTTGCCAACTAATATGTCAAAAGGAACATCAGCTTTCCCTAGTTGAGTCAATGTTGTCAGCGGGCCTCTATCAGGTGAATGATCTTCTGAACGCGAAGGGTAAGCTACTTGACTTGGTATTCGTAAGTGATCTATGTAGCATAGATCTCTTCGAGGCTCCATATGCTCTTTTTCTTCGCCTCCCAGGATTGGAACCATCTACTGAACAATGCTTCAATCAATGCCTCCGTTACCACATTCTGTAGAACTATCCATCAAATCATCCGGGATACTGTTCCTGAAAAACCTCGTAGGCCTTCTAAACAGCTTAGCCAACCTTAATGGTCGCCACAACTTCGCAATTGTCGTAACCGCTTATGAAAGATCAGGAAACGGTTCTTTCGCAACAGGAATTCTACGAGCACGAGAGAGTTGAAGCTTGATGAAGAGAAGTACACTCGTCTACAACAGATTCGTTTCCGTGAGAATATCGACAGTATCCAAGCAATTTTCAGCCAACATCCTTCTTCCTTCTGGACCTACATCAACAATCGAAAGAGTTCAGTCCGAGTTCCCGTTGATGTTTCCTACCAGTCTCATAGCTCTTGCTCGTCGGTCACAGCTACGGATCTATTCGCCGAGTTCTTCCGTTCCCTACACGACGACAACCCACCTCCGATGTCGCAGCAATACTTGGAAAGTCGTCCATCGTATAACCTTCGACTTCCTCTAGTCACTTTCAACTATGACGATATTCTGAAAGCTCTCAGCGCTGTCGATTCATCTAAAGGTCGCACTCGCTCCACAAGGCTGGAAACACACATTGCGTGGAGAACTATCGACCGGTATCTATTTTGAACTGCTTAGCGAAAGTTTTTGAGAGTCTTTCTTGCCGTGCATCCTGTAAAATCTGAACATCAATATGGTTTCGTAAAAAAGCGGTCAACCACGTCGAACCTTATGACTTACACCCCACTGTGATCAATGAGCTGGAGAAGCGGTGTAAGGTTGACGCAATCTTCGTGGACTTCTCAAAAGCGTTTGACAAGGTGCCTCACGAATTGGCCATTGAAAAATTGAACCGCCTCTTGAATCATTCAGTAGCTGAAATCATATCTGTCTGCGCGCAAAGCTTTTGTCAAAGTGCACGATGCTAGATGGAACGTATTTGATATTCCTTCCGACGTCCCGCAGGGCAGTCATCTTGGTCCCCTGATATTCGTCCTCTTCAACAATGATATGTGCGATTGCCTCAAGTCTGGGAAACTGCTCTATCCAGATGACTTAGAGCTGTTTCGCGTGATTATCTTGCTTGTGGATTTCGGTGCATTACAAGCTGATGTTGAATGTTCAACTTGGTGCGAAATGAACGGAATGCAGATGAATGCGGCAAAATCTAAAGTAATAACGTTCACTCGATGTCAGACTACTGCATCCTTTGACTACGGGCTGAATAATTTTGCCATTAGAAATTGTCACGTCGATCAAGGACCTTGGCGTCTTATTTGATAGTAAATTACGCTTTAACGAACACATCTCAGTGAAAACTGCGAAAACCAATACGATGCTAGGTTTCCAACGCCGGAACACAGCCCATTTAAATGACGTACATGCACTGAAGGCCCTGTTCTGCGCTTTAGTTCGCAGTGTACTTGAATATGGAGTGTAGGTTTGGGCTCCGTATCATGCCGTACATATCGCTCGTATTGAGAAAGTCCAGAAGCGCTTCATTAGGTATGCTTTACGTGGCCTGCCATGGAACGACCAAGTGAACCTACCGCTATACGAACATGGATGCGCACTCCTCGATTTACAACCGCTGGGGAGTCGTCGAGAGATGCTGCAAAGCTTCTCATTTTCGACGTGATTAAGTGCAACGTCGACTGTAGCAGCCTTCTCGAAAATATGAGGTTATATGTACCTACTCGTCAGCGCCGAGATCGGCAACTGCTGTGGATCCCCAGCCATCGAACAAATTATGGCCTGAACAACCCACTGGATTTATGTGGAAGACGTTTCAATGAAGTGTGTGACTGTTTCGATTTTAATGTTAGCAAAGCAGTTTTTAAATTTAGGATTAAAAGTGTTGCTTAACCAGTCTGTGCGACTTTTGTGTTGAAGATGTTGTCAAATAAATAAATAAATTATCAGGCTGGCTTCAACGAAAGACGTTCTACAATGGATCAAATATTCACTTTGCGGCAGATCCTCCAAAAATGCCGTAAGTATGGAGTTCCTACTCATCATCGACTTCAAAACCGCATATGAAACAGTAAACCGAAAAGAGCTATGGAAGATCATGGACGGAAACGGCTTTCCAGGGAAGCTGACCAGACTAATCAACCAACTCCCCAACCAAAACCCAAAACAATAAAGGTAGTTGGAATTAAATGGAAATTACTAATCATTCTTCTTATTTTCTAGTTACAGACTAATCAAGTTCCATCGATGGATGGAAGCCAGTGCTGTGTGAGGATATCGTGCGATTATCGGGTTCATTCGAATCCTGCAGGGGGATTGGTCATGGTGATGGAATTTCTTGCCTGCTGTTCAACATTGCTCTTGAAGGTGTTATGCGACGAGCGGCGTTCAACATGCGGGGCACGATTCTCAACAGATTCAGTCATTTATCTGCTTTGCCGATGGCGTGGACATTGTCAGCATAACATTTGAGGTGGTGGCAAAGCAGCACACCAGAATAAAGGGTGATACGGTCAAAATTTGGTCAAGGGAAAACGCGTGTAAATAGGTGAAATCGTTTATTTAAAAAATCAAATTAAATTTCTTTTTCAAGTTCAATTAGTATAAAATTCAGGAAAAATATTCAGTTAGGCTTCCGCTTTTCCAAATCCGAATTGCCGGGCCTTACGCTTGACCCCTGCCATCAGATTTTGTACAGCCACCTTGTCCACCTTCTTCGCCGCAGAAAGCCAGTTTGCCTTGAACTGCTGCTCGTCCTTAGCAGTTTTTTTGGTCTTCTTTAGGTTCCGCTTGACAATAGCCCAGTATTTCTCAATTGGGCGGAGCTCTGGCGTGTTGGGAGGGTTCTTGTCCTTGGGAACCACCTGCACGTTGTTGGCGGCGTACCACTCCATGGCCTTTTTACCGTAATGGCAAGATGCCAAATCCGGCCAAAACAGTACGGAACAACCGTGTTTCTTCAGAAAAGGCAGCAGACGTTTATTCAAACACTTTTTCACGTAAATTTCTTGGTTGACAGTCCCGGAAGCTATGAAAATGCTGCTTTTCAAGCCACAGGTACAGATGGCTTGCCAAACCAGATATTTCTTTGCGAACTTTGACAGTTTCGTGTGCTTGAAAATATCTGCTACCTTTCCCCTTCCTTTTGCCGTATAAAACTCCTGTCCCGGAAGCTGCTTGTAGTCGGCTTTGACGTAGGTTTCGTCGTCCATTACCACGCAGTCAAACTTCGTCAGCATCGTCGTGTACAGCCTCCGGGATCGCGCTTTGGCCGTCGTATTTTGCTTATCATCGCGATTTGGAGTCACTACCTTCTTGTAAGTCGATAGTCCGGCTCGTTTTTTGGCTCGATGCACGGTTGTAGACGATACACCCAGCTTATTTGCGGCATCTCGGAGAGATAGGTTAGGGTTTCGCTTGAAACTACCGGCAACTCTCTTTGTCGTCTCAGCGGCTTCCGGTTTTCGATTTCCCCCCATCCAGACTTCCTGGCTGTCGACAAACGTTCCCCAAACACTTTAATTACATTTGTAACGGTTGATTTGGCAACTTTTAGCGATTTTGCCAACTTTGCGTGCGAGTAGCTCGGATTTTCGCGATGCGCGAGCAAAATTTTGATACGCTGCTCTTCTTGCTTGGACGGCATTTTGACAACTGAAGAGTGAATTCCAAAATCAAAATAGGAGCAACATTCTACACACACACACCTTCAAAATGAGGGGTGTTCAGGTTTTTTAAATGCAAAATTGAAAGAAATACGTCAAGTTGATATTGACCAAATTTTGACCGTATCGCCCTTTATAGCGCGAAGCAGTGAAGATGGGGTTGAAGAACAATACCGAGATCGACAAGTCCCGACTAGGCAGCAGTGTAACGAGATAAGTTTGGGGTAGTCCACGATTTTTTCTATCTCAGATCAATTGTTACTGTGGACAATGATAACAGCCGTGATATCCGGAGACGTATTATCAGTGGAAGTCGTGCATACTACTTGCTCCACAAGCAAGTGCGATCTAACAGACTTAGTTCTCGTACGAAGTGTATCCTGAACAAAACGCTAATAAAACCGGTTGTTGTCTACGGGTATGAGACGTGGACAATGCTCGACGAGGACTTGCGACGACTCGGATTTTCTGAACGACGGGTGTTAAGAACCATCTTAGGAGGAGTCTGGAGGCGGGGGATGAATCACTCGCTGGCGAACCCAGTGCTCGTAAGGTAATCAAATCTGGACGCATACGCTGGGCAGGAGATGTTGCCAGAATGTCGGACAACTATCCAGTGAAAATGGTGTTCGATGGGAATGTTGTTGGCACAAGACGTCGAGCATGATAGGTTAGACCAGGTGGAGCAAGATCTAGGAAGTAGACGGTGCCCGGAGAGGAGCAGCCATGAACCAAGTACGGTGGAGGGATATTGAGTATCAAGTAATGTTATGTAGGGTTTTTTCTCAGTTATTCTCTAATTGTTAATATAGTTGAGTGGTTACTACAGGAAACCGCAACTCGATCGGCCTTGGTTCAAGAACTACGTTTGTGTTTTCAATACCAGTATTGAAGAAACAATCGATGATCTTGAACCGAGGCTGACAGTATTGCGGCTTCTTGTAGTAATCACACAATAATAACCACTCCAGGGTACACGTTGCGAGTGCGAAAAGTTGGAGCGTCACGAAATATGGTTAGATGTTGAACGTTAATAACTCAGTCATTTCGCGATCGATTTCCCTAATTTTTGCACCAATCATTCACTGCGCGTTGAATATCTGAACGGTTGTTTCCTAATACGGACGACCGAGTCATAACCGGTTTGAGTGTGTATGATAGACTAACCGGATTGCATGTGCATTGTCGTCATATTGGGCATTAAAGGAGAAGAGCGACACTTACATCGTCATCATTCTACGCATGACCACAGTGCGCTTTTCACATGTTTCATCGTGTTTCTAATGAAATTCTCAGTTTAATTTTCGTGTCCAAAACCAAGTAGGTTGACCAGCGAGAAAGCGACAGCAGCAGCAGCGTCAAAGAAGATTGGCAAAGCCCAAAAAGCCATTGCCAAAGATGACTGCAAGAAGCAGAAGTGGTCCACCGGAGGAAGCGTTTAGAAGAAGGAAACGTACAGCACCTACAACTACCGGGTGCTGAAGCAGGTTCCGATTGGCCCAATTCAATCGGCGGATGACCCTAACGTCGCGGGAAATTCAAACCGCTGTTCGACCGCTGCTGCCAAGCCAGAGCTAGCCAAACACGCCGTTTCCGAACGAACCAAAGCCGTGACCAAGTAAACCTGCTTCATGACGAAGTGAGCTGGCGGCGGTGGCTGTTTCACTGAACGGCCCTTTTCTGGACCACCAAAATCGGTGGAAAAGGGAGTTGACATGTCTTTGGGAGTGTTGGGGGCTGTGCTTCGGGGTGGTCGGTTCGTATGCCGAAGCCGTAAACTTTTCGACATTTCCGGAGAAATTGGCAAAACGGGTGAATCTGATTTTTGCAAGGCTTTGCAAGATAATCACTTGTTCCAGTTGATCAATGTCACCTCTTTTCTAATACAGGCTCTTTAACATCCATTACACATTGCTGCGTAGCCCAACGTCACCTTTGCGTACAACCCCATTGGGCTGTCCCATGCATCGTGTGCGAGCGACAGATTGCACACCGATTGGTCAGAAACCTATTAATTTGTGTTCATTGCTGTATTGAATTGAAGCAACTGTAGGGTCTGCCAAGTATCTTTAACGTATCTTTTCTTCTTTTTTTAACCTAATAATATGGCTGAGTGGTTACTAAAGAGAACCGCAATGCTATCGCCTTGGTTCGAATCTTGATGAAGATTCTTGATTTGTTTTTTCTTCTTCTATATGTGTCATCATCTGACTCCAATCATGCACACATCGAATTTTTTGATGCAAATTGATGGGTTGTACTTTTACCCACAGTAAATGTTGCATTTTTTCTCCAAGTGACAATCCATAGCGAATAATGAAACAAAATCATGCGAAATCGGTATACAATCTTGCTCTTTTATTTTGGATGTAGGATAATAGCGAATAAAATTAATGATTCCATTCTCATTTCAAATCTACCTTCTTCCTTTGATTGCCAACTTAGAATATCTGACGGTTTATTTCTGTGCTATCATTTGGACTAATCTGCTTAATTATGAAAATCTGCTGGATACCGAACGATAATCTCGATCAGCTCTGTCCAAATCGAGTCCAACTCCAATTCATCATCGGCCACGAACAGCACGGTCTAGCGTCTAGACAATTTACCTCAACATACACCCAATACCGTTCACATCTTGTCCAAAAAAATTGAAGAAACCAACAAAATGACGGTCCTTTACAGGGTAACAAACTTATTTCAGAAGTGTTGTTAAGAATTTGTAATATTATCTTAGTCCTACCAACAATCAATAAGAAACATGCGATTTAAAATTGGTCCCTGCTTTACAACCCCACTGGTCTTAAGTACACCATAAAGTACCTCATTCTTTCCCTTTACGGTACTATAATTGTTTTTGTATTGATTCGCTGTTTTATTTTGACAGTTTATTTGAGAAATTATTCGTAGGAAGTTATGTTTTGAGGGGTGATTCATTTAGCTTGGGAACGATGCGCTCGTACTTCTCGAGCCAAAAAAAAACATGTATTTTCTTCTTGACCATCCAGCCCCTGGTCCTGTGTCATCAATGCGGTCGTATTGCGTTTTTTACGTTTTTTCTGCTTCCTCTTTGTTTATTCTGCTTAGATTCTTCTACATCGCTTCTTCCAATTCTTAGGCTCATCTTTGCTTCCTGTTATGATTTTGGCTCCTCTTTTATTTTGATATATTTACTTGTTCGATTCTGTTCTATTCCTTTAAATCTGCACCGTTCCCATTCCGTTTTTGTGTTTTTTTCTCGCTCCCTTTTTCTGTCTTCTGCCGAATGATTCATCAATTTTTAATCTTCATTTCCTTTGTGCATTCGTTTTTCATTCTACTTCGTCGTGCTTCTACCAAATTTTTAACTGGTACATCTGCATCCTTCCCTTTATTATTTATCATTTTCTTAACTGCTGCTTTCGTCATGGTCTGTTTTTTCTCTAATATTATCATATATTGTAATTTACTTCATCTCTTTTTTGCTTCACCAAATAAGCAGGAATACTGTTCAAATTGACAGACATTCCTCTAGTTAGTCCATTAGTTCCTTACATCTTGGAACAACGTGATTGAAATATAAAAATGCAAACTAATGCTTCGCGCACTAAATTGAATCATTCATACTTTTTCAATCTCGTATCACGTTCACTCGCTGATACTGAGCATTTTTTTTATACCCGGATTTAAAACTTTATAAATAAGTTATGAGCAGCAATGTTACTCGTCTAAAGTGGGGAAACAAAGTAAACATAAAGGTGATTCAGCGAATTACAGTCGATAAGCCAGATTGGGCCTCCTCTGGTAAGGTTGGCTAAACTGCAGCTGGAGGCCGCTGTGTTCGATTTTTGGTGCTACTCACTGCACATAAAATTAACACTTGTGAATGTGAATTTAGAACGGGGAACAATAAAGCCCAAGTAAAAGATGCCTCATAGATTGGACCAACGTTCTCCGTATACCCTGATATACAAACTAAGTCCCCACGCCTTTGCTGGTTGGAGATGTGGTTTATCCAAGTTGGTCGATGCGGAGGGTAGGAATAAAGGGTGTATTCGATAAAAAAGGCACACACATATTAACTCACCAAAATTAAACCTATTATGGGATTTTAATGATTTAAAAAACTTGTTTTATTCAATTTCATCTCTCATCTCGAATACCCTCCACTTTCTTTTCACTCCACACATCATATTTTGGACAACCGATTTTCCTAGTGTTTGTTGTTTTCGCCCACATTTTCTTCAACCCTAGCTCTGTTTTAATAGTTTCCCATCCTCATAATTGCCCAGAATTTTTCAATTGGGCGAAGTTCGGGTGAATTTGGTGGGTTCATATCTATTGGCACAAAATTGACTCCGTTGGCTCGGTACCACCCCAACACGTTTCGAGCGTAGTGGCAGGGTGCTAGATCAGACCAAAACACAGTTGCTTCTTTGTGTTTTTTTTTAATGGCATGAGACGCTCTTCCGTGCACAGAAAAAAAATTTAACGAACGCGTAAAATTTTTCCTCGTTTAATTCTAAGCCAAAGGAGGTGTAAACAACGAAATTGTATGCAATCTTTTATGCGCCATACAACAATTGTTTGCAATTTTTCATACAACAGGCTAGATTCAGGCGTTATCTGGCTTTAATTTATATGAAATATCCTATTATTTTCTGCCAAATCTAGTATTCCCTTTATGTGCATTAGATAACGCAGAAAATTCAATGTTTCTTTTTATCTGTGTGTAAATTGCACCGTTGATTGTTCCGGAAGTGATGAAGGGAGCGCTTATTTCCCCACATCTGCAAATCGCCTGTCAGAACAGGAACTTCTTTACAAATTTCGATAATTTCGTCTTTCGAGCATCCTCCGGAACATCGATCCTAGACTTGGCAACGAAATATTCTTGCCCAAGAAGTTGACGGAAGTCAGCTTTGGCGTAAGTTTCGTCATCCATCACGATGCTACACGATTTGGTGAGCAACTTCGTGTAAAATTTCCGGGCGCGAGTTTTCGCAGCGAGGTTTTGTTTTTCATTCTGGTTTGGGACTTTTTGCGCCTTGTAAACATATAACCAAGCACTCTTCATTATTTTTTCCACAAAACCGACTGATACCTTGGACTTTTTAGCGACATCTTGAATTGACATGTTTGAACGGTTCTTGAACTGTTGCACCACTTTTCTGGCATTTTGCTGTCCATTGGACCCTTTTTACGACCACTTCCGTGTGTCCTTCGGGCACTCAGATGCTCCTTGAAGGTTCTTATCACACGAGGCACAGGTGTATTTGCCATTCCAAGCTTTTTTGCGATCCATCGGCAGGACGCCTCTAAATTTTGATTGCAAGTGCACATTTTTTCACGGACAATTTCTTGTATTGACGACATGACTGGAACAACTGTATAAATAACTTTGAAACTTGACAAATGGAAACAATACACTATGAGTAAGATTTACTCAAAGTTTCAGGTTTTTTACTCATATTGAACCGTACGTTACGTAACTAATAGAAGAATTTTGGTGAGCCATTTCTAATAAACACAAACTTTTTTTGTATTTTTATTGTTGCGAAGGCTTCAAAAAAAAAAAAAAAAGACATATAAATTGCAGAACAAAACAATAATTGAAATAATTGAAACATTGATATCATTTAATTACAACAAAACTATTTCAACAACATTCTTAAAGCCCGATTCAAAGTAAATTTGGACGCATTCAAGCGATCATAACTCAAGAATTAAACAACGTGCACGATTTATAACAAAATATTACATTTTACCGTTTCGAACGAACTGTCGCACTTTACTTGTGATCGATGCCATCATGATCTGCACAGTCGCACAGTTACATGCATAAATTGTGCATTCGTCATTTCTTTACCGCATCCTCGATGTTTCCGCTTGACAATTGCCCAATATTTTTCGATCGGTCTGAACTCTGGGTAATTCGCAGGATTTATCTCTTTGGCGACGAAATTAAGATTGTTTGCAGCATACCATTCTAGTACCTCCTTAGAGTAGTGGCAGCTGGCTTGATCCGGCCAAAACATAACGTTGGTCTTGTATTGCCGAATGAAGGGTAGAATCCGCTTTTTCAGACATTCTTTAATGTAAACCTTCGACGTCATTGTGTGAGATGTGATGAAAACCTTGGTTTTAAGGCCACAACTGCAGATTCCTTGTTAAATCATTAGTTTCCGAGCAAACTTATCAGCAAAAACAAGTTTTTACCTGGAAGGGACATCCCCACGACCAGTTTGACAAATACAATTTTCGTGCGGGGATTTGTTTATAATCCCTTTTGACATATGTTTCGTCATCCATTAAAATACAGTCATCAAATTTTGTCAAAACTCGTTCGTATAGTAATCGTGCTCGCTTTTTGGCCACTAAATTATGTTTCAGGGAGCGATTCGGATGTTTACTGGCACAAAAAGACTTATATCCTTCTCTTGAAAGGGTGTTACGCACGGTGAAAAAGTTGAAATCGTATTTCTTTGCCAAATCACATATGGAGACACCTGGGTTGCCTTTCACGTACCTCAACACCTTTCTCCTCAGCTCTTTGTCCCTACTGCCACTTTTAAGATAGATGCGCTATGCTCTATCCACACTCAGAGTATCCTTGTAACGTTTCATTACAACAGATACACTTACGCGCAACTCAGAGCTACAGGCGTCTAAAGAGAATCTCCTTCCAGAAACAAGTTTGTAGAAACCACAACAAAATCGAGCCCTCGCCTAGTAAAAGTCCCACTAGATGTGGAGAAGAGCCCACCCTTTATTCACGAAATGTTAACAACAGGAAGTTGACAGTCCCTCTCTTCCTATCCAAATCGCTTCAATCGAGTGCTCTGATGGTCCCTCCCTTAATTCCAGCATATGGTGTTAAATAAATATATGAAAAATTTAGAGAAATAATATGATTTTCTTACCTTGATTTTGAAATCATCTTAACTTGAAGCTGTTAGAAAATTAGGCTGGAAGTAAAATTGGTTAGGGTTATATAGCGTTCCCCACGTACTGCTTCAGCCTTCCTTTGCTGTAGGGTCGTTTCGATGTTTCTGCTTTTAAAGTAGCGCATATCGAGACTCACAACAAGAAGCATTAGCAATTGCTAACATGATATGCGCATGTGAGATTTTCATGGTGATATTCTCACATCGGCCGTTCAGAATGGGTCGACGGATGCATATGAGAGATCATTCCCGATGAGTTTCCACTAGTATACTCCATTCCATAACGTTTAGTCATAGAAGACAAGAAACGTTTTACTACGTGCTACATTTTAGAATATCAGGGCAATGATCCTCCATCGCATCTTCAAGTGATCATTACAAGCTGTTCATTTGGTTCAGGCACTTTTGAACGTTGATGTGGCAGCCCATTTACACATGAAATCTGCCACGACCTAGCCGATTCAAAACCCCTTTCCCTTTTCTTTTTTTTTTTAAACCACCAACATAAATCCCCCCACCCCCTTAAAAAAAAAAAACCCGAACATTCCCACCATCCACCAGCAACACACAGCTCGGAAATCAACTGCGTTCTTCAAAGTAAATCGCATTGAACTATTAGAATGGGCAACAACAATCACCAGACCTTAACCCTATTGAAAAATTGTGGTCGATTTTGGATAGACAGGTTGATAAAGGTGAAGTGATGAACAAACCCAAACTGTTCAAAGCTTTAAATGAAGCCTGGCAGAACATCGATGAAGTATACCTCCACTTCCTCGTCAAAAGCATGCCAAGACGTCAAAAAGCAGTGGTTTAGGCGAAAGTTGAACATACTTAATACTGAAATCTTGTTTTACATTTCCTCTTGTGAGCACTTTATTTTTTCCAATCAACACCAGAAAAAGTTCAATAAAAGTTAACATATATATTTTCAGTTGTAGAATTTTAATCATTTCTAAGCACAATTCATATATCGGAAGAAAAGATGAATTTTGTCGAATACAGTCCCAAATTGTCTCTAAAAATCTATAAGATTTTTTCGTTTTGGTGAGCACTTTATTTTTTTCCAGTACGGTACATAATATATCAATTACTGTAAAAATTTTGGAATATTGTACATAACACAAATGTGTCTTCTTAGAGCAAATGTATGATACATGGTGACAAATAATATTGCATCTGAAGAAGATGTACCTAAATTATTGAAAATATGGTGTTTCAAATCCATTCAAAGACATGTTTGTTGTCCGTACATCAAATGTACAGAAATCGTAAACTTCGTTGAAAATTTAATTTGCATTTTGGAGTGATATATTTTGCTGCGTTACCGCTATTTATTTAATTCTTTGTAGTGTATTTTTCAAACTAATTAGAAATTAACATTGAATTTACTATGGGAAAAGCGAACTATTCGTGTATTGTTTTCTAGCATTTTTCCAAATCCATTTGGGGAAAAGTTCTACAGCGAATATCGTTGAAAAATTCCCCACCTAGACGGAAGGACTAAATTATTCAGCGGCTAGTTAATTTTTACTTACTTTTGGCATATTTGCCTCTTTTCATTCTTCTAATGTTTTCAAGGGTTGGGCCTTCCTTAGCTGAGTCGGCAAAGGTTTAGGAATTTTTCGTTAGTAAAAAATTCTCGACTCCCTGGGCCTAGGTATGATTGTACTTGCCACACAATCATACTAATGCAAAAATAGTACCTGGCATCAAAAGTTCCCAATTAAAAACTGTGGAAGTGCATTTAGAACACTTAGTTGAGAGCAAGCAATAAACTTATTGTGAAAGCGATAAACTTGAAACGCCAAGAAAGAAGAAGAATGTTTTCAAGGGGTACTAAAGTATGGGAAATCAATATTTGGTACAATCATTATTGCCTAGATTGCCTTTGGGTGGATCTGACTTACTTTTTCTTGGAATTGGATTGTGAAAAGCAATTCGATTTGCACACAAGTAAATGAAAAATAACTTTACCCGATTTACTTACTTTTGGCTTTACGCGCTATAGTGTTGAGATGAGTGATGAGAACTTAGTTTAGAGTACCTACGTTTCTGACAGTGTACAACTTTGTCTCAGATCGTTTTTCAGATAAACGTACAATCCAATCATACTGGAGCAACGAAAGACTAGAGCCTAACAGCATTTGCACAGCACAGCTTAATATCTTTTGTGCCATACATTTATTGAAAAATTTATGTTCAGCAAAAATAAGTTTAGAAATTTGTCAATTAGTTTCGGTGAACAATTTCAAGTTAGATTGATTTAGTAAGTTGTTGGAGGGATGCAAAAAAAAAATGAGTTTCCCTTACTAACTCCTTTTAGCATTAGCATTAGCATTGACGTTTGCACACCTCGTGGATGGAGCTACGATAAGGAATAATTCGTTGAAGATATTGCATGCCACCATGAAACGAAACCGGTAACTGATATGTTTCTTCACGCACTAATCTCCACGAAGACACTCCTCGATCGCTCATCTGGCCACATCCATGCAATCGTTGGTGATAGGGAGGATTTGGTATCTACCTCAAGAAGACACGGGGAACTCACGTAGTCTTTAGTAGATATCAAAGGAAAAGTGAAATGAATAGTCGGAGAGAATAGTTGAACAAGATGTCCTGTTTGGTGTACAGAACAAAAATTTGTTTAAAAATGGTCGTTGGGAGCATCTAGTCTATGAAGGTTAAGTGATGCTCCATTTATCTTCAAACGGTTGGGACTTTAGCATTAACTATAGTCCTAGCTCCCCATGGCTTATGGTTATAGCGCCATTACTCGCTCTATGTTTGGAACCGTTTAGACACAATGAGTAAAAATAGAACGAGCTTACCAAGTCAGTCATCAGTTCAATACCGTTTTGTTAGCAATGCCGTTTTGTGTCTCAGTCCCAATCGTAGATGGTCTGTTAGATGAATGGCTACACAATCTTGAATTTAACAGTTCAACTACAAGAGCACTAAATCTCAACGTCCAAATGGCACCATTAAAACGCATTGCAAATCCGCATCTTCGTGCAGGGCTGTTTCAAGAAAAAGGTACCAACAATATCTAGCTGTTGGCCAACCTCACAAACAATTTCTTTAAGAACTAGCTTCCTTCTTATCAGCTAAAACACACTTTATAATAAAAGAAGTATGTTTCACGACTTTCTTCCCCTTTTTTAAAATCTCGGTTCACAAATTTAAAACAGAATCACAATTTATACACGTCACCTTATCCTACAAACTCCTCTCGGAGGTCATTCACTCACTTCTTTAATGCCGCAGTCTAGCTTTTTCACTACCGAGGTCCAGCGCTTGCTCTTCCACCGTTGCCACCATCACGTTGGGATTCCTGATTCCACTTATTGTTCTGCGAAAGAAGCACTTCCTATTGGAAAACCCAACAGCTGTGCGTATATGTGCCTACAGTCTTAATCATTCCAAGGCACTTTTTACTGCACGCGGGAGTGACCTTTTGACCACAACACTAGACAAACATGGTCACCGAAATATCTTCATAAATCATTTTTGCACGGCTCGTCTTCTTAAGGAGTGTATCGAAAATAAGCTATCCACAAACTTTCTTTCAAATTATGTTGAAAACCGATATTTTATTCATACAAAAAATTGATCCTTTATTGTACGAGGTTAAACTTCAACATAATGAAGACCGGATGAAATTTAAGTTATTCCTTCACGAATTTTCGAACTTTGGATCGAATGCTCTTCATCAAGTTCCGGACAAGTGTTGCATCGCATTTTTTGGACGCTTGAGCCCAAATTTTTTTGAACTCCTGCATGTTCCCAGCTGCCTTACCAGTCTTCTTGAAGACCCTCTTCACGATTGCCCAGTAACGTTCGATGGGTCGAAGCTGAGGGCAATTTGGTGGATTGATATTTTTCTCAACGAAATCTATACCCTTTTCCGCAAGCCAATTGAGAGTGGTTTTGGCATAGTGAGCCGACGCTAAATCCGGCCAAAACAGTGGAGGTGTACTATGCTTCTTATATAAAGGCAACAATCTCTTCTGGAGACACTCAGATCGATAGATTTCCGCATTTATAGTTCCGGTAGTGTAAAAAATGGTTGACTTCAAACCACAGGAACATATTGCTTGCCATACCAGTACCTTTCGACCGAATTTCTCCACTTGAATCGACCTGTCCGCATCGCTCACATCCTCCCCAACGACGGCAGTAAAGTATTGTGGACCTGGAAGGGTTTTTGAGTCCTCCTTTACATAGGTCTCATCGTCCATCAAAACGCATGCATCCGGACGCTGCAAAAGACGCGAATACAATTTCCGGGCCCTTGTTGCTGCTCGCTTCTTCTGTTCTGCACTTTGTTTCGAGATTTTCTGCTTCTTGTAGGTCTTCAGGTGGTTTCGCCTCTTGATACGCTGGATCATTCCGACACTCGTTCCTGCTTTTTTGGCCAAATCACGTATTGACATTGATTTGTTCTTCATGATTAGAGATACCACTTTCTGCTCCAGTTTCGGGTTGGAAGAACCGGGTTTTCTGCCTCTTCCTGGTAGCTCATCCAAAGAATAGTGTTCCCCAAACTTATTAATGATGGTTTTAACACTCGCATGATGAATTCCAAACCGCTTCGCCAATTTTCGCATAGTTATACCCTTCTCACTTAGCCATGTGTCCAGAACCTTAATTTTCACTTCCTTTTCAATACGCGACATTTTGAAAACGCAGAATTTGAACCGCACAAACAAGTAAACAAAAGAAAGCTGACAGTCAAACGCACAGCATGCAGTGTTCAGAGCATAAAAAACCATCACAAATACATGCCTACAACGCAAATGTATGTGGATAGCTTATATTCGATACACTCCTTAGTGACAAAAATATTTGTTTGCACACACTGTTCCGAGCACTTTTCACAATATTAAAATGATTTAAAAACATTATTTTACGCTGCAGAAAAAAATCCAAACGTCAGATTTTCAGCATAGCCTACTCGCGTTTTTCATGTATTTCTAATCCAGGCATTACCAAAATTTGCGAAGTGCTTTGGAACTCACCAGGCGAGTGTAAAATCTATAATAAATAAGTTTGAGGAACACCATTCTTTGGATGAAATGCCAGGAAGAGGCAAAAAACACGGATCTTCCAACCCGAAAATGGACCAGAAAGTGGTATCTCTAAATATGAAGAACAAATCAATGTCGATATGTGATTTGGCCAATTAAGTGGGAACGAGAATGTGGGAACGATCGGAACGATACAACATATCAAAAAACGGAACAACCTTTCGAACTATAATAAGTAGCCAAGCACAGTGGAGAGCAAAAACAACGTGCTGCAACTAGGGCCGGTAACTTGTATTCGCGTGGTTTGATGTATGCATTTTGATGGGCGACGAGATTTATGTGAAAGAAGACTCAAAAACCCTTCCAGGTCCACAATACTACACTGCTGTCGTAGGGGACGATATAAACGATGCGGTCAGCTCAAACACTTTTCTCCTGTGCTATTTTTTTTAGTGTGTCTACAAGCGTTGCAATGTTCTGGGAGTTCCCGTAATGTGCCGAAGGTGCCGGTGTGTTGACAGCTCAAACTGTTATTTTCTGCTGTGCCTGGCAATCAGGCAATGCATATTGGCAAGGTTGCTTGTTTCTTATTTCTATAAGCTCAATTGTCAAAAGTGTTCCTCAGTGTGCCACACATGCGGTATGGATTGAAAATCAAAATGCCGCAGTTATTAAACATATTCGTCTAGTGTGTAAGATATCGTGGCTGGCACACTGCTATAAGTGATTACCCTCCTGAGGGGATATTCATAAACCACGTAGATTTTTCTGAGGGAGGGGGGGGGGGGGGTCTCACCAAAGTCTACGCTCCATACAAAATCTCAAAAAATTGTATAGAGAAAAGTCTACGAGCGGGGGCGGGGGGGTTCTGCGATTTTCGAAAATAAGTCTACGTGGTTTATGAATAGGCCCTTATATGAGAAGCACAACCGGATTTAACTTCACCAAACTATTCACGATTACAGTCACTGACACCTGCATAACGCGCAGGACCAAATGCTTTCGTCAATCTAAGACTCCAGTGGCTGCAGAATGGAATTGATCAACAGAAAAACATAATGGAAACGGCTCACTCGAATACGCTGCTTCTTCTTTTTTTTAGCATTTATAGCTTATTGTTCTTATCTTAGCCCATCTTATTAGCTTATTGCTTGCTCCCAACTTAGTGTTATAATTGCACTTCCACAGTTATTAATTGAGAGCTTTCGATGCCAACACCACACCATGATATTGTATTGTGTGTCAAGCACCATGATGCCTATGCCTACGAAAATTGAAAAAATGTCAACCCGAAAGAATCCCTCGACCGGACCGGGAATTGAACCCGTCGCTTCCGGCTTGGTTCTACCATGCTTTACCGACAAGGCTATCCCGTAAACCACAGCCGCTGAAATGATCCAATAAAATAGTAAAAATCACCTCTCGACAAATCGCTTCAAGGCAGGAATACGGTGAAATGCCATCGTCGCAACAAGTTTGACTTCCAGTTCGGTTCCAACAAAACTTCGTGAATGATGTTTCGGGTGGGGCAGCACAAAACAAACATTACCACACTACAAAACACCACGTTCGCTACAGAATGTTAGTCGTACGGCCACTTCCGAATCACTTCCGATCAATGAAACATTCGTTGTGAGATTAACACTTATAAACTTTGATATGACAAAACTACCAACATTAAAAGAAAGAATGACCGTTAATCATTTAGTTTCCCTTACTAACTCCTAGGTACAAATTTTGAAAGCTCTGTGCAGTCAGTTTCAAAATAAATGTGATAAAATTTCTGGAGGTTGATGATGATGATGATGATGATGACGGTCCCACCACATACCCCCACAAAAGTTTGAGCTGGACGATTTATCTTTAAGATAATTTAATATTGATCAACAAATTTATCAGATTTACTAACAAAAACAATGCCGATCTGATTACATTTACTAATATAAACTCCTGGATCACTTTCCATCACTATATAGCAAAGTTATAAATTCAAAAATGCTGTTAATTTCAACTTCAAATTTGCGTGAGCATAAAGCGCCCAGTGATCAAAAAGGCTGACAAAATCCAGGACATTGCCAGTAATGAAAAATACCGCTAAGTTTTAAAACTATGAGCAACAATCTCATTTTCAAGACATTTCTGACATTCAACCAGACGGCTCACTACTGGTCCAAAGAATCCCTCAAACTGCATAAGCTTTCAATTTGGTTTAAAAAACTATAAGGGACAGCCCAATGGGGTTGTACGCAAAGTTGACGTAGGACTACGCAGCAATCGAATTCCCATACACGTCAAGGCCATCCGCTAATTGATTTAAGTCAGTCCTGAAAAGGGCCAAGACAATTCTATTGTACACTCTCTAGAAAGCATTTGGTGGCTCTTAATTATGATACGGCCCCGGTTGTATTTTCTACGATGGTTGAGAGGGCCACTATCTCTAACGCGTAGAAGATAGTTATGGATCTGTTGGTTCATTGGTTGTTCAACACGCTTTGCTATTTACTCCGGGACGCGGCGTTTAAAGCAATGCCATGTTCAGCCGGGGCGCGTTAATAGAAATTTCAAACAGCACAAGAGAAAAATTCATCCAAACGAACTCTCCAGTTGGCAAACTAATTTGGTCGTCCTGAAAAGGACGGATTTAGTTGACGGGGGAGAAACAGTTCGCGATTGAACTTGGGCTTTCTCTCTTGGTTCATCTCACGGGATGATTGATTCTTGACTCGTTGTCACGGGCGGCTTTTTCCCGCCAACTCATAGGCTTCAGCAGCCATGTTTCTCGCAGCAAGGTTGACGGGAACATCGGCAACAACAGCCAACTGCACCAACGCCTCGCTGGGCAGCGACTGCTCGCCGCCGCCTACTGCGATCCTACAGCCACTGCACAGCTTAACGACTGTCGTAAGACTGAATCAAAATGTTCTGCTAAAAGCTGTTAGGTAAAAGTATCGGATGCTAGTGCACAAAAGAAGGCGGTACCAACGAAGGCAATGTGTTACAAATAGCATCAAAGGGGACGAACTTCAATTATTGCGCCACAATAATTAGTTTTAATCATTACACGCAAGACGGATGATTTTCTTAACCGAACCTTTCCTAATTTGCTTGCCACCGCCAGCAACTAATCCGCTATGCATAGCTAGGAACTACAACTCAACCACATGGTCGGTCTGAAGTGACGCAGTTCGGCGCGAATTCCGTTCGTTGGTTGTTCAACCTTCTTTGTCATTTACTACGGGACTATGAATGCTATGTTCAGCCGGGGCGCGGTAATTGAAATTAATTTCAAACATCACAGGAGAAAATTTCAACAAATTAAACTCTTTACTTGGCAAACTAATTTGGTCGTCCTGAAAAGGACGGATTTAGTTGACGGGGGAGAAACAGTTCGCGATTGAACTTGGACGTTCTTTCTTGGTTCATCTCCTCTTCATTGCGGGTGGCCATCTGCAGGTGACGTGGGATGATTGATTCTTGTCTCGTTGTCACGGGCGGCTTTTTCCCGCCAACTAGTAGGCTTCAGCAGCAATGTTTCTCGCAGCGAAGTTGACGAGAGCATCGGCAACAGCCAACTGCACCAACGCCTCTCTGGGCAGCGACTGCTCGCCAGTGCTGCCGCCAACTACGATCCAACTGCAGATCCTACGCTGCACAGCTCCACGACCGCCGGAAAACTAAATCAAAATGCGAAGGTGTACCCCTTACATAACATTCATGGCTGCCTAGGAGACGTTCCTTACTTAAATATGAAGTCTGTGCGCGGAAAGTACTGTGTATTTGGTAAATTTACTATGAAAAATCGATATTATAAGACATCACTTCATATTTGCGTTAATTTTATTAGTTGCATGTTAAAAATCAATAGTTTGAAATATTTAAATCGAAGCGTAGAAAATGTTCCGATAGATTGGTGCAAACATTTTGGAAATCAATCGTGGAATGACTTAGTTATTAACGTTCAAAACCTATATATTTTTCGTGACGCTCCAAATTTTCGCAATTCGAACGTGTACCCCAGTATTGAAAACACAGACGTAGTCCTACGTCAAAACAATCATCTATACCTGTACGCGCGCGAGGCTCATTTTTTTGTGGACTACACAAAAAGATACTACTTTAAATTACAATAACAAAATAAAAGCTTTAAATCCATTATCATCATCGAGGCGTGTTGTCGGTGCGCAGTTCCATAAGACTGGCAACGCTTTCACATGCACCACTACAAGGATAAGAGGCAGCACCTACATCGACTGCCTTGATAAGGCGAACTATCAGTTGATAAGGGAGATAATAGCAAGAATTGAATTGTTTACATTCCAATTGTGCAGCAGTTAGTTGAAAAGCATTTGAATTTATTATCTAAAAACTAGTGAGAATTTATCGACTTACCATTGTTAGTACGGTAAGAAGCAGTGAATTATGTAAAATAATACGAGATCTAAATAACAGTTGTCTACATTAGCTTATCCGATAAAACGGCACACTTCAAAGAATAAACAGTTATAAGCTCGGAAACGCTTTTTTTTTGTACGGTGCAAGGTGAAAGTATAGTTTGTTTGTACCCCATGACAAATATTAAACCTTTAACAATAAAACCTAAAAAAATACCCGTTGTAATAACATCGTCAAGATACAAAATTAGTCAAGAGTATAAAGTTAACAGAGTAGCTGATCAAAAGGCAGCTTTGACGTGTGGAATACATTGTCTCTTAAAATCTGTTAGTGTTGCTGCACGTATGATGTGTATAGGCATCAGATTGAAAACATTTATACCTTTAAAAAACAACGAATTTTGTGAAGCTCCGTTCAAAAAATATGGTGTTCTAACATCATCAGCCTTTCTAGTGTTATATCTGTAAATATCACTTCCTTTTTCAATTCGATTACCCAAGTATTGGGGCAGCAAACCGTTAATTACTCTAAAAATGAACACCATTGCCAAATACACAACTCTCTGCTTTACCGATAGCCACTGTTGGGCATCTAACAAAAACAGAGGAGGAACTGATTTGAAAGGACCTAATTGGAAGCATTTTTAAGCAGTTTTAAATGATATTTTCAAAATTGACATCAATCTAGTGAACACGTTTTGGGACTATTAATGATTCTCACTCATAGACCGGAGCGTAGTGCTCCGAATACAAATGGAATACACCGAACTGCGCTTTCCTCCGATCCTTCCATACTAAAAGTTTCTAAAATTGGTCAATCCCTTCCCTCATCCTCAGTGTAGTAAACACAGAGCAGTGCGGGGAATATCACGTTGGACGTGTGGTACGTGTGTAATGGCAGAAACAATTACACTTCCATTTAATAAACTCCTCCTCTGGGAGAGTCATTTTGCTTCCTGGTAAACTATAATTAAGATTCCTCCCCGTATCTGTCAAAGTAAGGCAACATTGGAATTGGGAACAAGTTTCTAAATGAATTGTATGTCATCCTTTTATCCCAAACCACTCCATCCAAACATGATTAAGACTTCCGACAATGCCAAAAACTCACAGCTGCGTAATTCGTACAATTTTCACTGGAAATCCTTATAACAAACAATTGAATAAAGTTTCCAAGACAGTTGTACAATGTTCAAACTTATCCAGCTACAATCCATTCATTGTTCCTAACAAAAACATTCACTGTTATAATAGAACAATCTAACAATAAACTCTTTCGTCACACCAGCTAATTGGGTCATTCTTTTTCGGGAACAGAAATCGTACAAATAAAACGCACTACTCACACCTCAGTCGGATTTCTTCAATTAGCATCGTCAAAAAAGCAACAGAAAAAGATGAATGGAGCACCGAGCCATTCAGTCACGATCCTATGCCAATAGTACCTAGCTTGACAAAAGCCGCACTAACAAAGGTCACCCGCCGGGAAGCAAACATTCTAAGCATCTTATAGCTTTTGAACCAAATTCTCTGCTAACGATGACGTCTTCTTCGACGATTGAGGACGGTAACATTTTCTTTGTAGACGTTTAATGTAAGCCCACGCAAAACATGTCAAGTGGTCAATGGTCGTCCGAACACATATGCGCAGCACCTACGCGGAAGTGAGGACATATTTTCATTGAAAACATCTCGTTAGAATAATTTTCCACCCATTTTGGGGGAAATTTGAATCGTTCAGAGTTAGTTGAGAAAAGGAAAGATGTTAAAAATGGATGTCCCTTTCAACAGAGTAAGGTTCGAAGAATAGAATCGTAGCGCTGATTAGAATTTCTAGTAGCGTAAATGATGTTTTCAGAATCATGTGTAGAGGTATTAGGGGCATAATAGGCAATTTTAATGGATGCCCATGTTTAGCAAATCAAATAACAATTGTGTATGAAAGAATTTGCTCAGTTTCATTAATTTTTCAGAGCACTACATATATGATTGATTTAATGTCAATAATAATTATGTGACGAAAAAAGTAAAATGAATTATGGAGAGTGTGAGCTGTTTAGTGGAATACCTGTAACTAGAAAATAAGAAGAATGATTAGTAATTTCCATTTAATTCCAACTACCTTTATTGCTTATCTTGACAGATACGCGTATTTCGTCTACAATGTGCAGACTTCTTCAGTGTCGTGTACTAAGTAAATTGAAAACATGCTGGTAAAGTGGATTGGTTGAGATCATTGACATGATTATATAACTCAATAAGGTTTCAAGATCACTAACAATCTCCTGTACCCATGAAAACATATACAAAATCCCCCATACACACATACAAGGCAAGAGGTTTGAAGTTTGAAACTCTCAACTACTATACCGCCGTTATAAGCACACGCAACATTTGGTACGATACTTCAGTTCAAGAGCTAGAATATGATACCTTATTGTGTGAAATTCATGAATATTCACCCCCGTTGTTGTTGTTGTATAAGACGCGCTCCCGTGCATCCCATTTTTCCTTTACATTGAAAGACCGATGGGAAATCAGCGCCAGCGGGCCAAGTTTGACAATCAGAAATGGACCAATGCATCGCCAATCTTAGCAGCGCTGCTGTGTACAGAAAAATGAATTAACGGCGTTATCAGTTGATTTGGAGCAGCCAAGGCGAAAACAGTCAAACAACAACGCTCAATGGTTTGTTCGTACTGCCTGCTCCACCCCGTAAAAAAAGAAGTTGGACATCGTGAAACACTTCGTGTCCGCGGGATATAGCCGATCGGGCATAAACAACACCCTCTATCTTCTAGAGAAACCCACTAGCGCCGAACGGAAGCCTGGTGCCTGTCGTCCTACTGTAAAGTGGAGCAGAAGCTGAAAAGGAAGAGCTCATCGTTCAGCGCCTTGAGCCGAGAGATTGGTGAATAAGTACCTGGACAAGATGTGCGAGCGTCAGCAGCTGGCAATCACCGAGCAGCAAGCAATTACTCAGAATGAGCGGCTGAAGGTGCTGGTGAGAAAAATCTTTCCGGCAAAGCGCGACGTTCCCGAAGAAGGTAGCTCTGTGGCTGAAAATCTGTAAGAAGGGCATGTTCTGGGCTTGCGGTGAACGGGGAGATATACAGTACGAAGTGTCGTGTCGGAAGCTGCCAACCTCATCAAGAAGTATCAAGCGAAGGAGGATGTGATATTTTGGTCGGATCTGGCCCCAGCCCATTATTACAAGGGATCACTGGAGGAGAGATGGACGCAGCACCTAGAGATCAATAACGCAGCACCTATATTTCGTTAGCAGCTGTACCGTTGGCAGTAGAGTTTTCGGACACACGATTTGCCAACAGTCGTCTTGCGTGCGTACCAATTAGGAATGTTCTGCACCTTGTACGTTTTCTATTCGGATCGTTTCTTGGCTCTCTGGGAAAATTTATGAAAATTTATGAAATTTTGACTGAAACCAGCTAAGAATGTAATATTTACATGGTGAAATTTAACAAACAATCTGTCAAGTGGTTATCGAGATGGCATCGGAACAAGAGCAGATCCACCAGAAAATTATGTGCGCCGTCGTGGAAAATCCGACTGCGTCCCACAGATCGTGGGATTCCATCATTCGACGGTATCCCGGGTGGTAAAGTCATTCATGAACACCCAGATGATCTAGCGGCGGTTAAGCAGAGGCAGAAAACCGAAGACAGCTGATCTGGTTGAAGCGTAAAGGGTTTCATCTGGTTTGTCGAAAAAACTATGAAACGTGCCGGCCTCGACGTCTTCAAGGTTAGGGAGGCACCAAACCGGAACGACAAACAAAACACGGTAGCCAAACCCCAGGCCAGGATGCTGTATCGAGAGTGGCTGACGGAACCGAAGTGTGTCGTGTTTTACGACGAGACATACATCAAGGTGGACACAAATCAATTGCAGTGCCAGGAGTTTTACGTTGCCACATCACGGCTGGCCGTTCCTGAAAAAGTAAGGAAGAAGAAGGTGGACAAATTCGCCAAAAACTTCTTCGATTGGGTGAGATGAGCCAGCCTTACATCACATCACTTCCAGTGGTCTCACAGAGGCGAGACCATTTTTTAGCTGGATTAGACATCCTGTCACTACGCGCGGCCGATGTTAGACTGGTACAGAGATAACATTTTTTTTTATACCAAAAGACTGCAACCCACTGATCTCGCCGGAACCTCGTCTGATTGAGAAGTTCAGCACCATCGTGAATGCCAAATTTCGTAAAACACCTAAAATATTCGAGAACGAGCTGGCTTTGAAGAAACAGTGAGTAGAAGTATCAAATGAAGTCGGCCCCACAATAGTCTAAAACCTTATGAGTGGTGGGCAAAGTGCGGGAATTCAGTCATGGAGAGGAGATATATCAAACAAATGAAATGGAAACTTAACCTTAATGTTGTATCAACATGTAACCCTAGGAGTGGACAGCAATTTCTGCTAGAACCAAAGATGTGAAGAGAAAGTATTGATAGGTCTGTAAGAGCACGGCAGGCTGTGAAATTGAAAAGAAGTAGTTGAAATTGAGCATAAGGCATGTTTGAAAGGCGGTATACGATCGAACACACAATCTCTTACCTAGCTACCTCAGTGCGGGGTAGGCAAGGTGTAGGATTCCTCCTTGACAGGCAAAAGAGTGCGCGCTTGGTCGTGCTCATCTACCGCCAATGGCACAGAAAAGTTCTTGCGATGTGAAATTTACCCTTCTCTTTCTCAAGCATTGTCTACGTCTCATGCCCCTAGAGAACAACCGGTCTTGTTAGAGTTTTATACAGAATACACTTCGTACGGGAGCTAAATCTGTTAGTCCGCAGTTGCTTGTGGAGCCCGTAGTAGGCGTGACTTCCACTGACAATACGCATCTGGATCTCACGGCTGTTATTAGATAGACAAATAAGTCAACTACCTCGAACCCATCGCCTCCGATCGTTACACTGTTGCCTAGTTGGGCTATGCCGTGCTCTGTTCCGCATACCAGCACGTACTTTGTTTTGGACGTATTTATTTTCAACCCAATCTTCACTGCTTCCCTTTTTAGTCTGGTGTACTGCTCAACCACCGCCTCAAATGTTCTGCCGACAACATCCATGTCATCGGCAAAGCAGATAAATTGACTAGATCTATTGAGAATCGTGCCCCGCATGTTGAATACCGCTAGTCTCATAACACCTCCAAGAGCAATGTTGAACAGCAGGATTGAGACTCTGTCACCATGATGAAGCCCCTGCGGGATTCGAATGAACCCGATAATTCACCCGATTACACAGCACTTGGTTCCATCCATCGTAGCCTTGATTAGTTAGGTCAGCTTTCTCGGAAAGCCGTTCTAGTCCATAATCTTCCATAGCTCTTTTCGGTTCACTGTATGTTATGCGGCTTTGTTGTCGATGAATATATGGTTCGTAGGGACTCTATATTCACGGCACTCTGGGAGGATCTGCCGCAAATTGAAGATTGGGTCCGCCTTCGATGAAGCTGGCCTGATAACTTCCCTGATCTATTTGCTAGTGGTGACAGTTGCTGAAAGATAAATTGTAAAAGCACTGTATAGGCAGCATTAAAGATGGTGATCGCACGATAATTTTCATAGCCCAGTTTGTCACTCTTCTTGTAGGTAGGGAAGATAACCCCATCCTTCAACTCCTCCGGCAGCTGTTCGATATTCGAAACCCTGACTATCAGTCGATGCGGGCAATTGGCCAACTTGTCCGGGCCCATCTTGATAAGTTCTGCTACGATACTATCCCTTCCAACTGATTTTCTTCAGCTGCTTGATGGAATCCTTAACACCAACTATCGTCGGGTGTGGTACATCTCCGTCACTTGCTGCATCGCCGACGGCACTTCCATCGCTGTCTTGGTCCTTCCTGTACTCAATTCAGATGTTCATCGAAGTGTTACTTCAACCTGTCGGTCACCTCACAATCGTTTGTCAGAATACTCCTATCTTTATCCCGACACCTTTCAGCTCGCGGCACGAAGCCTCTGCGGGTTGTGTTGAGTTTCTGGTAGTACTTTCGCGTTTCATGTGACTAGTGCTCCATTGCTCCTTACACTCCTCCTTTTGCTGGTTGCGCATTTGCTCCCGTAAGAGTTGGGTTTGCTGCCTCGGTTTCTGTCTGTACCGTTCCACATTCTGACGGGTAGCTTGACGCAGCATGAGAACCCGCGATGCGTTCTTCTCTTCCAACACCTGCTGACATTTTTCGTCGAACCACTCGTTCTGTCGGCTTCGTTCCACGTAACCTAAGGCGTTTTCCGCTACGCTGCTGATAGCTATTTTTACGGTGCTCGAACAGTCGTCAAGCTCATCCTCTTCCGGCAGCGCAGTTTCGAGCGATTGCGAGCTTGTCGCGATGTCAGGTTGCTTTAGTCGCGCAAGATTGTACCGTGTTGGGTGTCGGTATCGAAAGTTGTTTACTACGAAGTGTTTTGGGCGCATCTGAACCATCAATAGGTACCAAATCTAGGTCCACTAGGACCGAATCAACGTTGGCGCATCGATAGGTTATGACGTCGATTATGTCTGAGAAGTGCCGATCATCTATAAAAACGTGGTCGATTTGTGATTCCGTTTGGTACACCTTCAGGTGTATCGATGTGGGAGGCTGTGCTGGAAGAAAGTCCTACGTACGGCCATGTTTTTCCAGGCAGCGATGTCGATAAGTTGAAGGCCGTTGTCGTTAGTCAGCTGGTGTGCGCAGACATTTTCAATCACCAGTTTATATTCCTTGTCCTGGCCAACCTGAGCGTTGAAATGCCCACTGATGATCTTGATATCGTGGCTTGGGCAGCGGTCGTATCCGCGCGTTTCCATCGCAGCTGCGCATAGAATTCTTCTTCACCATCATCAGTACTTCCGAGGTGCTAGTTTTACACGTTAATGATGTTGATGTTGAAGGAGCGTCGAACCCCAAATTGGACAACAAAATCGGACAAGCTTTTTCTAAGGTGAAAGGGGCTGAAGTTCGCAATTTGGCCAAAAAGCTGAACGATCTCGAAGTCCAACGTTCAACGAGCCAAACAGAGATTCAAACTGAAGACGTACAAGAAGCAGAAGCAGCCAAAAAGAAGTTCTACACAAGCAGCCAGCGTGGACCATGGGCGCGGAAACTGTATGAAGATGATGATGTTGACAAGGCGGACGCCTCAGTTTTCACTGAAAAAAATGGCAAAAAGGCGATGGTCTGGCAGGCAATTTGCTCTTGCGGTAAATTTACGAAGCCGTGCATTTTAAATGGAGCAATGAATGCAAATATTTACGTCAATCAGTGCTTGAAAAAATACCTGTTGCCTGTTGTTATAAACTTCGTAATAGGTGGACTTTACTGTAAAAAATAACCAGTCTACTGTGTTCGTATGTCATTCAATATTTCCTGTAGTGTGAGTTGACAAAGAATAAAAAGATTCATTCGTGTGCAAAAAAGCAAAAGTGAAGCATTGTTTTATTCCGCCGTGACTTTTTCTCCGAATTTACAACAGTTGTCGACGAGCGATGAAATAAAACCCCGCGGATAGACGGTGCATGGAAATATTGCGAAAGAAATCGGAAAATACTGTTCTCAAGTGTTCCGGTTAAGATTTTCGGTCCGTATACTGGCTGTCAAAGGGAGACAGCTGATTATTTTGTTGGTTACGGCGTATGCTTTCGGTGTAACGCCTTGGGGCAAAGTTGCTCCGGAGGGGATATAAAGCTTGCTTGCTGTAAAGGTGGTGGTGCGGCTGTACGTTGGACTATCCTTGCTGTTGCCGGTTGTCTAGACGCTGTTGTTGTTGTTGTTGTTGTTGTTGTTGTTGTTGTTGTTGTTGTTGTTGTTGTTGTTGTTGTTGTTGTTGTTGTTGTTGTTGTTGTTGTTGTTGTTGTTGTTGTTGTTGTTGTTGTTGTTGTTGTTGTTGTTGTTGTTGTTGTTGTTGTTGTTGTTGTTGTTGTTGTTGTTGTTGTTGTTGTTGTTGTTGTTGTTGTTGTTGTTGTTGTTGTTGTTGTTGTTGTTGTTGTTGTTGTTGTTGTTGTTGTTGTTGTTGTTGTTGTTGTTGTTGTTGTTGTTGTTGTTGTTGTTGTTGTTGTTGTTGTTGTTGTTGTTGTTGTTGTTGTTGTTGTTGTTGTTGTTGTTGTTGTTGTTGTTGTTGTTGTTGTTGTTGTTGTTGTTGTTGTTGTTGTTGTTGTTGTTGTTGTTGTTGTTGTTGTTGTTGTTGTTGTTGTTGTTGTTGTTGTTGTTGTTGTTGTTGTTGTTGTTGTTGTTGTTGTTGTTGTTGTTGTTGTTGTTGTTGTTGTTGTTGTTGTTGTTGTTGTTGTTGTTGTTGTTGTTGTTGTTGTTGTTGTTGTTGTTGTTGTTGTTGTTGTTGTTGTTGTTGTTGTTGTTGTTGTTGTTGTTGTTGTTGTTGTTGTTGTTGTTGTTGTTGTTGTTGTTGTTGTTGTTGTTGTTGTTGTTGTTGTTGTTGTTGTTGTTGTTGTTGTTGTTGTTGTTGTTGTTGTTGTTGTTGTTGTTGTTGTTGTTGTTGTTGTTGTTGTTGTTGTTGTTGTTGTTGTTGTTGTTGTTGTTGTTGTTGTTGTTGTTGTTGTTGTTGTTGTTGTTGTTGTTGTTGTTGTTGTTGTTGTTGTTGTTGTTGTTGTTGTTGTTGTTGTTGTTGTTGTTGTTGTTGTTGTTGTTGTTGTTGTTGTTGTTGTTGTTGTTGTTGTTGTTGTTGTTGTTGTTGTTGTTGTTGTTGTTGTTGTTGTTGTTGTTGTTGTTGTTGTTGTTGTTGTTGTTGTTGTTGTTGTTGTTGTTGTTGTTGTTGTTGTTGTTGTTGTTGTTGTTGTTGTTGTTGTTGTTGTTGTTGTTGTTGTTGTTGTTGTTGTTGTTGTTGTTGTTGTTGTTGTTGTTGTTGTTGTTGTTGTTGTTGTTGTTGTTGTTGTTGTTGTTGTTGTTGTTGTTGTTGTTGTTGTTGTTGTTGTTGTTGTTGTTGTTGTTGTTGTTGTTGTTGTTGTTGTTGTTGTTGTTGTTGTTGTTGTTGTTGTTGTTGTTGTTGTTGTTGTTGTTGTTGTTGTTGTTGTTGTTGTTGTTGTTGTTGTTGTTGTTGTTGTTGTTGTTGTTGTTGTTGTTGTTGTTGTTGTTGTTGTTGTTGTTGTTGTTGTTGTTGTTGTTGTTGTTGTTGTTGTTGTTGTTGTTGTTGTTGTTGTTGTTGTTGTTGTTGTTGTTGTTGTTGTTGTTGTTGTTGTTGTTGTTGTTGTTGTTGTTGTTGTTGTTGTTGTTGTTGTTGTTGTTGTTGTTGTTGTTGTTGTTGTTGTTGTTGTTGTTGTTGTTGTTGTTGTTGTTGTTGTTGTTGTTGTTGTTGTTGTTGTTGTTGTTGTTGTTGTTGTTGTTGTTGTTGTTGTTGTTGTTGTTGTTGTTGTTGTTGTTGTTGTTGTTGTTGTTGTTGTTGTTGTTGTTGTTGTTGTTGTTGTTGTTGTTGTTGTTGTTGTTGTTGTTGTTGTTGTTGTTGTTGTTGTTGTTGTTGTTGTTGTTGTTGTTGTTGTTGTTGTTGTTGTTGTTGTTGTTGTTGTTGTTGTTGTTGTTGTTGTTGTTGTTGTTGTTGTTGTTGTTGTTGTTGTTGTTGTTGTTGTTGTTGTTGTTGTTGTTGTTGTTGTTGTTGTTGTTGTTGTTGTTGTTGTTGTTGTTGTTGTTGTTGTTGTTGTTGTTGTTGTTGTTGTTGTTGTTGTTGTTGTTGTTGTTGTTGTTGTTGTTGTTGTTGTTGTTGTTGTTGTTGTTGTTGTTGTTGTTGTTGTTGTTGTTGTTGATGAGTTATTTGATGGGTGCTGTAGAGGACATGCCCCGACCTAAAAATAGAGAACAGGTAAGAGCATTTGTTGGGCTTGTGAATAATTATGGTCGATTTCTGCAAGATTGACTACAATTTATACCCGATAAATAATCTTAAGGACAGCACGACGCTTGTGTGGAATGCAGCATGTGAGAGCGCCTTCAATTGGGCCAAACAAGAAATGCAGTCAGAACGAGTGTTGGTCAACTATGACATGAATCTGCTTCTGGTTTTAGCAACGGATGCTTTCTGGTTTCTGGTTTTAGCAACGGATGCTTTCTGGTTTCTGGTTTTAGCAACGGATGTATGGTGTTGGTGCCGTGTTGAGCCACATGTACCCGGATAGACGGGACCGTCTAATTCAGTATACCACCCAGACTCTTAATTCAACGCAACAGAATTATACACAGATCGATAAGGAAACTTACGCCATTGTATATTTCATCAGTATCTTTTCGGAAGGAAGTTTACTCTTGTTACTAACAACAAGCCTGTCGCCCAGATTTTCTCATCTAAAAAAGGGCTACCTACTTTTTCAGCAATGAGAAAGCAATATTACGCTGTATTTTTGGAAAGTTTTGACTTTGAAATACGTTATCGAAATTCGAAGCTGCATGGAAACGCAGATGGAATGTCACGCTTACAAATTCAAATTCCAACAGGAAACCATACCTCGAGGTAGCTGATGTGCTTGAAATTAAGCAAATCGAAACTCCTATTTCGGTGAAAGAGCTAGCTCATCACACTATAAAAGATACAGATGCCCGTAATTTGATGCAAGCATTACGAGCAGGCAGATCAGTAGAGGGTTACAACAGTTTTGGTATTGATCAGAACGAGTTTTTCATACAGCAAGGCTGTCTCATGAGAGGAATTCGTGTTTATTTTCCGTCTACACTACGTCGCAGAGTATTGGATGAACTGCATGTGGTTCATTTTGGAGTATCCCGTATGAAATCACTAACAAGGACATACTGTTGGTGGAATAATATCGATCATGATATTGCCGAGGTGGCACGAGATTGCCCTGATTGTGTTAGATCACGGCCTGATCCAGTAAAAGCAACAATCAATATGCAACTAGCGATAGAAATTGGTTCACTGTTGTAGAGCCCCTAGTTCCGAAGTACACCTTGCAGTCTGCACCTTGCCATGCACTCTTGCGCTTTTCAGTACCTTTTGGTACTAGTATCTTTGTTTTTGTTTTGATTCGCTATGTTATCTTGACAGAATATTTGAGGGTGTAATGGTGCGAGCTACAGTATTAGGGGCGAATCATTAAGCTTGGGACCGATGTGCTAGTACTTCATGAGCCAAAAAATGAATTCATTTTCTTCATGACTATCCAGCCGCTGGTAAAATTACCGATTTATTCCTGGCAAAGACCCTCAGAACCATTCCAGAGAATTCATGCGGATTTTGCTGGTCCTTTTATGGGTCCCTAGCTGAACCCGGTGCGAGCCTTGCTACGTTTGTAACTAAATGAATGAAAATTTAATAGAACTGGCGCGTTTATGGTTTTTTTTAGGAATGAGTTTTGTTAAAATATTTTCGTTTGTAATTGTTTGTAATTTCTGCAAAATAAAACGTAGGTTTGTTTCTCTATGTACATTAAAATCAAATAAAAAGTAACAACTTTTAAAAAGACAACTCATGCTGCGGGAAGGCTCAGGAACGAATGTGCGCGTACATTACGGCGGCGTATGTTGATGTCCAACATGCTGAGCAGTGAAGAACAATCAATGTTCCCTTGCAGCAGATCGCCAATAAAACACAATTTTGCCCCGTTACGCCTTCCATTAAGTGGATGAAGGTTGATGAGCTGGCACCGGCTGCTATAGCTGGGTAGATTGAACGGATCTCTCCACCTGAGATGACGTAGGGCAAATCGAATGAATTTCCAATGGATGGCCTCAACACGCTGGATTTCATTCTGGTAATAGGGAGACCAGACAACAGAACAATATTCCAGAATAGGGGGAACGATTGCGTAGTAAAGCGATTTCAAGAAGTAAACATCCTTAATTTTTTTTGGCAAATCGAAACAGGAAGCCTAACTGCGATGATGCCTTAGACACGACGTATGCTCCGTGGTCTTTGGAATCGATGAAAATCCCGAAGTCCTTAACCGTCACGCTCCAGCTCAACTCCTGCCAAAGCATAACCGAATTGGTAGAGTTCACGTTTACGGCCAAATGAAATCACCGAGCACTTGGACACATTCAATGTCATCCGATTGATGCGACAACATTCAGCGAACGTCCCCAGCGGTTGTTGCAGAAAAACGGCGTCTAGTGGATGCTTCATCGCGTAGAACAGCTTCAAATCATCGGCGTATGAGAGTTTCAGGCATTTGAGGATGAGATTGACATCGTTCATGTAAAGCAGGAACAAAAACGGCCCAAGGTGGCTGCCTTGAGGCACGCCGGACAAAGCTGGAAATGGTGACGAAACATGATCACCAATTCTGACGGACATACTACGATCGGTTAGGTAGGATCGCAGCCAGATAAGCAAGTTGTTGCTCATGCCCAACCTATCAAACTTGGCTATTGCTATCTGGTGATTCATTTTATCAAATGCTGCGGAAAGATCCGTGTAAATAGCATCTACTTGATGACCTTTTTCAAGTTCCTTGACCAAGAAAGAGGCGAAGCACGTCAAATTAGTGGATGTCGAACGTTTGGGAATAAATCCATGCTGATCCGGCGAAATATAGTGCGCGTAGCTCTGCACTAGTTTCCGAAGAATTATCATCTCAAACAACTTGGATACTGCACTTAATGCAGCTATGCCCCGGTAATTTGAGACCATTCTCTTGCAACTTTCTAAAAACTGGGAAAACATATGACTGCTTCCAACAGTTCGGAAATATGCCAGTGGACAAAGAAAGATTAAACACCTTTACTAACGGAGACGCAAGTAAATCCACGCACTGTTTTAGCGATGGAATGTCGTCCGGACCACATCCCGTTGATGACTTCAATTCCTTTTCAGCTGCAATAACCATGTCATTGGTGATATCACAATCCATTCCGGAGGCAGGAAGACGGGGCACATTACTGGAGGCGAGCGCGATGCGATGTCCTGCGGGTCGAGCACCTCGTCGGAGAAAATGTTGCTGAATTGGGATCGGAAAATATCGGCAATACCGGCGATGCAATCAGCTTTAAGCAAACCATCCATCATCGTGGAGGGCAAACCAACTTCCTTCCGCTAATCATTACTCAGCTTATTCTTGCTTCCACGTAACACGATTTTGTAGAATCCGTGCGATATTTGCAGTATCGTCTCAGACCTGCCTGCTTCACTCTTTTGAGGCGATTGAGAGCGGAATTTGACCAAGCTGGTTTAGTTGATTCAAGTTTCATCCTCACTGGAACAAACTGATGAATGGCATACAGCAGTACACCAGACATTGTCGATGCAGCGAGGTTGACGTCAGACACATCGAGAATCTCGTCCCAGTCAACAAGTCCCAAGAAATCGTTCATACCGCTGAAATCGGCCTTAATGAAATCGTAGAAAATACTTTCAGAGGAATCACGGAAGCGACACAATGGATTTACCGCAAGTTTCAAAACTAATGGTGGATGATGCCGACAGATTTTAACTAGCGGTGTTGGTGCTTCAATAACTATGCAATCCTAACACAAATCGTCACTAGCAAAGCATCGATCAAGCATGTGATTATTCTCGTTTTGAACGCCAGGCAGCTACCTGAGTTGAGCGGTACTATACACATCAAGCAGTTCTCGTGATGTCATGTCAATCGGAGATCGAGATATGATAGGAAAGTACAGGGTGCGGAAGAAAATAATGCGAAAATTTGTTCTATTTCTTTCAAATCCCATTTTCAACTAATTCAAGCAATAATATCAACATTTTCGAGTGCAGTTATCTTTATAAAGTCCTTTTAAACAAATTTATTCAATGTGTCCTCCATTTTTAATAATAACATTCTCGAGCCGACGCCTGAAGCCAGAGAATGCCTTTCGGACGTAGTCCTCCGACATTGACTGCCATGTGCGTGTTATGGTCGACTTCAGGGTTTTCACACTAGGGTGCGATGTTTTGCAGGCTCGTGCTTCAACATATGCCCAAATCAAATAATCCAACGGATTAAGATCTGGACTGCCACAGCATCGATGCTGAAAAGCTTTTCGTCGGAGAACAGGATTATCATTTTTTCCTTCTTCAACAAGGAAAGCAATCTCTTGGAACGAGTCACTCGTAGTTCCTTGACCCGGTCCGTAATCAAGTGGCGTTTCACTCTGGCTCTGGAAGATGCATGCAGTTCTTCTTTGATGATTCTCCGCTTGGATTTCTCCGAAATATTGGCTTCCTTTGCAAGTTTTCTTATGGAACGCACCGGGTTGCGAGCAATTTTTTCACGGACCGATTTGATCACGTTCGTGCAAAGCCGGACGTCCGCTTCCCCGGCTTCCGCTGCTTAGGACCATCCTGCATGGACTTTTTTATGCGGTAAACTGTTGCCAAATGGCACCCTACCACCTTGGCAATCTCTTTCGGCTTTTTCTGGGCGAGCAACAAACTGGTGATCACTTCTTTCGCGAACAATTTGACGAATTTGCAATAAAACAAATAGAATGTTTGGATTCAGCACTTGAAAGTAAACATAAAAAAATACACTTTCGACAGAAATTAGTCACTAGCTACACGAATTAACCCAATAATCAAGTTTGAACATTTTCGCATTATTTTCTGCCGCACCCTGTAGTGCCCAAGAGAATTTGGCTGCCAAGAAAACGTGCCCAAGTTGAAATCGCCGAGAATGATCACCTTGTCCCTTGGATTTAACTGCGAAACGACCCAGTTCAGCGAGTCAAAATGCTTTTCGATTTGCGTCATTTACTCGGTGGGGAGGAAAGTAAATCACGCAAACGTAGAGCGAAGCATCGTCGGTAGCCAATGTAACCCATATTTGCTCCGCCGATGAGCTATTGGCCGAACGGGATTTGAATCTAGCATGAACAACTAGCAGAACACGCCACCGATACTCTTGTTGCTGTTAGAAGGTGACCGATGTTGTCGATAAACGGTATAGGAATCGTCAAAGAGTTGATTCGTCGTAGTATACCCGTTAAACCAGGTCTCGGTGAAAGCGTAAATGTCATAGCAACCATCACTAAGGGCCAATTGATACTCGGTGAGAGAACTGTTGATCCCACCAACATTTTGGTAGTACACCAGGACACTCGAAGTAGCAGCTGCAGCATGTTTTGGTCCTCGGGGGAAGTCATGGCAATTGCAGTTCTCGGCGTAACGGTTTGTCTCGTTATCTCAGATGGATGAGCGCCCGATTGATCAGCCGCAGAGCGAGGCTGATGGTTGTGGCTAGAATGAGTGGTTTCGATCAGACTCTGGACATTCGTAGAAATAAAGGAATACTCGCCGGGTAGAGGTTGCTGGAAGACCCTCTCACCGCATTCGACCACAGGACCAGGATGACTATGTAGAACGACGGCAGCGTGTGGCAGGACTGGGTCGAAGGGCTCAAGGGCTTCCTAAGGGCTTCCTACGGCGCGTTCTGAAGTCATGAAGTTATGGGATCCCATCTTGCTAAACGGAATTGCCTTTAAAGTAGGCTGGAAAGTTTGACCATCTGATGAGTTTGTGCTGAGCGAGCGAGCATCCATGCTGGAAGCAGGAAGAGATTCAGGAAGCGAATAATTGGATGATTCGTCGTACTTGCCAGGATTAGCAAGTTGGAAGACCCCCTCACCAGCTCCAAACACAGGAACGGAATGGCTTGGATGGCTGGAACACCAGCTTTGCTCGACTGTGACGGGTGGCTTAGGGGCTTTCATCATGCTTCGTGACGTGCATTCCGTTATCTGCGTGCTTTGATTACCAGATGAGCGATGTCTGAGTGAGTTAGTCGATGCGCCAACACTGGAAACGGGATGGAATTCAGGAAGCGAAGAATTGATGTCAAATTCATCCATAGAGCTGATGTCGGTACATCCAAAAATTGTGTGAAGCAAAGTTGAAGAGTTGCGGTTACGTGTCGCAGTGCAGCTGTAACGTAGGAAAAAATCAGGCAGATGGTCGATACTTGGACGTGCATACTTGCCTGTGATAGATTGTCGGGAGATCCCATCACCAGCCACAATCGAAGGGCCAGTACGACTACGTAGGCAGGAACTAATAGTAAGCGCGACTTGGTTGGGTGGCTCAGGGACTCCCAAAGTGCTGCTGGCAATGCGTCCTGGATATATACGGCTTGACTTAGAAGGGGCTCAAACTTCTATCAGAACATGCTTCTTACCCGAGAAATACACATTTTGTGTTAGTTGCCTGGATAATGGTCATATTTGGTTAAAATGTTTGTTTCATTTGTATGAGAGCCATCCCTTCTAGATAAGGGAGGGGTCTCAAACTACCATAGAAAAAGGGGTTGTTTCCGAGAAGGTAGGCAAGTTACATTACTTGATCAGGCTTGACGATGGTAGAATTCGGAAGCGGCACGTTAATCAACTGAGACCCATTAGCCAAGCCTGCAAGTCCTATCAAATATCTGAGTTTAACCATTACATTAGAAATCGTTGCTATGACCAACAAGAGGTTCCTCTGAACCAAGTTCCGAATTTATCGGACAACGTTAATGACCCACTAGTACAGTTAGAAACTGTAGATGTAGGGTCGTCTGCAAACATTACTGATTCGGTCATAAACACGGTATCAGATCATACACCTGCCAGTCATATCAGCAATACTCATAAAGACCCTGGACTGTAAGGAGATCAACCAGAATTAGGAAACCTCCATTGAGGCTGGATTTGTAAACCTTCTAACAATACTAACATATATGTAATTTCTTTGGCCCTAACTCCAATCCTTTTCCCCCTAACCCCCGAGGCGACCGCAGGATATCGGTCATCCTGAATACTAACATTTACTGAGATATATGTGCAGAAGATTCGCTAGAGATGAAGAGATGTTATAAACTTCGTAAAAGGTGGCCGTTACTGTAAAAACACCGCCAGTCTACTGTGATCGTATGTCATTCACTATTCCCTGTAGTGTGAGTTGACAAAGAATAAAAAGATTCATTCGTGTGCAAGGAAGCAATGGTGAAGCACATTGTTTCATTCTGCCGTGGCTTTTTCTCCGAATTTACAACACCGCTGATTCGTCAACATGACAAGGCTGTAATATTCTGGCCCGACCTTGCTTCGTGTCATTACGCTAAGGTGACCATACATGAACTGGTACCACCAATAGGAAAATGTGATAATTGTACCTAAGCACACGAATCCACCATATTGTCCTGAAATTCGGCCCATCGAACGATTTTGGGCTCTGGTCAAGAGGTATCTTCGTTGACATGTTCAGCCAGCTGATACAGTGGAAAAGTTCAAAAGAGATTGGACAAGAGCGTCTAAAATCGTTGCTCATCAGTCTGTGCAGAACCTTTTGAAAAACGTTAGAACAAAATTCCGAGAAATTGCTTATACATGAAAAAGTCATCAAGCATTTTTCATGAACTGTTGATAAACAATGTTGAGAAACCGTATGGACGGTCTATATTGCGCACGGACACACATCACCACCAAACAATCATGTTCCTGACAATACTATAATCCTCTCTCGCAAGCTTTAGTGTCTTCGATCTCCATTAAAAAAATTACAATGTTTGCTATCTCAAAGCGTTGTTTGTTTAGTGGACAAAAAGTGAACTGAAAATATCGAAATAATAATTAAATTTAAAATTGAACTAAAATTAAATTAAAACGTGCAAACATGGTAAAAAGCAAAAACTATGACAATGACATTGGCATCATCATATGTGCTGCAACGCAAGAGAAGCAATTTTGCCATCGTATTTCGTTTTATTCGATGGCTGATGTGAACCAGAAAATGCGAAGTGGCATGGCTTCAGTATCGTATCACCTTTACAGTTCAGTACCACAGAATTTTCACTTGCACTGGCAGTCTTCCTGGCCAAATATGCCACACAGTCATACTACTGCCTCCCAAAATAATTGAAGAAGTGCATTCAGAATACCAAGTTTAGGGCAGGTAAAAAGTTAATTGTTGTAATTAACAAGCTTGAAATACCAATAAGAAGACGAACGAACACCCTCATTGTTTCGTTCCGCAGGTGGACTGTCATGGTGGTGTTTACAAATTCGGCTAATTAGTTGGATCCAATGTTTGCTCCAATCAATCAAAGACTGAATAGTGGAGTATCACAAACATAAATGCTTTATTGAATCATATTCCGGAAACCCTTCTCGGCCCAGCAGAGCGCGGGAACCATCGGCTACGATTGGATCACGAGAATACAATCATAATGAACAACGTGGTATGCCTTCGTGTGTCCTCTCACCTACGAGGGAGCAAAAGCAACAACAGGTCGATGGTTGGCGCGCAAAATCCTCCCTCATTCTTTGGTGGCGCCTCTGTTTGGTCGGAATACGAACCCAGCTGCCGATTGTATATATGCTCTTGGTTCGGTCCTGCATGGTGTAATATAAAAACGGAAAAGCCACCATAAACACCGTCATTCAACTTTCTTTAGCAAGGGGTTGATGTTTGTCGTTGGTCTTAGACTCCCAGTGCTTCATACTGTGAGTTCGTTGTCTTCTGTGCTATCTACGAAGACGTAGTGCAGTTCAATGAGTGAAATATTTGGTGGTTGCTGTCTACCGTCCGTGATGCGTTGATAAAAGTTGATGATTTTTTCCGGCGGTGTGTACGGGAACAGGAAACGTTTATTGAAAAGATCCAATAGGCTGAAAAAGTGGTTCGTTCAAGGATTAATAATTTCAAGCTTTTTAGCTTCTTGATTGAATTGGAAAACAGATTTTGGCTGATAAGAAGTGACTGGTAAAAGCTACTATTGTGAAGGGATTTAGCAATTCTCGAAAAAGGAAGGCCCTGGAACCTGGACTGTGTGCAATTTGAGGGAAGTGAGTTGTTTTTTTTTAAAGAAGTTTTACGGTGTGAGGAAAATGGTCAGTGAAGCGAGTTGGCACCAGGGTGCCGACAGCAACAACAAAGGGAGCAGAGCAAGTGCTGTTACCGTTATTGTTGACGCTATTAATTAACTCCGGAAGCAAGGATCAACTGTTTTGTATATTTTGCTGTCACACTCGTGTGAAAGAAGAGGAGTGATAAGTTTGTTCTTTTGAAGGTTTGTTGGTAAAGTTGAAAGTGAGCTTCGGGTGGAGGTGCTCAACATTTTGGGTTGACCGGCTATCTGGTTCTGCCTGGATCAATCTGTAGCAGTGACAAGAGGCAAAATAAACGATTGAACATAAAGTTTGTTTGTACAGTATAGAATATTGAATGGAAGTATGGTTATGGAAGATTGTGGTTAAGTAATCGTTTCGAATAGGCGTACACAACTCGATCAAAACGTCGTAGATGTCTGAAATTAATGCGAAAATATTTATATCAGCTCTATATAAATGAATCTTGAGGATATTTTCGGTTACTTCCAGGTGGGGAACCAGCTGGAACAATTCCTTACTACCGTTCTTTTTAACGCTTTTATGTAGCAATGTCTATGTCCATGTAATGCAGCAAGTGTGGCCTGAGTCATTTCCATAATTATAATTTTTTTTTAATGCATTTTGATGTGATTAGAGATTAAAAAAAAAAACTACAAGGTACAGACCAATGCACAGTGGTCGGAGATGGTCAAATCACGAACTTAATTGTATAGCGCCATAAATATCAACTTTATCCAAAAAGTGTCTGCAGACGAATTGTTCACATATGTTTTATAGTTTGGTAACATCCAAAATTTTTTATCGCCTACTATGAAAAAAATAAAAAAACCAACTTATTTTCCTTAATAGATAGAAATATATTTTGTTGGGAAAAATTGTAGATCTACTCAAAATATGAAACTTTGTTGAAGAAGTAAAATTTGTATGCAAAGTAGTTTTGGAAATTTAAGTCGTTTTGGTGACAACCCCTTTAAAATTAGTTTTTATTACTTAACTTTTCATATATACATTTTTTATGGCAACTATGATTTGAGCAAATATAAAAAAACATAAAATCACATGTTTTGGTGAAGACAGCATGTAGATTAATGCATTCCTTGCAAAGTTAGAGCACTTTTTAACTTCATTTTACCGCAACTTTAACTGCATATAGGGGAGAAGGTGGCCAACCGGTATCCAAGAACAGCTATTAATATTGAAGCTTAGACTTAGTACTTTAAGGAAATGATAGTTTGGTTAGCGCCAGTTCATAAATGAGTTAGAATGATCGCAAGTTTTTGACTTATTCTATACAGAAACGAGCATGTCACTGAAATTTTGCAAGGCAGTTTGCACATTTAAGAACCATATATGATCAAATATAATCATAATCAGTAAATAAATGTGTTTTGGGTATTCGTATGGGGAATTATGTGAAAGTGTATTAAATTTCATTTAGAGTTTTTTTTTTTCTTTTATTCGATAAATAACACAATTGTTTTGCTACTGCCCACTTTTAAACAATACAATATATTGTACATTAATTGAATCAAAATGTCAACACATCAATAACAATTATTTATCATCTGTATCGTTTTCACTGTATGAAAAATCTAGCATATACTGTGCATCTTCGGAAAACTCTTTGTCCTTCTTTGGCGACTTTACCCGACGCGAATACGTGGGCCTGAAGAAAGCAATAGTTGACGAATGAGATCACCGTTTGTAATAGCTCGTGATGTTTTCAGGGTGTAATCTAGCCTGAACGTTTTAATTACTCTTGCGTTTCTTCAGACAATTGTCCAATAGGAACACTAAAACGAAGAATTACATCGGCACCGTGCATCAATATTTTATGGACAGTAGCGAGCAAATAAAACCAAGGATATGCGGATATCAACAACCGAGCAGTTTCTAGACAATAGTTTTTGAATTTGGATGAATTAATTTCCCTTCCGGAAAAAAATAACCAGTAAAATTGATGAGCACCGTTTGTTTACCTCCTCGTCTATACCCAAAATCTCTGCAGAAAGCATTCTTAAAAAAGCGTCTCGCTGTGCTCCCGTCATTTGACGTGCCTGCTCCATTACCTCGTGAGATGTCAACGATTAGTCCTAGTTTTTGTTTGAATTGCTGCTGGATAATTGGCTTGTGGTCCTTTTTCACAATCAGGTCCACTGCAACGCCATTTTTTCACTCCCAACTTATAGCCCACGTGAAGAAAACATTCAAAAAATCTGTGAAAGTTAATTAAATATATGATGGATTGCATAACAAAACGTTATATGTTTATTAGGTACCTTATCTTTGCATGAAGAACGAATAATCCATTCTGAAATACTTCGTTATTCTTCAGAACGTTAGTGATGTTGTTCATTTAGGTTGGTGTAGCCTTACAGATATTGCATCGCTTTGCAGATTTTCGTACTTGTGACAGATCTTACAACCTTGCCATCGATCATGGTCATATGCAGTCTATAATAGACTCGGACTAGACGACCGTTTATTTCGAGCTCCATTGGACGATGGTTTTTATTCTGACCATCCATATAAGATTTTTCACGAAGAGTTGTATCAGTCGTCTCATTACAATTGTGTTATTTATCGAATAAAAGAAAAAAAACTCCAAATGAAATTTAATACACTTTCACATAATTCCCCATACGAATACCCAAAAAAACTTTATGAACTGGCGCTAACCAAACTATAATTTCTTTAAATTACTAAGTCTAAGCTTCTATATAAATAGCTGTTCTTGGATCCCGGTTGGCCACCTTCTCCCCTATATGCAGTTAAAGTTGCGGTAAAATGAAGTTAAAAAGTGCTCTAACTTTGCAAGGAATGCATTAATCTACATGCTGTCTTCCCCAAAACATGTGATTTTATGTTTTTTTATGTTTGCTCAAATCATAGTTGGCATAAAAAATGTATCTGAAAATTTAAGTAATAAAAACTAATTTTAAAGGGGTTGTCACCAAAAACGACTTAAATCTCCAAAACTACTTAACATAGAAATTTTACTTCTTCAACAAAGTTTCATATTTTGAGTAGATCGACAACTTTTCCTAAGAAAATATATTTCTATCTATTAAGGAAAATAAGTTAGTTTTTTTTATTTTTTTTTTCATAGTAGGCGATGCAATATTTTTGAACTATGTGCAAAACATATGTGAACAACTCGTCTGCAGACACTTTTTGGATAAAGTTGATATTTAAGGCGCTATACAATTAAGTTCGTGATTTGACCATCTCCGACCACTGTGCAATGGGGTTGTGCGCAATGGTGACGTAGGACTACGCAACAATCATATTCCCATACACGTCAGGGCCATCCGCTAATTGATTTAAGTCAGTCCTGAAAAGGGCCAAGAAAATTTTATTGTACACTCTTTGGAAAGCATTTGGTGGCCCATAATGATGATACGGCCCCGGTGGTATTTTCTACGATGGTTGAGAGGGCCACTATCTTTAACGCGTAGAAGATAGTTATGGATCTGTTGGTTCATTGGTTTTTCAACGCGCTTTGCCATTAACTTCGGGACGCGGCGTTTAAAGCAAAACCAGCCGTGCCGTTGTTCAGCCGGGGAGCGGGAATGGAAATTTCAAACAGCACAAGAGAAGAATTCATCCAAACGAACTCTTCAGTTGGCAAATTGATTTGGTCGTCCTGAAAAGGACGGATTTAGTTGACGGGGCAGAAACATGGTTCGCGATTAAACTTGGGCTTTCTTCTTGGTATTCTTGGTTCAGTTCATCTCTTCATTGCGGGTGGCCATCTGCAGGTCTCGTTGTCACGGGCGGCTTTTTCCCGCCAACTCGTAGGCTTCAGCAGCCTGTTTTTCGCAGCGAGTTTAACGGGAGCATCGGCAACAACAGCCAACTGCACCAACGCCTCTCTGGACAACGACTGCTCGCCGCCGCCAACTGCGATCCTAAGACCACTGCACAGCTTAACGACTGTCGTAAGACTGAATCAAAATGTTCTGCTAAGAGCTATGAGGTAAAGGCGTCGGATGCTAGTGCACGAAAGAAGGCGGTACCAACGAAGGCAATGTGTTACAAATTGCATCAAAGGGGACGAACTTCAATTATTGAGCCGGAATAATTAGTTTTAATTATTACAAGCTAGACGGATGATTTTCTGAACCGAAACATTTCTAATTTGCTTTCCACCGCCAGCAACTAATCCGCTATGCATAGGTCCGATTCATAAACCACGTAGACTTATTTTTGAAAATCTTAGACCCCCCCCTCCCACCTCGTAGACTTTTCTCCATACAATTTTTTGAAATTTTGTATGGTGCGTAGACTTTGGTCAAACAACCCCCCCCCCCCCCCCTATCCCCCCAAAAAGCCCCATGGCTAGGAACTAAAACGAACTCAACCACATGGTCGGTTTGAAGTGTCGCAGTTCGGCTCGTTTTCCGTTCGTTGGTTGTTCAACGTTCTTTGTCGTTTACTACAGGACGCGGCGTTTAATGAATGCTATGTTCAGCCGGGGTGCGGTAATTGAAATTAATTTCAAACAGCACAAGAGAAAATTTCAACCAAATAAACTCTTTAGTTGACAATCTAATTTGGTCGTCGATAAAAGGACGGATTTAGTTGATGGGGGAGAAACAGTTCGCGATTGAACTTGGACTTTCATTGTTGGTTCACCTCCTCTTCATTGTGGGTGGCCATCTGAAGGTGACGTGGGATGATTGATTCTTGTCTCGTTGTCACCGGCGGCTTTTTCCCGCCAACTTGCAGGCTTAAGCAGCCATGTCTCTCGCAGCAAGAATGACGGGAGCATCGGCAACAATAGCCAACTGCCCCAACGCCTCTCTGGGCAACGATTGCGCGCCAGCCTTCAGTGCATCTACAGCATTAAAATGGGCTGTGTTCCGGCGTAGGGAACCTAGCATCGCATTGACTTTCGCAGTTGTCACTGCGATATGTTCGTTAAAGCGTAGTTTACTATCAATTATGCCGCCAAAGTTCTTGATCGACGTGACACTTTCTAATGGCAAATTATTCAGCCGGAGTCAAAGGATACAGTAGTCTGACATCGAGTGAACGTCATTACTTTAGATTTTGCCGCATTCATCTGCATTCCGTTCATTTCGCACCAAGTTGAAACACATTCAATATCAGCTTGTAGTGCAGCGCTATCCACAAGCGACTTAACCACGCGAAACAGCTTTAAGTCATCTGGATAGAGCAGTTTCCCAGACTTGAGGCAATCGCACATATCATTGATGAAGAGGACGAATATCAGGGGGCCAAGATGACTGCCCTTCGGAACGCCGGAAGGAATATCAAATACGTTCCACCTAGCATCGTGCTACTTAAACAAATAAGCTTTGCGCGCAGACCGATATGATTTCAGCCACTGAATGATCCAAGAAGGCCATTCAATTTTTCAATGGCCAATTCTTGAGGAACCTTGTCAAACGCTTTTGAGAAGTCCACGTAGATTGCGTCAACCTGACACCGCTTCTCCAGTTCATTGATCAGATTTAGTTACTTTGGTTTGTGTTTTAATGAGCCATTTGAAAAATAAACAACCGCAAACTCATATATTTCCATTAAAATGTTACCAATAACAACATTTTATCTACACAGAAAAAAATAAAGAGTTTTAACAGGCGCGTAAAATTTCTCCTCGTTTAATTCCAAGCCAAAAGAAGCGTAAACAACGGAATTGTTTGCAATCTTTCATGCACCATACAACTATGTTTGCAATCTTCCTTATAACAGACTAGATTCAGGCGTTATCTCGATTACATTTACATGAAATATCCCATTAATTTCTGCCAAATCTAGCGTTCCCTTTATGTGCATTAGATAACACAGAAAATTACATGGTTCTTTTTATCTGTGTACATTATTAATACAACAGGCCATAGTTGGGAAAAATATATGTTCCTTACATTGGGTCTACGGTTTCCTTGTAAAATAATTATTTTTTTTATCTTTGTAAACTGTTATTTAATAACTTGTTACTATTAACTGTAGATCTAGGTTGCATTACTCGGTTAATTGGTTCAATTTAGTCAAATATAGATCATAAGAAGATGGTGGAGATAATCTGTTTAGCTTAACCAGTTAAGTGATGGTGTCTTGAAAGTTAAAAAAAATGGAAAACTACGTGCAAGTGAACAACTATATTCACTAATAATGTCTCAATTGCTTCAACATTAATCGGTCATCTTGATAGCAACATAATTTTGTTGATTATCGCTCAATTAATGACATATTTGGTATATAGGCTGAATTAAGAAGCTAGGTTAACATAACAACTCGTTACCCTATTTAAAAATCATGCACACCCCTCATTTTGGTGTGTGCTAAAGAGGCTTAACATCAAAGAGGAGAAATAGTCAAAATTGGAACAAATTGGTGTTTGTAGGCAGAACGGAATTGCCATTAATATTCTGAAGAATCAGCATTGAGCATTTCCAGCCAGAATAGCAAACCGGTTGGACCCTACTCTCTCCTATCTGAATGAAATTTTGTTGCCATATGTTGGTTTCTACCCAAAATTACGTTTTCCATACAAAATTTCAAAACTATCCTGTACTCATCTTCTGTGGGCGTATGTGGATTTCATTTTTTCAATTTTTTTTTTCGCAAACGACTCATCTGATCAAAATGTTGTAGCAGGAAAAGTTGTAGGTAATGCAGTGTTCTTTAAGAATTTTTTTTTTAAAGAAAACTTTATTCCCTACAACTTTTTCATTTACATTGAAACTACAAAATTCGTAAATTCATGCATAAAAAACATAAAACGTTGATTTTATCAAAGGATCCCGCCTTCGATCCTCTTAATTTTTTTTTAAAGCTGAAGTTATGTCCTTAAAGCTGGTGAAGAGTTAAAGACGGTCACTTTTTTAATTTTTTGATTTTTTGTTTTTAAATATTTATGAATTTTGTGAAAATGTTGGAGATGATAATTTTTTTAGTAAAATATACCAAAAATGTATATTATGCATCATTTTTAATTAAAAAGCACACACTAACTTTTTTCGTAAGCCTAGCCGTTGTCAAGTTATCGCGAATTTTAATAACAGAAATTTGTGTTTTTGCAATTTTTTTGGCCCATTTTGATTGTTAGTCGTGACTTTTTTCACAACAAAATGTTTTTTTCATAAAAGATTATTGACAAACAGGCAATTTTTTCTCAGCACGGTGGCAGTCAGACTTACCCTTTTCTGTTTGGACGCGATGGAAAAGAATCAAGTTGGTGCTTTTGGATATGTGTGTGTTTCGGATAGTTTTGTTTAGGGAGAGAATAAGCAGTATTTCACACAATGTTGGTTTTTTTTTTCAATTTTCATTAAATGTATTACATTTCAGATCATTTGAATACATTAAATATTTTAGGCTCATTAGAATTAGAAGAGCATAGAGCATATTAGGAGAAAATGAAGATAAATCGGCTCAAAATGTCTATCAAGCGTTTTATAATAACCTTTTCTTCCAAATGAGAAGCCACCCTCACACTTTATACAGTATACTTACTGTTGGTATACATCGGCCCAGGTTGGCTTTTAAGTGTTGTTAAATTACCTTGTTTTCCCAATTTAAATCCACCACCACAATTTGTGAGTGGTCCCAACAGCATCCCTACTGTTCATTTAGATCGGTTCAAATCGACTCTGCCCTATTTTAAATAATCTTGTCTTCCCTATTGAAACCACCATCACACTTTATGAGTGACCGCAGATGCATCCTTACTGTTTGTATGAATCTGTTCAAATCGACATTCAATCGCTATTTCAATCTACCCTGTCTGAACAATAAAAAATCACCATCACACCTTGTTAGTGGCACAAATAGCATCCGTAATGTTGGTAACAATCGGTTCAAAGCAGCTACTAAGCATTATTTAAATTTATCTTGTCGTTCCAATAAAAAAAAAAACTATCATCACTCCTTGTGGGTACCTCCACCACCTTTCTTCCTGTTGATTTTGATCGGTCCAAATCGGATCTCGAACGTTTTTTAAGAATTCTTGAATATTCTCTATCACATTTTGTGAAAAGACCCATCAGCAACCTTATTGTTGATATAAATCAGTTCAAATCGACTCTAAGACGTCATGTAAATAAACTATGTCTTTGCAATGAAAATCCACCCTAAAAGCATTCTTCCCGTTGGTTTAAATCGGTACTATTATTTAAACATGTATTTGTGCATCTTCTTAAAATCAATTAAATGGATAATATTCTAAAAACAAAGATTAACTAGAAATCAGTGAATTGAACCAATACAAACCTTTCTGGTTACCCATCCCTTTTATCCAACATCCCATTAATTCCTCGTGGAAATGCAGAGGATTCCTCAGCTACCATCTAAACGAGTGTCACGTCAACACATTTCTACCCTTTTCCTTATTTTACCAGCATTTGTGCGAGGCCGATGCCGGTATTTAGAATCACCAGATTTTACACATTGGAGATGTATGTTAGTCCCAAACATGATCTGTTGATTCTCTTTATAATAACAGCTGATTTGGCAATAATAGAGTAGCAACCTCGGGCAGTTAATCATGCTCATATATACTCTCATATTAGGAGGTCAACAAAGCCAAAGGGAAACGAAGGTTCAAAGAAGGCGTTCAAGTATATTTTTTCATGCAAGTTTTATTATCATCATATCACTCTCATGAGTCAATAGGACGGGTTTACACTCCGTCCTTTTCCTGGAATCCTTTACCACTAAAAGTAAGAGACCAATGTTAACTATAGTAAATATTTAGAAAAAAAACATAACTTATGTCAATCAAAATAGATCCAACTTTTCCCGCGTAAATTAAATCTCTCACTTCATACATTGAAATACGATGGACCAGATATACATCCACGGTAATCCAGTGAGCACTTCCACCCCAAAAGTAGAACCGCTTCCGAAATAACGAGATATGAGCAAGCACACTTCAATGTTTATCCACAGCAAGTCACGCTACGTATGTAGATACACTGAGTATGATGACAACGAATGCCCCGCGGCCGAGTTCCTAGATCAACAGAGAGACGATTTGAGTCTGAAGAGTAACCGAGTGGGGGAAAATCATCCTCATTGTGGAATTAAAGTTTCCATCCCGTTGCCATCAAGCAGCGAACTGTCCAGCTAAGAAGAGACCGGGCAATTTTTGGTCAATTGTCGTTTAACAAAATCGGTCAACGGTGAAATGAAAGGAGTCCTGATATTGTGTTTCCACGTGCTAGTGCTTAGCTTTCAAGCAAAGGTAAGTACCAATCCAATTCACGAATGACACAACATATACTGAGCTTTCAAACTGCGAGGCAACCGTGAACAGATGTCGGCTTGCATTTGTGCAATCATAAATGGATACCTGGTCTCGTGGTAGAGAGCTTTGAGCGAGATTATGAAACCAGTTCACCAGCGGGACGGATAGTGGCATAGATTGTAAAGTTCCATGCTTATCACTACTCGTTTGCACGATCTAATTATGCAAATGAAGAAGTCATCATCGTCGTCTTGGTTTTCCGAAAATGTAAAACGAGCGGATTAACATTCACACAGGGAAGGTCTAATTAGTTGCACTTCGCTTGGCCTATTCCGGAAGTGCTGTCATGTAATAGGAGTTGTTCTGATGGTTATGAGCTTCTGCCGAGAGGTGTTTGATTAGTAGTTTGAGGAATTCTCGGGTGGAGAGGGATCAGAACTGTGGGTGCGTTGGGTTTAATTAGTTTGATCTGTTGCGTAACGGGGGACTAGTAACGCGGTGATGTTTTCCAATGAGAACTTTGAGATTTCCCCCCCGGTTGCTGTATGATTAGCGTAATGAATAGCGTTAGACCATTTAGAAGGTAATTGGATTATAGTAGTTTTCTGTTTGTTTTGAGTGGTATCCTATTTTCTGGTCTTGAAGATAGTGTTTCGCATAATTAATAAACGCGATGAAGGCGGAGCTACAAAGCAAAACATTGTTGGAGGTAGCTGGGTTCTGAGATGCAAAACCTCACGGCACACGCAAGCGAGAGTCGTAACTTATCTATTTACAATCGGTAACCAGAAATCACGTGTCATAGGGAGAACCATGTCATATGATAGTCACTGTGTGACTACACACCTTCAAAAAAATAACACCTTCAGAAGAAGCCGATTTAACAGTTGTGAATTGTGATTGTTTATGCTTCGTCACCGTCCGTGACAATCATCAGTTGCCAATTAACTCCAGCAATGATCGTGTGGTGAGAATAGTAAAGCATACTGGTAATAAATGAGGCGTTTGAACCAATTATTTTTTAACGATTATTTATTATCACAGATTCCAAATCTGGCTGGATCCGATTCCCGGGCTGCATTAGGATTTTTGGTAAAACAAAATCAATGGGGTTGGGTATATGACACAACGGCATGGATGCGTAGCTATATGTAGGGCAAATCTATGATTGACTCTTGAAAAATCATTTAGTGGCCCTGGAAAGGGCCGGTTGGTTTAGCATGCTACCCTTGCCTGGATGCTAGATAGTGATATCCACGCATCGGTTTAATATATTGGCCCTTAAAATTTCAGAACCGTGCTCAAAATTGTACACATGTTTGAAATTATGTGACTGAAACACTTTCAACCGCCTATCTTTCTGTTGGCTGCCTTCTCGTTGGTTTTCCTCCCGATCTCTGGAATGAGCCATCGTTTGTTCTCTTGAAATGTCTCTTAATAAATAATGTAGTGGCTGAAAGGGCCTTCACGTTTCAAAGCCGTTTTTGAAGTAGTTTTGCTTTTCCAATGATTTAATTCTTGTCAGCTTTATTCCTGTTGGCCGCCTTTCCGTTGGGTTTCACCTCGTTGGCTATATTTCTGCTGACTGACTTCTTGGCGGGTTTCTAACCGTGGGCACGCGTCATAGAAAATCAATTTTATTCCTGTTTTATTCCTGAAAAAACTATTTAGAAATTAAATAGTACCTCTGAAAGGGGCCACTTAGTTTCAAAGCCGGGGGGTTACCCCACCGTAGTGGTTAACATTTCCAAGTGCGGATCTCACCCCGGGCAAGTTATGAAAATATTCAAAAGTGGTGTTTGAGTGACTACGACGGAAGATGAACCAGACCTAGGCTGAAAATCTCGAGGGACCAATAGGATTGTTCGCAAAGGTATTGTAGGACTACGTAGCAATGTGTAATAAATGTTATTATTTTTAAAGATTATTGTATTAGAAAAGAGGCAACATTGAACGATTGGAACAAGCGATTATTTGCCAGTTGGGCTTTTGGGAAACATGGTTGCGCTATGAACGATGCGACACGCACGAAAATCGAACTGAGATTTCCTGCTGAAACACGTCAAGAGCGCACTACACGGCGGAAAACTTATTTTTCAATCTTTTTTCACCCACTTCCCCCAAAAATGAAAAAACTCAAAAAAAAAAAAAAAAAACAGGGATTGACAAGTCGACATATCTAAGACACCGACTTAAATCAGATCGATGTTTTAGATATGTCGACTTGTCAGTCCCAGTCACATTTACAGGCCTGGTAGCGGATTTATGGCTCAATAATAGTGACTTTAGTGACTAAAATAATAAAAATAGTGACCAAATAGTGACTAAAATATGATTTGCAAATTTTAACATTTTTTAATCTCTTATACACTTGTTGTATAAATACAGCAAAAATGAACCTAGTGAACACCTGTAATCAAGCGACTTTTTTTTCTCCACGACCTGCTGAACTTGGTCCGCAGCTTGTTTTTGCGTAGCCTGTTCTTTACGCACGGTTGAAACGCCTTCTAGCATGGCCTGTGCTAGAATTACTTCTGACATATCTTGCTTCTCAATTTCTTTTTTGAGCCGATTATTGGCTTCTGCAAACAATCTGTGAAAAAAGTAATTGAAAATTTAGTTTTGATATAGGTTCGATATTTCATAGTAAAAAATAACATACTGATCAGCAGTTTGTCTTCTCGCATCTTCGAGACTTCATTTCCTCCTCTTTTTTATCTATCGATGATTTTAGCTCCTTCATATTCTTTCTATTCTGTTCTTCGGCCTTATTTCGTTTGGTTTCCTTCAACTTTTCTTCATTTTCAGCTTCTTTTCTTGCCTTTTGTTCTTCCAAAAACAGTTTATAATTGCAATAAGCCTGATGGGCCTTCACCAATAGGTCTTTCGGGATGGGAACAAGATGAGGCTCGTTTCCAAATGATCGCAAGGCGGATTTAACAATCAAAAACGAATTTAATGTTCTTTCCGTCATCGACCCTCTTTCATCGTTCATTATTCTTCCTGACGTAGAGAAACCTCGCTCGACATCGGCGTTACCATGTGATGCAGCTAAAACTGTTTTCACCACCCTAGTCATCTGAGGGTACTTATAGCCGTTTTCTTAGTAAAAAACTCCCCCTTCCAGGAAAAAATTCCTTTATTGTATTTTCCCGTTTTCTCTGTTGGGCCACTATCTCTCCTAATAGTTATGGAACTATCTTGGTTCAGCACATTTCATTGCGGGTTGCCATTGGATTCCCATCCAAAACTCTTTTTTTCTCTCGATTGGGGGCGTGTCTTCTTTTCCGCAAAGGTGCATCTCGTGGGATGATTGATTCTTGTCTCGTTGTCACGGGCGGCTTTTTCCGGCCAAATTGTAGGCTTCAGCAGCCATGTTTCTCACAGCGAGGTTGACGGAAGCATCGGCAACAACGTCTCTCTGGGCAAAGACTGCTCGCCGCCGCCAACTGCGATCCTAAGACCACTGTCCAGCCTAACGACTGTCGTAAGACTGAATCAAAATGTTCTGCTAAAATCTATGAGGTAAAGGGGTCGGATGCTAGTGCACGAAATAAGGCGGTACCAACGAAGGCAATGTGATACAAATTGCAGCCTAAAGGGGAACGAAAATTCAGTTATTGTGCCACTTAATAACTTAGTTTTAATTACTACACGCTAGACGGATGTATTTTCTTAACAGAAATATGCCTTAATTATTTGCTATCACCAGCAGCTAACCCGCTATGACAGCTAGGAACTACAACGAACTCAACCACATGGTCGGTCTGAAGTGTCGCAGTTCGGTTCGAATTATTCGATCTAGAATTCGTTCATTGGTTGTTCAACGTGTTTTGTTATTTACTTCGGGACGCGGCGTTTAAAGCAATGCTATGTTCAGCTGGGGCGCGGTGATGGAAATTAATTTCAAACAGCCCAAGAGAAAATGTTAACCAAATAAACTCTTTAATTGGAAAATTGATTTGGTTGTCCTGAAAAGGACGGATTTAGTTGATGGGGGAGAAACATGGTTCGCGATTGAACTTGGGCTTTCTTTCGGTATTCTTGGTTCAGCTACTCGTCGTTGCGGGTGGCCATCTTCAGATGACGTGGGATAGTTGATTCTTGTCTCGTTGTCAGGGGCGGCTTTTTCCCGCCAAATCGTAGGCTTCAGCAGCCATGTTTCTCGCAGCGAGGTTGGCGGGAGCATCGGCACCAACGCCTCTCTGGGCAACGACTGCTCGCCAGTGCTGCTGCCGGCTACGATCCTACTGCAGAACCTACTCTGCACAGCTCCACGACCACCGAAAAACTAATTCAAAATGCGAAGGTGTACCCGTTATATAACATTCATGGCTGCCTAGGAGACGTTCGTTACTTAAATATGAAATCTGTGCTAGAAAAGTACTGTGTATTTGGTAAATTTACTCTGAAAACATCGACATTAGAAGACATTACCTTATATTTGCGTTTATTTCAATAGTTGAATGTTATAAATCAATAGATTTAAATATTGGAATCGAAGCGTAGAGAATGTCCCGATCGATTGGAGAAAACATTTTTTAAATGGATTGTGAAATGACTTAGTCATTAACGTTCAAAATCTATATATTTTTCGAGACGCTCCAAATTTTCGCAATTCGAACGTGTACCCCAGTATTGAAAACACAGACGTAGTCCTACGTCAAAACTGGTTCCAATACTCCTCAATTCTGTACTCTGTGCTCGAAGTCAGCACTTTGCATTTTAATAGGTTCCATCACGGAGAAGATCATAGTTGACCTGAATCGGAAGTAACTTCGATTTTCACAATAAACTTGGAGCTTTCAATGGATGCAACGGCTGGCGGGTTGAGGCATTGGCAATATTTTATAAATGAGTTCTGCAAACCAGATTTTGATTACGTGCTTACCAGCAGCAACGTAATGGTTCTTTGCTTTGTTGAAAAAATGGAGTTTGTCGATCTCCGTCAATTTGACCAGCTCTGCCATTGCTTCACCATAAAAACTTTTTCCGCAGGTTGCAAGTTCTCAATATTGTCCAAAATGTCCTCGCTGGCCACACATTGGACTTACAAACTCGACCGACCATCGTTCGCATCAACCTTTCCAGCTCAGTGTACAGAAGATGTATGAGTGGTTTTTCAATCTGGAAAAAACCTAAAAAACGGATTGAAATAGTATCAATATGCTTATAAGAGCTATATACTTTTTCAATGATTTTAGATCAAATTGTGCTAAACAAGTTTTGAAACTTTGTCGAAAAAATAATCGGTTTAACAGTAGTCAAGTGAAGTCAAAATAAACTTATATAATTGACGAATGATAAATTTTCAAAATCTATTGTATCAGAAATTACGAGTATTAGTCTCAGAAATTAAAAAAAAAATATGAATGAGTTTCCATAGAACTTTGAATTCATTACGCTTTTATAAACTGGTTGACTTGCAGTGTATCCCGATTACAACTATGATCAAATTGAGTTAGCATGAGTCGGGATGCATATAATCGAAAGTAGATTCAGAATTACTAAACGAGTCTACGAATATAAGCCCGTTACCTGATTTACAATTCGTTCCCCTAATACATGTTTCCCCTATGAACCTGCCGAACAGCAACATGTCTTTTTGTGTTCCGATAGCGAGGACGTCGAATTAACATCGTTGATAAAACAGATGTACAAAATTGAAGACTTTGGGATCACTCGACAGGATCCAAAAATTTCGGATGAAGATGAACGAGCTTTGGATATCATGTGGAGAACACTGAAACGTTGCGGTGACCATTTTGAAATTGGTCAAATATAGAAGTTCCACAACTTCACGTTTCTGATGGCAAACCTCAAGCCCTTCGTCGACTGTCGATTATGGAGAAAAAGATGGATGCTGATCCGAAATTCGCGGAGCAGTACTGCCAGAAGATTCAAGATTATCTGGATAAAGGATACGCAAGGAAACTGGATGCAGAGGAATTGGAAGAAACTCGCAACACCTGGTACTTGCCGCACTTCATTGTAGTCAGCGCGAACAAGTTTCGATTGGTAATGGATGCCAAGGCGAAGTCCCATGGATTATCTCTGAATGATCTGTTATTGAAGGGCTGGAGAGTTAGTTATGATTGTGGACGAAACTATGAATCGTGGATGCTGGCCAAAGGGATTAGTCGAGAAGGTGATTCGCGGACAAGATGGAAAAATCCGTACCATCGTAGTAGCAACATCAAGATCAAGAATAAGACCGATCAGTAAGATTGTTCTTCTCAAGGCCAATTCTGTTCCTGCCCCGGAGAATATTACCGCTAGCAACGGAACGAACGAGCGAGCGTAGGTAGCCGTTGCAAAACAAACAAGTGAAAATTTCATCCCATGTACAACATTGAAAGAATAAAGATACAAACTTCAAACTCTAAAACCCCAAGCTAAATTAATTCTCTGAAGTCCTGAAATCCCCCTTTCCCCGACGGAAGAACTCTCTTGCAGTTTCCGTAGCCCTTTTCTTTAGTGGCAAGAAGCAGTAAAGAATTAACCGTCCGGTGCAACATTCCTGGTTGCCTGCCGACCATCAAGACTGGTGCGGAGCCCCTTGGTCGCCACCTGATACCGTGGTTCATCACCCCGGCAGGTACGAACCGTCAAGTCTCGAGCAAAATCCTTGGTGTCTCCTGTTCCTGACTTTTTGGTCCTTCATCCCCGGTAGGTACGAACCGTCAAGTCCCAAGCAATATCCCTAAGGTTGTCTCCCGTTCCTGACAACTGGTTTTCTTCTTCAGAAAACAAAAAACTCGACCACCGCGGTGGTTATTATACTGAGAAAAATCAAACTGAATCTTAATTTAATTTAGCTGCGAAAAACTTAAAAAACTACGGAGCGCAGAAGAAACAAACTTTACCGTTTGCTTTTATACTGGGCAATGAAAATAAAATTATGTTGCGTGTATTTCTAAACTTTACTTTCAACTGAAAAACTTTCTAAGAATGAAACAAAGGTTATATTATTTTATTTCATAAAAATAACTGAAACAAATCATTCATTGTTATTTCGAAGAAATGCTCGCACTTTGCTGTTGATCAGCCGGCGCACACTTTCTTCAGTCATGGGTTTGCCTAGCTGATTCCACCAATTCTTCATCTGGCCAATGCCACAGGTGACTGCTCCCTTCCTCATCAGTTTCCCCATAATTAACACCCAATACTTCTTTATTGTACGGGATTGAGGAAAATTTGGTGGATTCAGCTCTTTGGGGATGAAATGGATCCCATTATCGTTGTACCATTGTAGCACTTCCTTGCTGTAATTGCAGCTGGCTAGATCTGGCCAAAACGCAACTGAACCATCATGGGACTTAACGAAGGGTAAAACCCAATTGTTGAGCCACTCTCTTTCGTAAACTTCCGAGTTCATCGAATTTTATCCGTCACATCCGTTTATGAATTATTATCCGTTTATGAATTATTAAACTCTGGTTTTCTTGCCACTGGAACAGATACCTTGCCAAATCATGATTTTTTTTACGAACTTATCCGCAAAAATAAACTTGAATCTGTCAGGAATCTAACCGCGAGCAGGAGCCTTGTAGAACTTGAGCCCCGGTATTTGTTTAAAATCTGCTTTAGCATATGTTTCATCATAGATCAAGAGACATTTCGTCAGAATTTGGTCGTACAACTTACGGGCCCGAGTTCTGGCCACTGTTTGTTGTTTGATGCCTTGGTTGGGCTGTTAAAGTGCTCGGTAAAATTTATAACCTTCTCGGAGACGAATTGGCCGCACAGTACAACGGTCAGCATTCACTTTTTTTAATCTGAGATGTTGGGATCAGCCTTGATTTTCCGAATGACCTTCACACGCAGTTGACGATCAACGGTTCCACTCCGACGCTTGATCTGCACTTTGCGGGCAGTTGTCAAAGTTCCCTTGTACGTTTTAATCACTCGCGCCACAGTACTTTTAGGATAATCCTGCAGTGTTGCCAGCTCCCGAATTGACGCAGATGGATTTTGCAGTTAACTATTATTTTTCTTTTCTCTTCCTGCATGATCAATATCTGGGAACCACGTTAGTTTTAAACTGTGGAATAAAATTAGTTGTGGGTTATATCAGGGATATAACCGCAAGGTTCACGTAGGACCGGGTTGGTTTATAGTAGTAATGGTATCATCTAATTTATACGTACCATTACACATATGGTTCATTAAAATGTTAATAAAATAGTTCTTTAATTTCGCTTTGGACCCGTCCCTTCTTATTAATTTTGCACTATCGTGATCCTCATAGCATGTATTCAACGCTAGTAGTGCTGTATAGCACCCGAGATGGACCGAAATGATTTCATAAGGGACGAATGGCAAGTTTTCAGTGGTCCGAAATTTTACCATTGCTTTGGGTAGACATGGAAACCGGTTACTGTCCGATTAGCCGGTCATGAATGACTCTGTCTCCCATACAGAGCTGGTAAATCTCACGGCCATCATGTGATGATGACAAAATAGGCCATCTCACTATCACGAGAAGAAACAAACTATCATGAGCTTTCTTGTCATTCTCACACCATCATGCAGTCATGAGATTTTTGCTCATACGATTTTGTTTCAGAAATATCTTTTAACTTTACCTAAAATTAGCCAAGCAATAATATGTAATCGGCCGAGTGGAAATTGTTTTTGAAGTTTTGTGATATAACTCACAATTATATCAATAAATGTGCTTGTAGAAGCGATGACCAAAACACTGTCACGTACTGTCATGACGAAAAAATCGATGAGAATTTGAAGAAAATCCCCATCATCGATTCTAGCCCGGTGAGATTTTCAGACGTATTTCGGTAAAAATGGTAGGTCATTTTTCATCGAAAATGACATTTGCCAGCCCTGCTCCCATACCACAACCTGGCGGCCTGTGGCAGATGGACAAAACCTTGTTCAAAACACCAGCTGAGAGCTCGTGTCGAAAACTGAAATCATTTCGGTTCATCTCGCGTGCTATATACTAGCGTTGATAGCATAGCCCACGAAAATACAGTACGAAGCAAGATTCTAAAGAGGGGACGAGCCTCAGTTATAAAATCAGGTACCGGCAACAAAGCAAAAACCCGGGTAGGGAAAAATATATGTTTAACCTGTTCATAGGGAGATCTGTATGGGAGCAAAAGTAGGTCATTTTTAAGTAAAAAAATGAACTACTTATACTAATAGACTAAGTTTTAATTGCAATGCAAAAATGTTGTAGGTTTTTCTAATTAAATAACGTTTGCATTTAAGAAAATGGACAAAAATTGCCGATTTTTCATGGGTTTACCTTCACCCGCAATGACGAAACTACCCATGCAGCATCAATCATAGTAACACATGAGTCAGCAGACAAAATTTGGCAGTTCTATCAGTCGAACTCTAACCGTGATGGCAAAAACAGTGAAGCAACTCCGTTCAGAAGTGTGCGCGTTCAAAGAACGGCACCCCGCCGCGTCGAAAACGGACATCATGCGGCGCTTTGTGGACGCCGGATACGCCCGTTCCGGCATCTACAACATCTTGGCACTATTAGACAACAATCAGAGCATCGAAAGAGAGCCCGGTTCCGGACGGCCGACGACCCTGAGCGACAAGAAGCTCCAAAGGATGCTGAAGAGGAAGACCGAGGGAAAAGTGGCTACATCGCTGCGTGCGCTTAGCCGGGAGGTCGGTTCAACCGGCCAAACAGTGAAAAAGTACCTGGCGAACATAAACATACATGTCAGGAAGCGGAAGTCGCGTCCACTGGTTTCGGAGCTGCAGGCAATGACGCAGTGGCAGCGGCTGAGTAAGATGGTCAACTCGATTTTCCCGGCGAATCGCGACGTGGCGGTGGTGATGGACGACGAGACCTATCTCACCCTGGATGGCAACGACTGGCAGGGCACTTCGTATTTTACTTCCCCCACGAAGGAAGTGAGCTCCGAGGTGAAGTTCATTTCACACACCAAGCTCCCCAATAAGGTGCTGCTGTTGCTGACAATCAGCGAGAAGGGGATGTCAAAGCCGCTCTTCTTTCGCTCCGGACTGGCCGTGAACGGGGAAATTTATAGAACGAAATGCCTGCCGGAAATTTCGTCGTTCATCAAGAAATACCATAAGGGCAAAGACGCGGTGCTCTGGCCGGATCTGGCGTCGGCCCACTACTCGAAGCGATCGTTGGAGGAGATGGAGCGGCTGAATATCGATGTGGTACCCAAGTCGGCAAACCCGCCCAACGGCCCCAGCTGCGTCCCATCGAGAATATCTGGGCCAACCTGGAGCGTAAGATCTACTCCAACAATTTTGTCGCGAAAACTGAGGAGGAATTGATTAATAAAACGAAGAAAGAACTCAAAAACATACCTACACGGATGTTTTCGTCCGCTATGGCGAATGTTCCGGTTGACTGCCGGAAGGTCGCTTGCAAGGGCGTAGAATTTGTGTGCAGGTAAGCTTAAATAATTACCTTCCATGGGGAATTTATCAAAAGCAATTATCTGTCTTAGCTTTTTTTTTTATCACCATCCGAAAAAGTCCGTTTTTAATGCAAACTTTAGTGCACGAATGAAGTCATTGTGTTCAGTTGAACGAGAGTTATTAGCGTTCAAAAACCTTTCACTTAAGCGTAATGTTCTCATTTTTCAAAATTTTGAAATGACACCCGGTATAGAAAAGAGAAATGTAGTCCTACGTTAAAATAGACCGAGTAGAACTGTTTTCGAACAACAAAATGCTTTGAAAAACTTGCATTTTCGACCACTTGCAGTGCCGCTAACTCTTAAATGAATTGCTCCATGATCTAACCTAGACAAAGGTATTCGTTGGCTTCCGCAACGAAATTGATTTGTATTATTTATGAAGTTGACTTCGTTTGTACTGTCAAAAGAACGCGGTAAAAAAAGCATTTGTAGATTCAAGAAGAACATTCGTGCATTGTAACGCCCCACCCCCCCCCCCCCCCCCCCCACAACACACCCCCCCCCCCCCCCCCCCCCCAAAAAAAAACCCCCCCCCCCCCCACAACCCCCCCCCCCCCCCAAAAAAGGAATAGTGTGTAGAAAGAAAACCAGATCCCCAGAGTACACAGATGAGCAGATTCAAACCGTGAAATCCCAATGCCGGTGGATGACTCGGAATTACGGCGGAAAATCTTTCGTTCTGGACGACGAAAGCTACTTTGCTCTTTCGAAGTCTCAGATACCGGGAAACGACCGATTCTACACTAAGGACAAATCTACTTTTCCTCCAAAAGTAATGTATAAGTTCAAGCACAAATTTGAATCGAAGGACCACGGACCATATGACAATATTCACTAAACTTAGTTTGAAGATTTAAGTTGACCCATTTAATAAAATAAATCAGTTTGAACAAAACTTCACTGGTATTTTTTTCCTGACCCATTCTTTTCGTTCTCATTATTTAGTGGACACCCGTTACGAAAACAGTACAAAGAACTTCGACAATTTTGTCGAAAAAAGTAAAAAGAAACGTCTCGCTGGTGCTTACCGTTGCATGCATGTTGCATGCATGTTGCATGACAGTTCTGCTTTATCGACAAGAAGTCGAGGTTCATCCTCGAAAAAAAAAACAGCGCTACTGTGGGGAGCTTGAGCAGGTCTCATCGTGCGTCTTTTAAGAGTGAAGAGTGCAAAAAATCGTTTCGTGTATTGTAAGAATAAGGTGTAATGAAAGTATTTTGCTGATGACAGGCAGTACGAATGTTGCTTGCAATTTATGAGATGTGTGTTTAATGTACTAATCTGTGTCTACAAAATGAGCGTAAGTGAATTAACGAAAAAACTATAAGGGACAGCCCAATGGGGTTGTACGCAAAGTTGACGTAGGACTACGCAGCAATCGAATACCCATACACGTCAGGGCCATCCGCTAATTGATTTAAGTCAGTCCTGAAAAGGGCCAAGAAAATTCTATTGTACACTCTTTAGAAAGCATTTGGTGGCTCTTAATTATGATACGGCCCCGGTTGTATGTCGCGATGACCACTATCTCTAACGCGTAGAAGATAGTTATGGATCTGTTGGTTCATTGGTTGTTCAACGCACTTTGCCATTTACTCCAGGACGCGGCGTTTAAAGCAATGCCATGTTCAGCCGGGGCGCGGTAATGGAAATTTCATACAGCACAAGAGAAAAAAATCATCCAAATGAACTCTTCAGTTGGCAAACTAATTTGGTCGTCCTGAAAAGGACGGATTTAGTTAACGGGGGAGAAACAGTTCGCGATTGAACTTGGGCTTTCTCTTTGGTTCATCTCGCGGGATGATTGATTCTTGTCTCGTTGGCACGGGCGGCTTTTTCCCGCCAACTCGTAGGCTTCAGCAGCCATGTTTCTTACAGTGAGGTTGACGGGAGCATAGGCAACAACAGCCAACTGCAACAACGCCTCTCTGGGCAGCGACTGCACGCCGCCGCCAACTGCGATCCTAAGACCACTGCACAGCTTAACGACTGTCGTAAGACTGAATCAAAATGTTATGCTTAGAGCTATGAGGTAAAGGGGTCGGATGCTAGTGCACGAAAGAAGGCGGTACCAACGAAGGCAATGTGATACGAATTGCACCAAAGGGGACGAAATTCAGTTATTGCGCCACTATAATAAGTTTTAATTACTGCACGCAAGACGGATGATTTTCTTAACAGAAATATGCCTTATGTACTTGCCATCACCAGCAACTAATCCGCTATGCACAGCTAGGAACTAAAATGAACTCTACTAAATGGTCGGTCGGACGTGTTGCAGTTCGGCTCGAATTATCCGTTCTAGAATTTCGTTCGTTGGTTGTTCAACGTTCTTTGTCATTTACTCCGGGACGCGGCGTTTTATGAATGCCATGTTCAGCCGGGGCGTGGTGATTGATATTAATTTGAAACAGTACAAGAGAAAATTTTAACCAAATAAACTCTTTAATTGGAAAATTGATTTGGTCGTCCTGAAAAGGACGGATTTAGTTGACGGGGGAGAAACATGGTTCGCGATTGAACTTGGGCTTTCTTTCGGTATTCTTGGTTCAGCTACTCGTCGTTGCGGGTGGCCATCTTCAGGTGACGTGGGATAGTTGATTCTTGTCTGGTTGTCACGGGCGGCTTTTTCCCGCCAAATCGTAGGCTTCAGCAGCCATGTTTCTCGCAGCGAGGTTGACGGGAGCATCGGCAACCACAGCCAACTGCACCAACGCCTCTCCGAGCAACGACTGCTCGCCAGTAAACCCTCCATGGTGCTTGCTGCCGCCAACTGCGATCCTACAGCCACCAGCCACCAGCCACTGCGCAGCTCCACGACTTTCGTAAGACTAAATCAAAATGTACTGCTAAGAGCTATTAGGTAATGGCGTCGGATGCTAGTGCACGAAAGAAGGCGGTACCAACGAAGGCAATGTGATACATATTGCATCAAAGGGGACGAACTTTTGCTATTGTGCCACAATGATTAGTTTTAATTATTACACGCTAGACGGATGGTTTTCTTAACCGAAACATTTATAATTTGCTTGCCACCGCCAGCAACCAATCCGCTATGCACAACTAGGAACTACAACGAACTCAACCACATGGTCGGTCTGAAGTGTCGCAGTTCGGTTCGAATTATCCGTTCTAGAATTTCGGTCGTTGGTTGTTCAACGTTCTTTGTCATTTACTACGGGACGCGGCGTTTAATTAATGCTATGTTCAGCCGGGGCGCGGTGATTGAAATTAATTTGAAACAGCACAAGAGAAAATTTTCACCAAACAAACTCTTTAGTTGGCAAACTGATTTGGTCGTCCTGAAATGAACGGATTTAGTTGACGGGGGAGAAACAGTTCGCGAATGAACTTGGACTTTCTTTCTTGGTTCATCTCATCTTCATTGCGCTGGGCCATCTGCAGGTGACGTGGGTTGATTGATTCTTGTCTCGTTGTCACGGGCGGCTTTTTCCCGCCAAATCGTATGCTTCAGCAGCCATGTTTCTCGCAGGAACAGCCAACTGCACCGACGCCTCTCTGGGCAGCGACTGCTCGCCGCCGCCTACTGCGATCCAACAGCCACTGCACAGCTTAACGACTGTCGTAAGACTGAATCAAAATGTTCTGCTAAAAGCTGTTAGGTAAAAGCATCGGATGCTAGTGCACGAAAGAAGGCGGTACCAACGAAGGCAATGTGTTACAAATAGCATCAAAGGGGACGAACTTCAATTATTGCGCCACAATAATTAGTTTTAATTATTACACGCAAGACGGATGATTTTCTTTACCGAACCTTTCCTAATTTGCTTGCCACCGCCAGCAACTAATCCGCTATGCATAGCTAGGAAATTAATTTCAAACATCACAAAAGAAAATTTCAACCAAATAAACTCTTTAGTTGGCAAACTAATTTGGTCGTCCTGAAAAGGACGGATTTAGTTGACGGGGGAGAAACAGTTCGCGATTGAACTTGGACTTTCTTTCTTGGTTTATCTCATCTTCATTGCGGGTGGCCATCTGCAGGTGACGTGGGATGATTAATTCTTGTCTCGTTGTCACGGGCGTCTATTTCCCGCCAACTAGTAGGCTTCAGCCGCCATCTTTCTCGCAGCGAAGTTGACGGGAGCATCGGCAACAACAGCCAACTGCACCAACGCCTCTCTGGGCAGCGACTGCTCATCCAACTGCAGATCCTACTCTGCACAGCTCCACGACTGCCGGAAAACTAAATCAAAATGCGAAGGTGTACCCCTTATATAACATTCATGGCTGCCTAGGAGACGTTCCTTACTTAAATATGAAGTCTGTGCGCGGAAAGTACTGTGTACTTGGTAAATTTACTATGAAAAATCGATATTATAAGACATCACTTCATATTTGCGTTAATTTTATTAGTTGCATGTTAAAAATCAATAGTTTGAAATATTTAAATCCAAGCGTAGAAAATGTTCCGATCGATTGGTGCAAACATTTTGGAAATCAATAGTGGAATGACTTAGTTATTAACGTTCAAAACCTATATATTTTTCGTGACGCTCCAAATTTTCGCAATTCGAACGTGTACCCCAGTATTGAAAACACAGACGTAGTCCTACGTCAAAATATTCTCAGTGTAACAGTGGTCCCGGGGTTTTTGGTCGATCGGGTGTATTTGCTGAACAAAACACATCTGAGCTATCTTCTCAGAGTCATCTGAAAAGTAGGCTACAACCTGATAGCAGATTTCCTCTTTCATAGAAAAAATAAGCATAAAGTAAGACAGCGTCTTCAATTTATATTCATACTCGCTATCATATGTGTTCTTTATGGGTTCTGTCTATTTGAGATATCACTAGAGGCCCTGTAGTCCAGCTGCTATCCGTTATTAAAGAGAGATTAATATCCCTTATTAATGGTTGTGGAAAATCATTAGGTCAGAGTATTCAAAGATGCGATGGAATAAAGAAGCTTGGCGTTTTCACAGCATCAGTAGTGCTCCATTTTAGATCTTGGTTACATTTCCAACAATATTGTATACGCGTAAATATTTTGTGTCCATACACACATTCATAAACGGTCATCAATGAGATAGAATTTAAAAAAAGAGAAAAATACTAGAGTTGGTATTGCGAAATATCCTTAGAGTTCTTGATTTAAAATATTGTTAAACGAAATAATTTACCAGAATTCAATTTTTTGCTGACCCCGTCATCCCCCATAATTATTCATTCGCAGTTCGAAAGTGAAAAGCGCTGACCCTTTTGTACCAATTGTAGCTTTCCCCTAGAGACTGGTTGTAGGTTTAGTCCATCGCACATTCACCGGTCTAGTTTGTGGCGGAATCCAGCTGTTATTACACGGAGATACCTGTGAAGAGGAGGATGAATGGCGTGTGAATTCGAAGGATCGGAAAAAACTACACTTGCCCGCTGGTTTATATTCTCACACTGAGCGTCGGGTTTGGTTTGGTGGAATTCTTAATTTCTTTTCGCCGGAACCCAAACAACATTTACATTTCATATTGACGTTGCAGCGCGAATAACAACGGAAAAGGTTTTCCCGATGGACTTCTGGCGGGAAACTAATCTGCTGTGCTAGCCTGGTGGAATGAAAACTCACGATTGAATTCAACAGTGTTGGCATTCATAATGGGATTTAATTTTTGATGGGATCATAATTGACGGCGTAATTGAATGTTGAAAACATCGGTGTGTTTTTCCACCAAGTCAATTGAAGGTTGAGGAGAGCAACAGTTGATTTTTTCCTACCCTCTGCTGAATAGGTAATTTTTATTTATACCATCCTGATATAACAAGAGAATGAGAAGCTCAAATTGCCATGAGCTCCTGGACGTCCCTTAGTGTCCTGATTGTGTTTGTTCATTATGGTGATACATAAGTATCCCTTCCCTTCCATTGTGCTGACACTGGTCCATTGATTCATTATGCTTAAATCACCTGTTAAATGAACCGTGAACCCACTCAAATACATCCACTTCAATCACATTATTTCTTCATTGCATAATCCCCAGAAACCCCACATCAAAGACCAACTCTACGCAGCCAGAGTGTTGACAATAGTTAGAAAAAATAGGATCATAAATTTTTTCCAGCATGAGCAGCAAATGCCATGGAGATAAGTACAATGGTAGTACAATATGCTTCCGCTTTACCGTGGTGTTTGGCCAATGGGTGGATTGCTGCGAGGGTTGCTTACATCACTCCGTACCGTGGGTTTGTGCGTCATTCGCAGCTTGGGACAAATTTCCATTTTCCATATTACCCTCGGCACAGCTGTTAAGTTTTCTCATTGCGCCAATAATACATTACCATGGCTGGTGATCGCCCAAATATGTTTTGCGTTTCGCTGGGATACTTGATTAGATTCGAGGGTTTACCAGGAACAGGAATATCAGAATAGCATAACTGTGATGATGTTTTTGGATTGGAACAAGTATAGAACAGTAGGAGTGTAAATATTTATGATGGATGGTTACACGGGCGTTTGGATGATTCAAGGCAAGAAATATGATTAGAGGAATCTCTGCCAAAGGGATACGGGGTGAGGTATTTCTGGTCCGGGAAAATAATTGAAGCGCTTAGTTTGTTTATCATTTCACAAGCGTATACATGTTAACACTTTTAATATTTCGAATGATTGTCTTTAGGACGCTCGCTTGTAATTTTATGTGTAACCCTTCACATATGGTGTTGATATGGGAGACTTGAATCTTCAAACCTAGCGTGACAATTGTCAATAAAGACATGATCAGAAAACGCACATCACCAAATTCCGCTACAGCGACCTCATGCAATATCTTTCTAAAGATTCATGGTAACTTTAATTTTACAAAACGGTATCCGGTGAAGGTTTCTCCTGACCCCGGAAAGATTTTGGACTCTATTGCGGGAACTATAAAAGAACTCCGATATTAGGTTCAAAGTAATATGACACACACTTCCTGGTATTTCCGTTATGAGGACCTGTATGAAAACAGATGCTTCTCGATTGGAAGACGAAGCCCAAATTCGACTAACGTAGAAAAAAAAAAACAGTGGGCTCAAATTTGAATGTGACACCCAGCCGCGTCACAAAATGGACGAACGAAGCAACATTTACTTGCAGCAATTATCGGAAAATATCCAATGATTAGTCAATTTCAGCTCCGGCACACTAACGCAATGATAGTGCTTTATATTTTGGTAAGCGCACAGAGAAATCTAGCCAAGGAGAAACTCACAGTTAAAATTAGTTTCTTAAGGTCTGTATCCACATTAATTCGGACACTTTCAAAGCACAATAACTTTTGAAATATTTCACGTAGAAGTGAAAAATTTCGCTGAGGTATAGTTGGGAGTCTTTGATAAAAAATACTATGATTCGTGTTTACATCACAAGCACGTGCGCGAGCAGCTCTTTTACGGACGTAAGGCAAATCCTGACTTGTCAAATTCATTTACCTATACCCACTGTTCACCTGCTCAAATCATTTTCGAAGCGTTTGATGTTCGAGAAGAAACCGAGAAGTGATAAAAATAATTGGATATGATGATCCTGTCATGGACCGAAAGGTGAAAGGATATTGAAGGAAAAACCCGAATCTCTCTGTTCGAACGGTCCCAAAAACCCTTTCCCAAAAACAAAACACTGCGGCCGGAGTCTTACCAATAAAAACAGTTCCAAATTGCATGAGCATGAGAAAGGACCCAAAATCAAACAGTGGGTTGGAGTCGTTGCAAGTAAAAACAGTTCCAAATTACATGAGCATGATTGACCGCCCGAGGTTGCTACTCCGTTATTGCCAGATCAGCTGTTATTACACAAAGAACCAAAAGATGATGCTTGGGACTAGCATACATCCTCAATGTGTATAAACTGGTGATCTCAAACTAAGGCAATACGGGCGCCGGCCTCACCCGAATGCAGGTCAAGTAGGGAATGGGTAAGAATATGTTGACGTGATACTCGCTTTATTGGAAGCCGAGAACACCTCTGCACTTCCAGGAGAAATCACTGGGATGCTGGATAAAATGGTTGGGTTGGCAGCGGGATCCGTTTTGGTAAACGGTGTGCTGAATTCAACTGACGTCGGCAGCGAATAAGATATTTAACTATGTTCCCGATTTATTCTCTGTACAGAAATGCACATTCAAGCTATTAAAATTTTGGCACCGATTTAAACCAACAGTAAGGATGCAGTTGGGGCCACTCACAAGTGTAGGTGGTTTATTTCAGCAGAATACAAAAATATGTTAAAACAACGAGTTTGAGGACCGATTCAAACCAACAGTAGGGATGCTATTGGAGCCACTCACAAGTGTGAATGGTTTATTTCAGCAGAATAAAAAAGTATGTTAAAACACCGAGTTTGAGGACCAATTTAAACCAAAAATATGGATTCTGTTGGGGCCACTCACAAGTGTGAATGGTTTATTTCAATGGAATACAATAATACGTTATAAAACACCGAATTTGAGGACCAATTTAAACCAACAGTAGGGATGCCGTTGGGGCCACTCACAAATGTGAGTGGTTAATAGAAAAAGACCTTATGCTACACAGCAGTAACACACCTACCCTACCTGGAATCACCCTCCCTACAACCTTGAAGCAGATAACATTTCTTTATGATTATTTTTCGTAGTAAAAACAATAATGATATGCAACTAATAATAAGACGCATCTATATACATCTATACAGCTCAACCATTAGCTGATGAATGTACAGGGTGCGGCAGAAAATAATGCGAAAATCTGTTCTATTTCTTTCAAATCCCATTTTCAACTAATTCGAGCAATGATATCAACATTTTCGAAGGCAGTTAGCTTTATAAAGTCCTTTTAAACAAATTTATTCAATGTGTCCTCCATTTTTATTAATAACATCCTCGAGCCGACGCCGGAAGCCAGAGCATGCCTTTCGGACGTAGTCCTTCGACATTGACTGCCATGTGCGTGTTATGGTTGACTTCAGGGTTTTCACACTAGGGTGTGATGTTTTGCAGGCTCGTGCTTCAACATATGCGCAAATTGAATAATCCAACGGGTTAAGATCTGGACTGCTAGGGGGCCACAAATCCTTCGGCCAAAACTTCATGTTATCGTTCAACCATTGTTGGGTTCGATTGGACGTGTGACACGGCGTTCCATCCTGCTTTAGGACAACGTTTTGGTCCTCGAAGAAGTTGGCCTTCACCCAGGGAAGCACTTGGTCCTTTAAAATACCGATATACACTTCGGTATTGATTTTAACTCCAGCATCAATGAAAACAGACGGCATTTTCAAACCGTTGGACGCCACCAATTCAAACATCATGACACCAGCCGGATGTTTGGTTTGAAATTTGAATTTCACTTTGTCCGGAACGTTCTCTATTTTTTGCGGTGAAATGAACCGGTCCGTGCGGCTGTTGGCCACAGCATCGATGCTGAAAAGCTTTTCGTCGGAGAACAGGATTATCATTTTTTCCTTCTTCAACAAGGAAAGCAATCTCTTGGAACGAGTCACTTTTAGTTCCTTGACCCGGTCCGTAATCTAGTGGCGTTTCACTCTGGCTCTGGAAGATGCATGCAGGTCTTCTTTGATAACTCTCCGCATGGATTTCTCCGAAATATTGGCTTCCTTTGCAAGTTTTCTTTTAGAACACACCGGGTTTCGAGCAATTTTTGCACGGAACGATTTGATCACGTTCGGCGTGCGTGCAAAGCGCGGAAGTCCGCTTTCCGGCTTCCGCTGCTTAGGACCATCCTGCAGGGACTTTTTTATGCGGTAAACTGTTGCCAAATGACACCCTACCACCTTGGCAATCTCTTTCGGTTTCTTCTGGGCGAGCATCAAAGTGGTGATCACTTCATTTGCAAAAATTTTGACGAATTTGCAATAAAACAAATAGAATGTTTGGATGCAGCACTTGAAAGAAAACATAAACAAATACACTTTCAACAGAAATTAGTCACTAGCTACACGAATTAACCCAATACTCAAGTTTGAATATTTTCACATTTTTTTCTGCCGTACCCTGTATACTGAAATGTGAAGGTCATGATATTAAGAAAATAACACGATGTTGTAAAGAATTTCAAAACAACGTACGTATAGTAATGAAATGCAACTATATGCCTCTTCCGCTCGGTGCTAGATGATTGAAACTATGAAATGGCGAAAATTCCAACGAGGTACTATGAAATAAAGTCGATCACCCGGCAGCCCAGCAGAACAGCAATGAAAACTCAAGCAAACAACAATGCGAAATAAATTTCGTATGATTTTGATCATTGCCCAAAAAACGGAATCTCAAGAAATCCAAAATAATCTTCTATATATATAAAAATGGATTTCTGTCTGTCTGTCTGTCTGTCTGTCTGTCTGTCTGTCTGTCTGTCTGTCTCTGTCTGTCTGACCCTAATAGGCTCGGAGACTACTGAACCGATCGGCGTGAAAATTTGAATGCAGGGGTTTTTGGGAGCGGAGAAGGTTCTTAAGATAGTAAGAGACCCCTCCCTCCTCTGAAAGGGGGGCCTCTCATACAAATGAAACACATATTTCTGCATAACTCGAGAACTGATCAAGCAAAGGAATCCAAATTTAGCATGCGGACATTTTTGGAGACAACAAATGTTTCTATGGTAGTTTGAGACCCCTCCCCTCTCTAGAAATGGAGGCTCCCATACAAATGAAACAGAAGTCATAAAAAGCTAATTTCTGTATAACTCGAGAACTAATCAAGTAAATGAAACCACTTTTAGCATGTGGGGGTTTTTGGAGGCTAGATTTCAATATGCATGAAAATGAATTTCTGTCTGTCTGTCTGTCTGTCAGACCCTTATAGACTCGGAAAGTTCTGAACCGACCAACGTGAACATTTATATGAAGGGTTTTTTGGAGCTGGGGAAGGTTCTTATGATTGTTTGAGACCCCTACTCTCTCAGGAAGGTGGGCTCTCATACAAATGAGACACAAATTTCTTCATAACTCGAGAACTAATCAAGCAAATCGAATCAAATTTGGCATGTGGGGGGTTTTGAAGGCAAGAATGTTTCTATGGTGGTTCAAAACCCTTCCCCTTTCTGAAGGGAGGGGGGGGGGGGCTTCATACAAATGAAACTCAAATTTGTATTATAATCGAATGGGGGGTTTTGAAGGCAATGATTGTATGGTGGTTTGAGAAACCACCCCCCTCTGGAAGGGAGGGCTCCCATACAAATTAAACACACATTTCTACCAAAAATGAGAACTATCCAGGTTACTTAAACGTGTATATCTCGGATAAGAAGCATGTTTTGATAGAAGTTTGAACCCCTATATATTCAAGAAAAAAAAACTCATTCCGAAAAAAACCATAAACGTGCCAGTAATATTAAATTTTCCTTCATTTAGTTGCAAACGTAGCAGCGCACGCACCGGGTTCAGCTAGTAAAATATAAAAATTAAAAAAAGACTGAAAATTCGAATTTTTCGACAACTGCTGTTTCCAATAAATGATTATTTATGTCTGTGAAATAAAAAATGTAGTGCCATAAACAATGTTAGTATTTGAATTAATTCCCTGGATGAAGAAAAACCAATTTTCTGTATAATTTGTCGTATATAGTCCTCTCTAAAAAAAACGTAAACAACCTATATTTTCAAACACATATTGTGAAGGAATGTTATAATGAAGAATGTGAATAACAATTATGTTTGTAATGTCTGCATGTTGCAGATTGTGGTCCTGCTGCAATTGAAGACGGACCTGCATCATAGCCTCGAGGGAACATATTTTAAAACCATGGATGATCCGAAACCATACACCGCATAAAGAAAACTTCCATTTTTCGTGGTAGGGTAAGATTTCAGCATGTAACCTAACCGGGGACGCGGTTCCTACATCGCGTTGGTGGGACTGCCGCATCTTACTCAGCCGCTGGATGCCATGAAAGACGCTGTTTGAGCTGCACCTCCTTGGTCGACAGACACTCGATCACGCACCTTCTCAATCTAGCTGAAGCCAGAAGAACAAAAGTGCCCAGGCTGCACTACCAGCCAAGTACGCAACCCTTAGCTGGCGGTCCTTGTCATCGTCTGACCCGTAGAAGCATGAAGTAGGAACCTGTGAGGACCAGAGATATGTTGCGGGGACGCACGGCTCATCCCAGTTGTCGACTCACCATTTTGTAGGACATCCACTGGTCTGTTATTGAACAGAAAAATTAGGTATTTGAAAACAAAGTAGATCACTACAACTATCACAGACAAAACCTCAATCAAAAGACGCGTGATGTTCTTTTCTGGAGAGCAACAAAGACATCTTAAAAAAAAAACCCTCCCTATACTCCTCCAGTCACACTCCAAGGACAGCAGTGTAAGTGATCAAAGAGCCCGGCCTTATAATTCCTGAAACAAATGGCCCATCCAACCATAACATCACCAAACAAATTTATTCAAATACAATCACATAATGCCTATGATCGCCTGCCAGTTTTTTTTTATGAAAATAGTAGCTGAAATTCAGAAGTGAAATCCACATGTTCATACTGAAATGCTCAAAAACAAACTGAGCTTTCAATTAATGTACATGCTCCCAAGCTAAATGGCTTCGGAATGCAAAGATGACTCCAAAGCGTGCTGAAACCATCAACCAAACGAGAACGGGAAATAAACAACATGACTAAAAGGCACACGATCTTTTGTCGCACCCCCTCACCTAGCTACTGTCAAATTGACAACATTGTGACTCATGGAGGCGTGGAACTTGTATGAACTTGTGAGGACCGGAGGTAGGTCGCACACTGCTTCCTGATTGTCAACTCAACATTTGAAGCCCTCAAAAATGTATGTGCGATTAAAGGAATTTTCTCCACTGCACAACATTCGCTACGAGGGCTAAAAACTATTCTGGTGTCAGAAATATAAGAAATATACTTTGCTTAATTTGGTTTGATCCCGTATCCGATCCAAAAAAATCCGAACGGCAACCAGCAACGAACAACACCCATCACCACCAGCTGAAAACTGCACCGGTAACGATTTCATCACACTAACACAACCGCTGCTCTACCCGCGATGCTTTTTCTGGTTTGACTCAAAACAAGAAGAAATGGAGTCATCGGACTTCTGTTTCTTGCAGGTTTTCACAAACAGAGAGGGTTAAGATAACAAATTCACTATACACTTGTACAATCTAATATAAAATTGAAAATAGAACGAGACGAAATATCGAGGCAAAAATTTTCACGTCTTACTTCGCGCACTGCATACTACGATCAAAAAATCAAAAAAAAAAAACAAAACACAAAAAAAAAAGTTTTACATTTTAAAAAAAAATTTTTTTCCCCCCCCCCCCACCCGGGCAAAACAAAAACCCCCCCCCCCCCGCCCCCCCCCCCCACCCCCGTTTTGGTGGTTTTCCCCCCGCAACCCCCCTAGGACACAGATCAAGATTTTTTTTTCGCCCCGGGGGGCAAACCCCCCACACCCACCACAACACCCCCCAAAAAAAACACCCCGGGCGATTATGAAGGGTAGCTCCGGAAAACAGGGAAGGTCTTCAAAACCGACAAGGATTTGAAGAAAGAGTGGATGAACGTGTGTAAAAAAGATGGCGCAAGTGTTGCACAAGATTTGATGGGTATCGTTAAGTCCAAGGTGCGGGCCTAGGAGAGGACAACAAAGTTTGCAAAAACATAGCTAATATGTGTTTATTTATTCCCTGAGAAGTTATCTGTCTTTAAATGAATTTTCGGTGATCATTTTCGTGTGTTTTTTCGAGTACAATCTTTTTTTGAAAAGTTGATAATACCTAGTATATGTATTAGAATTCTCTTTCATTATGGTGCATAAACATCATATTTCCTGGTATTCGCAAATTTTTACTAGGTTCAAGCACCAAGATTTTTCAGAAATTCAAAACTAGTTTTTCATTCAATATTTATTTATATATTTATTTATTTATTTTGTTTAATTCATCTGACCGTAGCCTACATGAATGTATTCAAACTATTGTAGCCCAGATTGTAGCATTCTTGACGCAATAATTCTATTTTTAAAAGATCTGGAAGATTCTCCAATGTCGAAGAGGTCGTCAACCAATCGAAAAGGTACGAACACATGATGTCAGTGGCTCATTAAAACCGTAAGAAGTCCGATGGAATCCTGTCAGCAGTAGAGATGACGGTCTAAGTTGTCTTCCCACTCGAAAGTCAATGCAAGACAGAAGTGCAGGTGCGTCGATTTCACCGTTCATTATCTTTGCGATAAAGGGTGATACGGTCAAAATTTGGTCAAGGGAAAATGCGTGTAAATCGGTGAAATCGTTTATTTAAAAAATCAAATTAAATTTCTTTTTCAAGTTCAATTAGTATAAAATTCAGGAAAAATATTCAGTTAGGCTTCCGCTTTTCCAAATCCGAATTGCCGGGCCTTACGCTTGACCCCTGCCATCAGATTTTGTACAGCCACCTTGTCCACCTTCTTCGCCGCAGAAAGCCAGTTTGCCTTGAACTGCTGCTCGTCCTTAGCAGTTTTTTTGGTCTTCTTTAGGTTCCGCTTGACAATAGCCCAGTATTTCTCAATTGGGCGGAGCTCTGGCGTGTTGGGAGGGTTCTTGTCCTTGGGAACCTCCTGCATGTTGTTGGCGGCGTACCACTCCATGGCCTTTTTACCGTAATGGCAAGATGCCAAATCCGGCCAAAACAGTACGGAACAACCGTGTTTCTTCAGGAAAGGCAGCAGACGTTTATTCAAACACTCTTTCACGTAAATTTCTTGGTTGACAGTCCCGGAAGCTATGAAAATGCTGCTTTTCAAGCCACAGGTACAGATGGCTTGCCAAACCAGATATTTCTTTGCGAACTTTGACAGTTTCGTGTGCTTGAAAATATCTGCTACCTTTCCCTTCCTTTTGCCGTATAAAACTCCTGTCCCGGAAGCTGCTTGTAGTCGGCTTTGACGTAGGTTTCGTCGTCCATTACCACGCAGTCAAACTTCGTCAGCATCGTCGTGTACAGCCTCCGGGATCGCGCTTTGGCCGTCGTATTTTGTTTATCATCGCGATTTGGAGTCACTACCTTCTTGTAAGTCGATAGTTCGGCTCGTTTTTTGGCTCGATGCACGGTTGTAGACGATACACCCAGCTTATTTGCGGCATCTCGGAGAGATAGGTTACTACCGGCAACTCTCTTTGTCGTCTCAGCGGCTTCCGGTTTTCGATTTCCCCCCGATCCAGACTTCCTGGCTGTCGACAAACGTTCCCCAAACACTTTAATTACATTTGTAACGGTTGATTTGGCAACTTTTAGCGATTTTGCCAACTTTGCGTGCGAGTAGCTCGGATTTTCGCGATGCGCGAGCAAAATTTTGATACGCTGCTCTTCTTGCTTGGACGGCATTTTGACAACTGAAGAGTGAATTCCAAAATCAAAATAGGAGCAACATTCTACACACACACACCTTCAAAATGAGGGGTGTTCAGGTTTTTTAAATGCAAAATTGAAAGAAATACGTCAAGTTGATATTGACCAAATTTTGACCGTATCGCCCTTTAAGGGTAGCTTGCTGAATATTTTGGCGACGGTGCAGCGTGTCGAGTCCTCGAAGCCGGCATCATTTGAGATACGGAGGGAGATCTTGAGGATTACGCCAAGGTAGGCTCCTGAGGGCAATGCGTATGAATCTACATTGAACACGTTCAATTCTGAGGTCACACGACAGCTGATACGGAGTCCAAATTACCACAGCATTTTCAAGAACCGGTCGAACAAGTGCACAGTAGAGTGCTTTGAGGCAGTAATGATGAATCCCAATTGTCGTGAAGCTTTCTTGATGATGGTGCTGATGTGCTGATTAAAGGAAATTTTTTCGTCGTTACTGCCTTGTGGTACGCCTGAATGATTAACGCTCAGAACACGACCCGTCAAGTAGCTTTCCAGCCATACCACAAGTCGCCTGATGCACCTAGACGGGATAGTTTGCACAGAAGTATTCTGTGATCAATGACGTCAAATGCGGCCTTCAAGTCCGTATATACGGCATCCACTTGATTTTTAGCTTCAATCTGCGTAATACAGGTACTATTGAAGTCCAGAAGGTTCGTTGTTTTGTTACAGAGCGCCATGGCATAAATTCATGTTGATTTCCTGAAATATATTGTTTGGTGCAGCCAAGAATAACATTACTAACAACTATTTCGAATAGCTTCGAACCCGCAGATAGACTGGTAATTCCTCTGTAGTTCTTCACATTTCTTTTATCTCCTTTCTGGAGCACAGGAAACATAAAAGATTGTTTCCACACAGCGGGGAACTTCTGCTGCTCAAACGATTTGTTGAAGATGTGGCCAAAAGGAGTCGCTAAGGAAGCAGCACAGCGACAAAAGATAACAGCCGGTACACCATTAGGCCCGGGCGAATACGAGCATTTTAGTTTTAGATGGAAAAAGTGGTCAGGTCAAATACGTCAGCTGGTAAATTAGAAGCCCCGCTTCAGCTTCTTGTTGAGATGTGAGGCCAGCGGAAAACACAGACGTGAAATGCTTGGCAACCAGTTCGCATGATTCTTCAGCTGAAGATGATTCTGATTCGTCTAGAAATACATTTGACGGGATGGACAAAACTTCAGAAACTTTTACTTAGTAAATTGTTTACAAAAAATCATGAAGTTTGAGCCATCGAAAGGTATAAAAGGCTCCCCCGAGCCATCTGGATTGTCCTAGAATGACGAATATGGTCATTGGTCCATTTCAAGGCTAGAAGTAGACTACTAAAGAAAAATCATGACGTTTGAGCCGTCGAAAGCCATGTTTCTAAGAAAATTGGTTTTTGTCAAAAAAGATAGTACTCGCCAGAAACTGAAAATTGACACTTTAATAAGCCTTTTTACTGCAAAGGATTTAAAATTTAGTCATGTTTAGTTTCCACAATGTGAGTTTGAAATCCGAGTCAATATGACCCGAAACACCTGATTCGTAACTTTTTTTTTTTAACAACCCTTCAGAAATGTCAAAAATATTGAGTTCGATGCAGAAACGTTACTTCCTATGATTTAGGAAAAGTCAAGAAAATTTAAACGTCTACACGCTTAGAAAAATGTACCCAGCGGAGCAGTTAAGTGTAGGAAGTGGAACTTTGGGTATAATCATGTTAATCTACCGTTGGGTACAAATTATGTAATTTTGTACCCAACGGTAGGTTAACATGATTATACTGAACGTTGGCTTCCCACACTAAACTGCTCCGCTGGGTACTTTTGTCTAAGCGGGTAGATGCTTATTTTAGAAAGTGTCACGGTAAGAATAAAAATCCATTAATTGGTTAAATTTCACTCATTTCCCCAAAAAGGGAGTCAACCCATTTAATGGGTAAACTTGATTCACCCATTATGAGTATGTGGCAAAAACGCTCAAAAATGGGTTTTTTTTACCCATCTTTGAAAATGATTTATTTTTGGAAAAGGGGTTAAAAAGTACCCATTTTCTGACATTTGTGTGATATACTTGATAATAGGTAAATTGAGATTGCTCATATTATGGATAGACTCCCTTTTAAGTTAAATGGGTACCCATTAAATTTTACCCATTAATGGGATTTTGATGTCTACCGTATTAGGAAAAAAAAACGCAAGCAACAATTTTATTAAACTCAAGCTCTATTTCTCATCGAATTATAGTATAGAAATATCATGCTTAGCTTGATGCTTAGCCACTTCCAGAATTGCTGTTTTCGGCCACAAGCTGGTTTACACCCTGAGTTGAGCTAATATTTATCACCATCAGATATAAGGCGAGGCTCCATATACAGGGTGCGGCAGAAATTAATGCGAAAATATGTTCTATTTCTTTCAAATCCCATTTTCAACTAATTCAAGCAACAATATCAACATTTTCGAGTCCAGTTATCTTTATAAAGTCCTTTTAAACAAATTTATTCAATGTGTCCTCCATTTTTATTAATAACATCCTCGAGCCGACGCCGGAAGCCAGAGCATGCCTTTCGGACGTAGTCCTTCGACATTGACTGCCATGTGCGTGTTATGGTTGACTTCAGGGTTTTCACACTAGGGTGTGATGTTTTGCAGGCTCGTGCTTCAACATATGCCCAAATCGAATAATCCAACGGATTAAGATCTGGACTGCTAGGGGGCCACAAATCCTTCGGCCAAAACTTCATGTTATCGTTCAACCATTGTTGGGTTCGATTGAACGTGTGACACGGCGCTCCATCCTGCTGTAGGACAACGTTTTGGTCCTCGGAGAAGTTGGCCTTCACCCAGGGAAGCACTTGGTCCTTTAAAATACCAATATACACTTCGGTATTGATTTTAACTCCAGCATCAATGAAAACAGGCGGCATTTTCAAACCGTTGGACGCCACCAAGCCAAACATCACGACACCAGCCGGATGTTTGGTTTGAAATTTGAATTTCACTTTTGACTTAGGACTATGTCTGTGTTTTCAATTGTTCGAATTGTGAAAATTTGGAGCGTCACGAAAAATATTTAGGTTTTGAACGTTAATTACTAAGTCATTTCACGATCGATTTACAAAATGTTTGCACTAATCGATCGGGACATTTTCTACACTCTGATTTCAATATTTAAATCTATTGATTTATAACATTCAACTATTGAAATTAACGAAAATATAAGGTGATGTCTTATAAAATAATACACAGTACTCTCCTAGCACAGACTTCATATTTAAGTAACGAACGTCTCCTAGGCAGCCATGAATGTTATATAACGGGTACACCTTCGCATTTTGAATAAGTTTTTTGGTGGTCGTGAAGCTGTGCAGAGTAGGATCTGCTGTTGGATCGTAGCCGGCAGCAGCACTGGCGAGCAGTCGTTGCCCAGAGAGGCATTGGTGCAGTTGGCTATTGTTGCCGATGCTCCCGTCAACCTCGCCGCGAGAAACATCGCTGCTGAAGCCTACGAGTTGGCGGGAAAAAGCCGCCCGTGACAACGAGACAAGAATCAACTATTCCACGTTACCTGCAGATGGCCACCCGCAACGACGAGTAGCTTAACCAAGAATACCAAGAAGAAAGCCCATGTTCAATCGCGAACCACGTTTCTCCTCCGTCAACTAAATCCGTCGTTTTCAGGACGACCAAATCAGTTTGCCAACTAAAGAGTTTGTTTGGTTAAAATTTTCTCCTGTGCTGTTTCAAATTTATTTCAATTACCGCGCCCCGGCTGAACATAGCATTCATTAAACGCCGCGTCCCGGAGTAAATGACAATGAACGTTGAACAATCAATGAATGAAATTCAAGAACGTATAATTCGAATGGCGGTGGCAAGCAAATTACATATGTTTCGGTTAAGAAAATCATCCGTCTAGCTTGTAATAATTAAAACTTATTACTGTGGTACAATAACTTAATTTCGTCCCCTTTGATGCAATTTGTATCACATTGCCTTCTTTCGTGCACTAGCATCCGACGCCATTACCAGTTTGAAATTTCCATTACCCGACTGAACATGGCATTGCTTTAAACGCCGCGTCCCGGAGTAAATGGCAAAGCGCGTTGAACAACCAACGAACCAACAGATCCACAAGTATCTTCTACGGATTAAAGATAGTGGCCCTCTCAGCCATCGTAGAAAATACAACCGGGCCGTATTATCATAAAGAGCCACCAAATGCTTTCTAAAGAGTTTACAATAGAATTTTCTTACATATTTACTTCCTAAAGCTGGTCGAACGTTCCATTAGCACTTTTTCGACCTAGACGTCTATCGGCAATAATAGACTTTGAATTCCCAAACAGACCACAACCATCTACAACGCAATAAGGATAATGATCTCCAGGTGGTCGATCATATCAACAGGATGTGCTCTTATGGTGCATTCTCGCTCCACCATCTCGGAAAGCAAACAGTTCCAGTAGCAAAGGTCGGAAAAAGAAAACGTATAGCACCACATCTACCGGGTGCTGAAGCATTTTAACCCGATACTGTCGTTTCCTCGAAAGCGATAAGCATTATGAACAGCTTCGTCTATGATATTTCCGAGCGGATTGAAAGCGTAGCTTCCCGACTGACTTAAATCAATTGGGTATTAGATTGCTGCGTAGTCCTACGTCACCTTTGCGCACAACCCCTTTGGGCTGCACCTTGTAGTTTTTCCGGAACGTTCTGTTCGGCTGTTGACCACAGCATCGATGCTGAAAAGCTTTTCGTCGGAGAACAGGATAATCATTTTTTCCTTCTTCAACAAGGAAAGCAATCTCTTGGAACGAGTCACTCGTAGTTCCTTGACCCGGTCCGTAATCAAGTGGCGTTTCACTCTGGCTCTGGAAGATGCATGCAGGTCTTCTTTGATGATTCTCCGCATGGATTTCTCCGAAATATTGGCTTCCTTTGCAAGTTTTCTTATGAGAACGCACCGGGTTGCGAGCAATTTTTGCACGGACCGATTTGATCACGTTCGGCGTGCGTGCAAAGCGCGGACGTCCGCTTCCCGGCTTCCGCTGCTTAGGACCATCCTGCAGGGACTTTTTTATGCGGTAAACTGTTGCCAAATGGCACCCTACCACCTTGGCAATCTCTTTCGGCTTCTTCTGGGCGAGCATCAAACTGGTGATCACTTCTTTCGCGAACATTTTGACGAATTTGCAATAAAACAAATAGAATGTTTGGATGCAGCACTTGAAAGTAAACATAAACAAATACACTTTCGACAGAAATTAGTCACTAGCTACACGAATTAACCCAATGCTCAAGTTTGAACATTTTCGCATTATTTTCTGCCGCACCCTGTAGTTAGCCGAAACCTACTATAATTTCCGACAGAAACTTACTGAAATCCGCAATGGCGAGAGGTAACATGGATGGTCGATGGCAGGCAAACAAAAGAAACGTTGAAAAACTTTTTATACCCATTTACCCACCCATGGGTAAAAATAATACCATACATATTTCAACAACAAATTATCCAAATAGGTAATATTTTAACCCATTTTCGTGCTTTTTATTTACCAATTCTTTGACAGCAGCATACAGGTTTGAAAAATGGTTGAAATTTTACCCATTAATGGGTTTTTAATGGGTGTATAGCAATTTTTAAATCCATTTCGGGTCATATTGACCCCGACACCTAAAGAAGGTTAAACGAATTGCCCCGCTTTTATCGCAATAATGTATATTTTTCATTGGTGTGAATAATATTAAATTCAAATCATTACCTTAAAAACGAAACATTTGATAATTACCTCACATGAGTTGTATTGAATTGTTTTCGATCTAAGTGATCTATTATTTTATAGAAAAATGACGATCCGTTGAAACAAATTTCCCGCACTGCAGCAATGTTCGACCGGTGTGAAAAGGCAATTTGAACTTCTCAAATGATATGATCAATTCATTTGATTGTTGGTGTAACATAAGCGTATGACTATTATCCAAATAGGTTGTAAATCATGGTTACGGATAGTAAATGTTTTGCTCTATGTTCACCGTGTGTGTACTTGACATGACAGCATTATTGTTGGAAGAATCGTTTCATTACCGATAAAGCCATTCACTCTGTCTATCTGCATTCCAGCAAGATATTAACATGTTTCAATAACATAAGCCCAATTAAGAGAGTTCTGGACCAGCACGTTTTGACATTGTAAAACGACTTATCCAACAAGTTTGATTTACTGATAGAGCATCCTTATTGTTTTCGCTTGGTGGATTACGGGCGACGAAACGCATAATTAATAATATTTACCTCAGGCAGATTGTTGCTTGTTATGTAGCGACTTAGACGCCGACAGTACCTTCTAGCCAATGGGTAAGTTGTTCAGATTTGTTGTGTTACGGTGAGAATAACTTTCCATCGAAATTATAAATCTTGAGAGAGGTAGATAATTAATTTTTCATCCCAGCTAAAGAAAACGAGGATAAGGCTAGCGCTTCCGAAATTATGGCTCATTTTGCTCGCCAGAGCTTTGGGGTTTTTTTTTTATGGAGGAATAAATTGAATTATTTTTCTTTGAAGGAGAGATAAATATAATTTCACGAACAGTATGACCCGTAACGGATCCCTTATTTTTGTTCAGTAACAATTATGGTAATAGTCTTTGTAGCTTGAACATGATTCAAAAAATAAATAACATAACTGAACCGATGCTAAAAATTCCTTACATCAGAGAGAGTTGCAGCGAAGAGAAAAACTAATTTGCTTTGCTTTTGCTGTGAACTGACGAACTAACTCAATTATTCAATATTTTCAGCATATCGGTTCACGTTCACTCATGAGTTTTGAACCGTTCTTCGGCTGCGGCAGCGGAAGGTTTCGGTGACTTTTCCCGGGGAAAAGTTCCGCTCATTGCTACCACAGGTATCCACTTATGCATCGGTTGTGAAGAGGGTTATCAAGTTTCCTCCGATGATGGAATAAAACTCGTTCCTTTTCCGATTCTGTTACATGCAGAACTCAATCCATCCATCCCGATGCTTTAGATGAAAACGTTCCTTTCTTACTAACACTGCTTATTTAACTGTTATTAATATTGTGGCGTAGATCGTTGTACCTTCCTAGGGTTGAATTTCGTCAGAAATTGTGCGCTAAAAACGTGGGACATTTTCCCTTTGTAATGCCGGGGAAGCACATCCTCGTAATCAATCATGCTTGGGGTGTGGGCGAAAAGAAAAGTACGTACATCTTCGAAATGAATGGCACACACTGATCTGTATCGGAGCTCAATTGTCACGTTTCATGGGGGTTTCTACGTTTCTTAAGCACCATAATGCACAGGATGAGCTTGCTTACACACTGCAGATAAACCTGTTGGACGGTTCGGGAGCGGGAGCACAAGACGATTCTCATGAAAATGAAAACTTTTTCATTTCTGCTTTACAATCATTAGATCATCAGTTCATGCGGTAATACTGGATATACGAGTTTTGCTAAACGGACTATTTTGTATTTTGTTGTTGAACTTGTGCAGATATGGATACTGCTATATAGTTGCTGATTTTTGCACTCAATTTCTTTTCCCAGTAACACCAGGCGTCACCTGGTGAGAATTTGATTGAATTGAATCATGATATGCATCCGGTTTATATGATAAGCAACTTTTATTGCTTATATTTATTTCAAAATTGGTCTTTTCCATGGCATTCCAAACTATTTTTATTTTCCCTATCCCAATGAGTATGTTAAAGTAAAACGACAGCTACAAACTAAATCAATAAAATACCTTTTAAAATTGCACTCATTTAGTCCACGGGAAGAATTAATGTCAAATAGGGGGGAAAGGAGGGATCACAATTATTAATTTAAATATATAAATAAAAATAAAATTAACACACACTCCATAATTAAAAAATTTATTTATTAAAAAAAAAAAAAATATATTATTTATCTAATACAACGAATAAAAAAAAAAAAAAAAATTAAAAATTATTTTTATTTTTTTAATATAAAAAAAATAAAACATACAACAACCAAAAAATTTCCCACCCCGCCCCAAAAAGAAAAAAAAATTTTTTTTCAAAAACACGCACAAAAAAGGAGCGTCACAAAACTTACAAACTTACATTATAAATCGTGTGAAGTTCTAGGATATTCCCTATATCGTCGAAAAAGTTGTATGCAAAAGATCTTCCTTGTTAGAACTATTTCATGCAAGTTGCTGCTTCGCATTGAATGTAATACAATTTTACAAGCTCTGATATTTACATCACAAGGAAAAGTCAGATTTTTTTTTTCTGTGTACCTGCTGAAGAAGTTCGCTCAAATATTGCCTTTGTGTATTTTGCATTTGCATCTTGCATTTTGCATTTTCATGTTTCTTCCAGGCATTGGAGGTTGATCTATGCTTATGATTATATTATCCATCATCTGGCACTATCATTTGCAATAAAAAATATGTTTTGGAGCTGTCCAATAGTACCCAACGATAAATAATGCTTCGCTGTTGAGCTGCAGCTAGGGCATCACTGTTGCTTTTGAGAGAGCCCATGTTTCCTCTCTTCTTTGTTAACCATGGATATAGCGCACCGGTAATGTAACGTGATGCCTGCTGTCTCTTGCATTTGTTTGTTTTTAAACGACCCCCCCCTCCCCCCGCCGAAAAAAAAAAAAGAAAAAACACATACCCAACCCAAAGACCAACAACAAACAAGAAGTTGGACCTTTGTCCCCTCCCCCACAACCTCCCAGAAGACAAGTTTGTGGTTCTAACCACCCACCTTTTTTTGTTTTTTTTTTACGAGAGCGGAGGGAAAAAACGAAGGAGCGGGTTGAAGGAATTGACGTTTGCAGCAAATCGTGAACTGGCCTCCCAAGTAACACACAAAACATCTTTTTACAATGATTATTAATTGTTTGTTTTATAAATGTATTATAAATGTATTGCAAAACATGTCTAGTTCAGATCGGGTTGGATCTCTCGTATTCTATTTATCAAACTGACTAACGATTGTGTTAAAAATACATTTTTTCCCAGCTGGAAGTGATTTTTACTTTATCATTGTTCTTAAACACATTGTTCCATACATTTATAAAACGTGAACAGGACAAGATTGTCTTGGTAGTTCTAAATACTGTTGAAATTACATTACACCATGTTTTGCAAAACGTGTTCCTTTTTCTCATAAAGATGAATTAGTTGTACAAGATTTTGGTTTTACTGCCAACGGGAAGCATATGATAGATACTCAAAGTTAACTTTTCAACAATCGGAGTTGGCTTAGCAAAGAAGCTACAAACCTATCACGCCAAGAACTAGTGTTCAAATCCCACGGTGGCATTGTTGTATTTTTGTATGAGAATGATTTTTTTTTTCCATTTTATGTTTCATACAGCTTCACTTTTTGCGCTTTTTACGTCATATTAATGTATGAAATAAAGTGTTATACACTTATATTGATTTACTGTATATATCATTTAACAGTACTTTCAACTTGTTTATTACAAGCTGTGTTGCTTTTTTTTTTCTTTCCCTCACACACACACACACACGCACACCCACAATATTTTTTTTTTATATATACATTGTGGAGCTCAAAAACACATTTTTTTAACCGGAAAGCATGCGTTTAAGAAGTCCCTGCAATTGGGAATTTTATTCCATGGCTATGAAATTTTCTGAGCCTAATGCTCGTTGCTGAAGGTATGTTCCGATAGACCAGACGTAAGCAGAGGGATTAATGTCTAAATATTGGCAGTTCTAATTATAGATTACATACAGCTTCATCAGATGTCTCAGGTGCTGACTTAACTGCTTAAAACCCGTCCCGTACCATACGCGGAAGCAACATATGGGTGAGCATTTCTCTGCCAAATGAGCAAATGACTGAACTCGACCCTCTCCGATTTGGATGAAACTTTGCACATGTCTTCGGAATTGGTGACGATGGATTTTCCGCGAGTTAAGGGAATTTTTTGACTCAAGACAAATTTTTCAAAAGGGCGTATGTGTTTTGTCATGCGTATTTTTCAAAAAATCATAACTCGAAAACCGTTGGTTTTAATAAAATTGCGTCTGAGAAGAAGTTGTAGTTAATTAATTTGACTTTATGAAAAAAATATGTAGACTGTAAAAAAAAAAATTTCTTAAAAAAAATTAAAAAATTAAACTTAAAAATCAATCAGCAAATCTGTCCAACGTACGATTTTTATAATTTTTGTTTTCAAAAAGGCTTTGAGTCATACAAAGAAGAATAGAAGTTGTTTTATGATAGAGCAACTTAAGATTAAAAAGTTCTTAGAAGTGAGAAAAATTCAATTTTTTTCTAATTTGTTGTTTTTGCATAAATAACAATATTTTAATAATATAATACGATTTTTCTAATGATTTTTAACAAAAATGCTGTTGGTGAGCAACATTCTAAATGTATCCGTTTTCGAGATAATTTGAAATTAATGTCGAAAAAATGGCTTTTTCCATGAAAATATCTCTTTTTCAAATGTTAGTCGTGATTGTCCATCTGCAAAAGTATTCTTTTCAAATTTTACATAAAATTTTCTACAATATACCTTTTTATTACCGAGAATACTAGACAAACTGATTCCTGATATTTACTGTAGGTAACACGACAACATTTGCTGCTTTTACTTACAGTATATTATGAAAACCTAACCCGAAACAAAAATAATTAGTATTCATGTTAGTGTACAAGCGTATTTTGTTCAGGTAGAAACATAATGTATTTAATTTGTTAAACTGTTTATATCAGTAAGAATACAATTGTTACGCCCATTTATACCTATTCATGCATTCTCTTTGGTGTTGACAGAAAATATAATTTACATGCATACCCCTGCACTTACCAATATTTCAAAAAAGTACCTAAAGTGCGTACCTAGTACGTATAAAAAGGATTACATTACAAAGTCATAACATCAGTTTAACAGTGTCTTTCATAAGTAGCGTAAAGTGTAAAACGATTTGAAATGGAACTCGAAACAAAGCATTGTTGTAAACCTTTTCGTGAAATCGGGAGAAATTTAACTGACAAGTTAATTGAAAAACTTTTTCCATGCAGTGTACGGTCCATTTGGACACGTCATTAAGAATTTGTGATTCATGTCGGTTATATTCGTATCGTCGTAATCCTGTCGAAAGAGTGGAGCAACCAGAAAACGGTGGACATGACGAAGCACCAACCACATCACGGAACGATTTGGAGGAAATACCATCGGCAGCTTCAATTACCTCGGCATCTTCTCAGGACAGTGACCTACCGGATTATTCCAGGATACACAACATTGAGTTATTCAATAATGGAATTGCAGGAATAAATGTGTCTCCGATATCCTTTAGAGAATTTAAAAACGATAAATACCGTCGGCAAAAATTTGCCGAAATTGTAGCAGGTATTAGAAAATATCTATTCAGCTTACCACCACAAGAAGAAGTCGAAGAGTTGGCTACATTGAAAACAAAGGTTGTGGAATATGATGAAATTATTTCCAAATTGAAAGAAAAATTCATAGAACCAGATTGTTCGAGAATAGATAAAATACGTATATTAACAGTTTTGCCTAATTCGTGGACGATTCAGCAGATAACGAGCAAATTTGAAACAAACAAATACCTTGCATTACAATCAAAAGAATTGGCAGCCGAAAATGGAGTATTGGCTACCCCCAACGACAGATCGAGGAATCGTTTGAATCCGGATATAAAGAATCAAGTGATACAATTTTTTGACGAGGACGACATCAGCAGAGCCATGCCGGGACAAAGAGATTATGTCTCTGTAAACACTAATGGTAAGCGTCAACAAATTCAAAAACGGTTATTACTTTCATCACTTAGAGAAACTTTCACTCGATTTAAAGAAGTCAGTGAACATAAAATTGGATTTAGTACTTTTGCAGCATTACGACCAAAACATTGTAAATTGCTAAATGCTTCAGGTTCTCACAACGTTTGTGTTTGCGCAATTCACGAAAATATTGATTTAATGCTTCACAGTTTAAAAAAATATTCATTCAACACTGATTGTAATCAACATTTTGAGAAGTTATTGTATAATTCATCATCAAGATCAAAATATTGTTACCTCCGTGGATGCGAAAATTGTCCCACGCTGTCAGAATTTGAGATAAGATTTTTAAAGGAACTTGAGAAACCGCTTTCCTGTACAAGAATCTTTGTTTTTGCTTTGATTCGCGTTGTAAATTTAACAGAATATACAGTCTGAAAGTCAGTTTGTGCGTGTGCCTCAAAATGATTTCTTCATAAATCTTTTAATTTTTTTAATAGAATTTCTTAAAGATTCTATGAAAAGTTCTCAAACATTTCTTGAGATATTCCTTCTGGCGTTTCTATAGGTATTCTTCAGAAGTTTGTATGGATTCCTCTAGGGATTTTTTCAGGAGTTTCTTCTTGCATCTCATCGGCGGTATTTCAAAACATTCTTGTGGTGATTTTTTTTGGAGGAATCCCTGAACTTGTACAGTTTTGTGATTCTTAAGGAATCTCTAGAGGACACCTGAAAGAACTACGCAAAAACTATAAAATAATTCTTGGAGAAAATATTGATTGGTTTGGAGAAATCTAAGAAGAATGTTTTGCGTGAATTCCACAATCTCATTTATTTAATTCTGAATTTCAAAATATCCGCAAGGGGTTTTATTTTTTTTTTTTTTTTTTGAATATATAAATACAGATAAAATTAAGAAAAATAAAAAAAAAATATCCCACAACAAAAAAAAAAATAAATAATATATTCATTCCCCCCCCCCGCAGAGAATATATTCTTCCCTCAACACAAAAATATCAACCCATTTCTCCACACAAAACAAATTTTTCTCTTAAGAATCACATACATACACTCCCACACAGAAATTTTAAAAAAATAAAATAATATTTTCGTTGGTGATTTTTTCTCTTTTCAACCCACAGTTTTTTAAAATGATTTTTTTTTTTTTTTAAAGGATATTTTTGCTAATCAAAGCATCGGTAATAATAAGTTTTGACCAATCCGTCCAGAAGCTGCTGAAACGTGACTGTCCCCATTTTATAATTATCAAGTGTACTAACTCCTTGTGCAATCTACGCATACGAAAAGCTGCTATTGTACCTGAAACAGAAGATACGTTCCGATACAATCCAAGGAATTACAGGTGATCCAAATATCTTGGAATTGAAGCCTTTAAAAGTTCTGCATCCATTCACCCTCAGATGGCTATCGTTGGAGTCAATTGTCAAAAGGAATTTGGAACGGTTTTCGGAGCTCGTGTTGTTTTTCTCGTTCCAAGCCCACTGCGACAACAATCAAACCACACAGCGCATTTTCTGTCAATTTAATGACAGGATGCCCATTATCAAGAAAGCGAACCGTATCTTCCAGTCAGAAGTTTCGGAATTCCCGAAAGAAGTCTCACCAATGGTTCTCCTTGTAAATATGTGTGAGGATGATTACCTAAGACACGTGACGGATTTCGGAGTTTTTTTTTTATTTAGAGAAACATCTTCGTAAGAAATCGGAAATATATATATTCAGGGTAGCAGCAGGAGAAATGCTTAGTTCCGGAACTCTCGATGATACCAGAAAGGAGGCTTTCTCGATCTGCTGTGCTGCCTATACCGAGTTGGTTAAACAGATTACTAAGCGCTTTGATCTGAACGAATCCAGTTCTGATTACTGCATCAAGCGTTGACCCCAAGATGCTGCACACTTTAAAGGCGTTCTACTGGATCAGATCTTCTTTAAAAGCGGTGATGAACAGGCCATAGAAAATGAGTTTCGTGAGCTGAGGACGGCAATCATCGGCAAGGAACTTGAGGTGGAAGAATCGGATTACTTGAAAGCTTGTTGGAGAAAACCGCTGTGTTTCAAACAAGCAGATAGGAAGAATGCTTTTAACTTGCTAAGAAAGCTCATTGTGAACTTTCTACTAATTCCTGTAGTACTAGTTTCCTTTAGACAGAATATCCGTTTTGCTGTGGTGTGATGTAGGGAAACCGATAAATACACTTAACCCCTATTGAAAAGACCGTTTTGTATCGGTCGATCACAATAAATGTGTACTGATGAGTATATATAAGTTTTATTTTATTAAAAAGAGGTGCATAAGTAGACACCTGAAAAGTTTCTATTTTACTTTTACAGCACAAAGTTTAAAGCTAAGATTTTTACCAAGATTATCTGCAGTAAAACACAGACAAACAAGGTTTTTTTTGGCAAAATTTAAAGATGGGAACGAAAAATAATGTGGCAACCCTGCGTCCACCCCCGGTCCGCGGTCCGTTCCCCGCCCCCGCCCCCCCCTCCCCGCATACGTACACCTTTTAAAATCTAAAAGCTTGCGTTATTGCCGCTTTTACCTTTTCCTATCTCCTCCCCCCCCCCCCCCCCCCCCTGCGGCCCCGACCCACCAATATTCCGGACGGGAATGTCTTTTCTTTTTCTCGTGCCTCCCCTCCCAGGTTCTTTGCCCCCCCCCCCCCGGGGTGCCCCAAAAAAAAAAACAGGGGTCCCCCCGGTTTTTCCCCCACCCATTAAAAAGAGTTGTAAAAAACTCTGGAAAAAGGCCAGAACCCCGAAATATACTGATAAAAAATTATTCCGGAAAATGTTTTGTTTTGGACGCCGAAAATAACTTCCCTCTTACGATGACGTACATTCCGGGAAACGATCGACACTATTCCATGGATAGTTCTATTGCATCTCCGAACATAAAAGATAAGTATTGTAACTGATTATCGAGTGTGACTTGGTAGTGTTGGGATGATTTCTTTGTGAATAATGGAAACAGATGGTTTTCTATTTTCCAACGTTTAATATACCAGAACGAATGTTTGAAAAAAAAATTTGATCCCGTTTCTACAAAAAACATCATGCAGATGAATCTCTACAGCTTCCCGATTCAGCTACATGGGTCTCCCCCAGGGATCATGTATAACCCCATTTTGGTATCATTTTTATGTCAAAAACATTGACGTTGTTCGAAGTGACAACTGTACGCTGAGACAACTTGCAGATGACGGTGTAGTATCTGTCACGGGACCCAATGGAGTCGATCTGCAAGGACCCTTAAAGGATACCTTAGATAATTTGTATACTTGGGCTCTAGAGCTAGGTATCGAATTCTCTACGGAGAAAACTGAGTTGGTAGTTTTTTCTAGGCATAACCCAAAACTCAACCGAAGCTTCGAATTTGGGGTAAACCGATAATTCATTCTATGTCATTTAAGTATCTAGGGGTCAGGTTCGATGATCCCACATTGAGTATCTGAAGCGAAAATGCCAGCAAAGGATGAACTTTCTCTGCACAATTACCGGGACCTGGTGGGGAGCACATCCACAAGATCTTCTAACGTTGAACCGGACAACGATTTTGTTGGTTATAGAATACGTTAGTTTTTGTTTTCAGTCAGTGGCTCGGTTGCACATCATTAAACTAGAACGTATTCAGTATCGGTGTCTTCGTATCGCGTTAGGTTGCATGCACTCAACTCATACGCTGAGTCTTGAAGTGCTGGCTGGCATGTTGCCACTCTCGGATCGGTTTTCTGAATTAACTCTCCGGCTCCTCACCAGGCGTGAAGTTATGAACCCCAGGTAATCGAAAACTTTGAGAAGCTCCTTAAGTTGAATCCTCAAACTCGCTTCATGTGTTTGCTTCTCCGACTTCGGCAATTCGATTCATTTTGAATTAGTCCATGAAGCAGGAGGTTCATGGAATCCCAGAGCATTATCTTCTTGTGATTGTTCCTGTGATAAGTGCTGCAAAATTTGGCCAAGTTTATTCCACTTAATCGTTCTTCACTGACGGAACATTGATAGAGGAGTCAGCAGGCTTTGGTATACACAGTGAAATTTATAGCGACACAAAAACTTCAAGCTCCTTGTTTCGTATAAGTCCTGAATTAGCGGCAATACACTTTACGCTAGAAATTATTGCCTCACTTACACCGGATCAGTATTTCATTTTCACGGTTAGTCACAGTTATATAGAGTCTATTCGCTTCTTGAGGCCGGTAAAGCACTCCTCGTTTTTTCTCATGAAAATACAAGAGCTTTTAAGTGCTTTATCTTCACGTTAATTTATCACCACCTTTGTATGGGTCCTTTCTCATTGTTCGCCCCTTATTTTTCTCTCTTTTTCTTCCCAAATGGGACTTCTCCCCCCCCATTTAAAAATTTTTTTTTGGTATGATTGGGTCGAACATTCTCCTCTTTTTGGGTGTTGGTATCAGTGAACACAAGATCGCATATGATAGCGGATATGAGTATAAAGTGGAGGCGATATACGTACAGTCTTCATGAAGTTAAATGAACGAATGTACCTATATCGCCTCCACGTTGTACATATATGCGCTATCATATACGATTTTGGGTTGACTGGGTTCTGTTAGCAGGAGGGGTTATGTCACACCAAGTTTCGACAGCAAACACGGGTTTTACGATGTTGTAAGCTTCAAGCTGAAACATAGTTTTATTTATTATGCACGTTTCGCTGAGTTTAATTAGATTATAATTACTTACAATTTTAGTGGCCGTTATCATCTAAAGTAAGAAAAACGTGGATATTTGATAACATGGTTGCTGTGAACCGTAGATTGTAAGTTAGGTTTTAAGTTTAAATAGATTTAATTCAGAGTACTTACAATTGTTTTAAGAATCAATTAACTAGATTTAGGCACAATTCAATAGTTTAGCAATAATTCTTTATAACTGTAACGTATATTAAGGAATAATTTAGAAATAGTTTTAGGCACGTTCGATGATCTGGCAAAGCAAGCGAAAACAATGGCAATTCTTCATTCATTGAGCATTTGACGTTTCTTCCACTCTCCCGTCACACATGACATGGCCTGCTGAAAAGCGTCTCGCTACACGTCGACGGCGTCGCTGCAACGGGAAGTGTTGCCGTCACAGGTTCATTCGTGTGATGTCTCGCCTCATGTCCAATCATTATTCTTTGAACGCTCATTTATACCGTGTTGGGCTGAGCGACAGCAATCTCTGTGAATGTGGACAAGGTTACCAGGACGCAGATCACATTATTTGGTCATGTGCTGAGCATCGTGGAGTCAGATCTGAGCTTTATGATTCCCTTCAGGCTCGAGGCAGACATTCTAATGTACTGGTTCGAGATATTTTGGCTCTACTTGATCTGGAGTTTATGACGCTCATTTATGTGTTTCTAACTTACATTAGCCTTAGATTGTAGTTTGTTTAACATGTATGTTTACTGTTAGTTTTTTTTATCTGTGTTTGTGTGTTTTTTTTTCTTTCTCAAAAATGTGCAAGTCAAAAGAAAACAAGGAAATGTATAGTTATTAGTTTTTAGACAATTTACAATTTAAAATAAATTTGTTATGTAAACCATACTTCAAATTCCCGCCATTTTTGCATGTGTGCATTAACCTCGAGACGGCCGCGAGTAATCGGTTCTATCCTCTTAATAAAGCGTCATCGCATTACGCAAAAAAAAATGTTCCCATTTGTACCCAAAAACCACAAACGAACAAATCTCCCTGAGTGTCGCCCAATCGAAGATTTCTTCGGGATTTTGAGCTCCTTGATGTACAAAAATAACTGGAGAGCCACGAATTGCAAACAGTTGATTGGGACAATCAAGAGAGGCATTCGCAAAGTTGACATGAACGCCGTACAACGCTCCTGTTCCGACATCAAACTCAAGCTTTGCGGAACAGTCGATTACGGACCGTTTGTCAAATGTTCACTACAGTGCATGAACGAGGGACACTACAATACGTAAATAATACAGTTTTGATTGCCTAGATATTAATTTAGATTTTCTACGCGAAAAAAGGCAGCCATAAACTCACTAGCCTCCATTGCATATTTACCAATTCCGACATTAAACTATCTAATCTAAAGAAAATAATTTGTGCCTAAAATTAGGCCTTCCTTTTTTTCTTGAAAAACCATCTTTAATTTTTCACGTTAGAATATTTAATTCAGTACTTGAATGGTTGTCAATAGCTTAAGAACAAGTTGATCGCCATGATGTCATCGTGGTTTTGTCGATTCTCGCTAAATTTATGACACGTATGATGACGTATGGTGAGATAACAGAAGAAAAACAAAAAGGTCTAACAAAAGCAAATTGGGGAAAACAATATATTAACGAATTACTTGTCTATCATGGGATCGATGACTCAATCTTATCCAGAGGCGCCGGCGGTTATAAAAGCTTCCACTGTAATTGTTTGTCTAAACTGGCAATTTTCAAAACATAAGAGTATTGCCTGTTATTGAAATTGACCGCTTTGGTAGTCGTTGCTGTCTTCACAGCCTGATGCATGATAATACATTAATTATGCCTGTTGTGCTGAAGTCAACTCATACATGCTTAATTACACAGATGGTGTACATTTTCTTTGATTACTATCTATGCTACACAGACCGGGTCCGGTGAAGACAAACACATTATCGGTTACGGTGTTAACCGGAGCACAATCGTACTGGACAATGGAATTGGACAGATTTATTGAGTGTCAGACAGCTTCTCTTCCTGCCATATGTCACATCTGCTTTGTTTGCTTTTGTAACTAATCAAAGATGTATTCTATCTTATCCTTTCACAGGCATGGCAAGCGGTCCGGAATCCGTTCGAGTTCAGCAAGCCACCGGAAAAGTTCCACCAAGTGACAGGTGAGAAATGAGTAGTATTGTGTGAGTGGTGTTATTGTTTGCCATTTTCTATCGGATGATTCCAATGGCCTTGCTCATATGGTGTGACATGGAGGTTGTCATCGATATCAGTGTGTAGCTTCGGACAAACTTTATCAGCTTGTTGAAGTTCAATGTAGGTAGGTGTGCTGTAATAAGATGCATATCGAATAACATCTATTCGAATCGTGTACTTCGGAAACATAACGTTCACCATCCATGTGATGAAAGCGTTCAAACTTTTAACAGGCTGGAATAAGATTTCTTGAAATTTATCGGTGTCAATGATATCGTATAACTTGTGCATCAATGGTCTTTTTTATAGAATTTACGAGATGTATATGTCGTCTTAAATACCACCTCATTCTATCAATAAAATGGCGCAAACATTTTTGGTATCTAGTATGAAGAATCGGAATAATCGTATGCACATTTTATGCTAAAAATCAGCAACAAAGCGAGTTTTATTTACCGTGAAGTACCCTAATTCCCATTTTGCCAAAATTTTGCAGTTAATTGCAAGATTGTCAAACTTTATATTCTATCCCATACACAAGAGGACAACATCTATTTACATGTAGAACTAAATTCAAAGAATACTCAACTAAACAGTATTTTTGAATGTTTTAAAATGCGCAAAATTAGGTGCGCAGAATATGGGTTTATGCAATATTCTTGGGAACGGATAATTTAAAGCTCTCGACTGAATCCAGCATGTGCAATATTAATTCGGGTTCGATCATGAAAATGTCACTAAGACATACTATGGCGTGGGAAAATTTAATTGGTAGCCCTGAAATATCTCTTTCACCATCATGTGCTTGATCTACTCCAGATAATAGTTAATTCGACGCCTTGTTGCTGGTAATGAATGACTGCAAGTTACGTGCAAAAAATCTGATTTTCTAGCTGTCACGGCCATGAGTGGCATTTCCTCGAACATATCAGTAACCAGAAATTCCATCACTGAATCCAGGTAAATAGGGGAACCGGAACCAGTGTGCTCATCGTAGTTTCCATTCTGAAGGAACAGTGAATGCGGTTCCAACGAAACGGTGAGAGGACAGAGCTAGCCAACATACAATTTACCACTCTCGATCCAGAATGTGCAGGTTCGATAATGAAAATTCCAGAAAAAAAAACTCTTTAGTTGGAAAATCGAATTGGATCCTGAAGAAAAGTATGCCCAAGTCGGAATTAGAAATTAATATCTCTTTCATGGTATTCTTGGGCAGCAGGACACCATAATATGTTGTATCCAATCCGGATAAAGGTTTGTTCAACTCATCGTTTGTGCAGATGACACACTTCAGGGGAGAGATTCTTTTTTTTATACTTTATTTAGGTGACTTTAGCCACCTGGGCTTGTTCGTCACCGTGGTGGAAAGATTCTGGTATTCTAGTAGTCACGAGTTTCCATTTCTAGTTGTCTAAAGCGTGTCCAGATTAAAATTCATTTGATGAATAATATGAGCCCAACATTAATACCATCACATTTATTGCTCAACCTTTCCTCAACCTTCCTCAAGAACAGTCCTTAACACCTCCGCTAGCTAAGGCACAAGACTACGGAAGTTCCACTGTAGTACAGTAATCATATCTTCGGCCTGGTTCGATGAATTATCTACACAAGGTAAGTCATGTTATCCGCGGCATAGGGGAAATGGTGGGTCATTTCGCGCCCCCACGTTTAAAAGCCATATTTGTTACACAGAGAGCATATCCTTCCTCCTTTGCTTGATTTGCGAGGTGATTTTACCGTTTGTTAATTCATTATTTTTTCTGTGTATCGAAAGATATGATTTATGCTGGGAGAGGCCATGGAATGGTCAATTGCTTTAGGTCAGCCTTGGTAAAAACACCAGACCGTTCTGCACGAGAGACAAACTAGACTGCAAACACATCACCATGTGGCTGCAATTTACCACTTTAGTTTCGTGCTTATAGATGAACCCGCAACGCAATGGACGCTACACGAGTGTACAAGCTTGTGTTTTGCTTTTGACGGTGTTTGATTTTTGGTAAAATACCCGAGCCGAGTGGTTACGATCACAAGAAAGCTCTCAAACACCCAGTATGACACTGCTTACCAGGGATAGAGCAATGCTCGTCAGATGATTCTAAAAATTTGATAATTTGACATATAGGTTTGTTTTCTTGGCTGTTGGGTGACGGGCGCATACGTTGATTGAGTTTAACAAGCACGGGTAGAAATAAAATAAATTAACCACGCATGTATTCCGCAATCGGACACAATCGGAAACACTCGGCTGTGGTGTTTGCCGAACCATCTTACAGGATGTCCAAGCCCCAAACACGAGCACTGACATTGGTGTTGTACCCACCGCGTTGCGTGTTAGTCTGGAACCATGATGTCAAAGTGGTGAATTTAATACACGCGCTAGCGTGGTATAATGTAGCTCGGCGTGCTTGTGGGCAAGAATACTCTGTGTTGCTTTCACCACGCTTGCCGCAACGGAATTTGTCGCCATAATGATTGGCTGAGGATCATTAGTAAAGCTTCATCTAATTTAACATAGTTTGGGAGAACTGAACCGGTAGAGGTTGCCCAGAACAAGTCAGTAAGTTGATAAACTTTATTTTTCGTCTTGCAGCGATGATAAATATAATTGATTCACATTCAATAATAGTTACAATTTCAAGAGCACCTTAAGAGTTCTTGAAACAATCAGAAGCATGTTTCAACGCCTTGACAGTCAGATTCGCATCGGAGATGATGACTTTATGAACAGGAGAAAGATCAGTCGACTAAGATGGCTACCTTGTAGAATCCCGGTTGTGGTGGCGAACTCCCAGAGATGCAGTTCCCAGTCTTCACGGCTAAGTGACGATGTGCAAGGTGCGATTCCATCCAACGAAGAACACATCCTCCAGATCCTAACCGTTCAAGCTTTAGTAACGTAATGGCATGATTGACCTTGTCAAAGGCAGCAGAGAGGTCTGTATAAATAGCGTCAGCTTGTGAGCCCTTTGACGTGCAATCCGTAACGAATGTCGTGAACGAAAGATGGTTTGTAGTTGTAGATCGCTTTGAAATGAATCCGTGTTGAGTCTCAGAGATAGTTCCCAGAATGACTTTTTCGAAGAGTTTGGAAATGGAATTCAAGGCTGATATTCCACAGTGTCAACGATGTGGTTGTTATCTGTTTTTGTGCACGCGAAACATCAACTCCACAGGCAAGCGAAAGAAGAAATAAGTGTCGTAGTGGTGTGAGTACTCCGGGCGAACACTTCAGCACAGCAGGAATTCCGTCTGGTCCAACGGAGTTCATAGGTTTCATGTTGGCAATAGATGTCAGGATCATTGAATCGTCAATCTCAATAGAGTTCAACGATTCGCCGAATAATGGTACATTTTGTGCTGCCGAGTTGATCTGTTGCAACGTAATAGTCTCATTAGAGAAGATACTGGCAAACTTCTCCAAGAACAGCTCACATACTTGTTGCCTAGATTTTTTCCGTTGTTCGCTTACGTATCTCCAGAACGACTGCAGATCAAATTTCAATCGCTTTTGGAAAACACGAAGCTAGTCAGCAAAGCAACGATGATTTGCACTCTGGTAGCAATGGTTGATCTGAAAATAGGGCTCAAGCAGTGCGACGCTGCTTTTCCGCTTGGAATACTTCCTTAAGGGATGTCTGAAGTCTTTGCAGTTCTGAAGTTTGCCATGGCTGACGTACAGAATCCGTAGCGATCTTCTTTGGAACATGACGATCGATGGCATAAGTAACAATATTGGAGAAGGTTTGTACTGCAACGACGACATCATTCTTGTCGAGAATCTCATCCCAATCAATGCTTAACAGTATATTAACAATGCTGTCAAGGTCGCCTCGTTTAAAGTTATATGTAAAGAAGGGTGATGAGCGACCAATTTCACCAGAGGAGATGCTGCAATGGCGATATTCGAGGCGTAATCCGTGCTAAGAGTGTATCGAAAAGAAGTGAGCATAATTTAAACAGTAACTACTCTAAAATGGCTTAATTTTTTTTTAGTGTGTTTCGCGGTGACATGTTTGTTTACATGTCAATAAAAGTTGTGCAATCGATTGGTTTCAAGTGGGTCGTTCCAAAGATCAGTCGAATTGATCTGGGCACGCGAAAGAACATTCTGCACATTTGGTGCTCGGAAAATGGTGTCACGTACAACCAAATTGCAAAACAAGTGAAAGTGAACCACACCAGTGTCAAAAATGTAATCTAAAAGTGCGGTGATACCCTTTCCGTGAAAGATTTGTCCCGATCCGGCAGTAAACCGGGTTCCAGCCAGCCCGGCTGGGACTTGAAAGTCGTTGAGTACATAAGGAAAAACCCATCGGTGTCGATGCGGGATATGGCCAAACAGATCAACGCCCGCATCGGGATGATTCAACGGATCAAAGCTAGGAACTCCCTGGAGCATACAAGAAACAGAAGGTGCCGAAAAAGTACCTGTATATACGAAATCGGTGGACGAGGACCTGGACGACGCTGACATCACGATGGGCATGGCGATGGAAAAGTTTGGGCAGATGGTTAGCAAGCGATATGTAACTTTGGTTTCTGGTCGTCCATTTTTTTCACGAATGGTACAATTAACGCCAAGGAGTGCGATGAAGAATGTTTGAAGAGATTGCTGCCACTGTACAGAAAGCACATGGCTCATCCTCTCTTCTTGTCTCCGCCTATTACGGCAAGTTGGTTCTATAGTGGTAGCAAACAATAATGTACAATTCTTGAAAAAGGACATCAATCCGCCAAACTGTCAGGACCTTCGGCCAATTGGATGGTATCCCTAGTAGCACACATGTTGCCATTAAGTTGAGAATATACAAATGTGCCTTTGCTAGGCATAATCAAGTTGCTGCAACTAATTATGATCGTGATGTGCTACTTGGGATTGGGCGATTGTCAAGCGGCACTTTTGAAAGTAGGGTAGAATGTCCCAAAACATGCAGGAATTCCAGAAAAACTAAACAGCAGTCACCAGGAATGTTACAAAAGCAACTGTGCAGAATTTAATGTAAAATGACAAATCCAAAGTGCGAGCGTTATATAGAAACTAATTCAACAAATGCAACAAAAGGTTATTTTTCTCCAATAAATCGAAAATTGAAGTCAAAATATTATTTTCTTCACGCTTTTATTCGAAAATCAATGTTGCTGACTACTTTTCGATACACTCTTTACTAACGAAACATAGATCGAGAGCCCGTCCATTCTCTTTCTTGATTGGATTGATTTATCGCGAAAGTGTGACGTTATAACAGTCGAGAAGGCAATTTATTCCTTCATGGAAAGAAGACAGCACTGGGTTGGCGTATGAGAAACCGTCAAAGACAGAGCCGATAATGCACGAGACTTAATTTAATTCACAGAATACCAATGTACTTTAATCAGTAATCGATTACGAGTTCAGTCAGGTGGTAAGTACACCGGACAAAGGAAGAGCGAATAACCTGCGAGCTTAAGTGTCACCCCAACTTCCCGAACGGCAGTCACGGCAGGTACCGTTGGACAGCAGTTAGAACACCTCATCCGGAAGATTTTAGGCTGTTGTTTGAACTACGATCAGTGCGGAACACATCTTACTTAGATCCGAAGACTTGAGTAGAAAGCAAACGATCATTGAGCCACGTCTCTGTGAATAATATCACATCATAGCTTTCGTCTGAGCACGCTACCAGGTATTCGTCGACACAGCTGTTCAAGCCACCAACGTTCTCATAGTACACTTGAAGATTGCAGGTGCGATGACTGTCGTAGGCTCGAGGTTCGATGTGCTCTGTTTGCTCAGAAGAAATATACGGTACTGTGAGACCGGCACTAAGAGTTGAACAATTATATTGCGTAGTGGTTGTGATGTCACCGTTAATTGCGGCGTTGAATGTTCGGGAAATATAATAAGATATGCTGAGAGCGGAGAGCGAATCAGGTATTGTCGGGCGATTAGCAAAATTATACTTGCCTGAGGTAGCGCTCTGGAAGACCCTATCCCCACATCCACAGGAAGGGCCGGGACGGCTGCAGGTCGCTGGTGGGAATGGCTCGACTACCGTGGGAGGCTCGAGGGCTTCCATTATTCAAAGTTCAGTGCGTTCCGTGTTCGGCCTACAAACGATGTTTGTAGAGGTGCGTCCGAAAGCGATGGAAATATGAAGAACGACTCAGGTCTTGTCGAGTGAATGGCGAAGTCGTACTTGCCTGTAATAGCGTTTTGGAGGACCCTTTACCAAGCAAGTCATACATTTTGCGTTAATCAATATTTATCAATTATCCATACCTACTTGTTTTGACTCAAAATGCATTGTTTTATACAACTGCTTATATTTACCCACACACTGTCGAAAAATCAGCAGTTTTATTTATAAAGATTTGGAGTGAATTTAAGGGTTAAACAACAAACTTACACTGAAAAAAATCTTGTAGTAAAAATAACCATTTTACCCTACTATGCCTATTTTCAAAACTACCATGAAATTTCAGTCAAATTTACTACGTTTATGGTAGAACCTTCAACATATGTGGTATATTTGACAGCTTGATTTTACCTCATATTGATATTAACCGCACCATGGTTGATCTAATCTAATCAAACGCATTTATAGTTAGGTGAAAATTGTTGGTGTTTGCGCTTAATTTAACCCTCGAAATGGTAGATTTTACTGTGTTTTTTTGCGTGTATGGTTCACTCAAAAATTAAAAAAGAAGCAAGATTATATTTCATTTTCACAAGATTTTTTTCATTTTCCGTTATTGATCATGGTTTGGAGAAAAAACCCAAGGTAGGCTGTGAGCAAAAATGAAACACATCAATTTGCTTCGAAAAATTCAATGTGTGCGTGAGATGATGCACTGTTTTAGTTGATGAGTGTGAGATTGGAGTCCAATGATGGCTCATATCACTTTATCAGATTCTAGGGGTTTTTTTTTTCATTAGGGCGAATCTACAATTGAGAGATTCTCTCCAGGCTCGCTCTCTTTCATTCATTACAGCGCCATTAAAAAAAATTCAAGGGATTCTTTAGTACAGATCGAAACACAACAGTGCTGGCTAGCACACTCTACAAATAGTAGAATGAAAAACGTAAAGGTGATTGGTTTATGAATGAAAGAGAGCGAGCCCGGAGAGAATCTCTTAATTGTAGATTCGCCCTAATGAAAAAAAACCCTAGATATATATATTAAAAAAAAAAACAATCTACTCCATTATCGATATTCGAACCGTGGTTATTAGCGTGGCGGCTTTTGTGGTTATCACTTAACTATTTCAACAACATTATGATTGTTATTTTGGTATTCTCCGCATACGCGGAGTAACGATCTATGATGATGTTGTTTAAGAAGGAAATAATTTCTCATCACCTCACCTCATCACAATTTTTGCTAGAACAAAGATGTGAAGAGAAAGTTGCTATTTAGTTCCGTTAAAGCAAGGCAGGCTGTGAAAATTGAATAGAAGAAGTTTGAAATTGAGCGGAGGGCATTTGTAAAGTAGTATGTATATCTACATACTGTATATCAACAAGTTGAAGATAATTGAATAAAAACCCAACGGTAGTTTTATTTGTCGAGGTACTAAGCGGTACAGCGAATGAGGACAAATGAATATGTTTTTGAACAAACTGTGTACAGCAAGTCGCTCACACATACTAACATGGTTTCGATGATATCATTAAATGCTTTGTGGATTAAGAAGGGCAAAATTGCATTTACGGATCATGGGTTTTCTCGATAGTTGGCGTGGTTTCTTTTTTGTATCACCTTTAGGGTGCACAGATAAAAAGAAACATTGAATTTTCTGCGCTATCTAATGCACAAAAATGCTAGATTTGACATAAAATAATGCGATATTTGCGAAAACGCCTAAATCTAGCCTATTGAAAGATTGCAAACAATTTCGTTGTTTACGCCTCCTTTGGCTTAGAATTAAATCAGGGGAAATTTTACGCGCTTGTTAAAATTAATTATTTTTTTCTGACCAATAAAAAAAAATTTAATTTTATGCTTGAAGGGACATAGCCAAATATTGATTTTGTACGATACATTGACGACAGTGAATAAAAAAACTGGAAGGGACAGCCCAATATTGATTGGGTTGTACGCAAAGGTGACGTAGGACTACGTTGTAATGCGTGTAATGAATGTTATTATATTTAAAGTACCTGTTTTAGAAAAGAGGCGATATTGACCGATTGGAACTAGCGATTATCTGTCAAAGCCTTGCAAAAAGCAGATCGTCCATTTCGCAAAAATCACAGGAAATGTCAAAAATATTACGGCTTCGGCACATGAAAGATATTTTTCACGACCGATCACCCCAAAGTACAGCCCCCAGCACATCCAAAGACATGTCAACTCTCCTTTCCACTGATTTCGCTGACCATGAAAAGGGCCGTTCTGGGCTCAGGGAAACAGCCCGCCTTAACCGCTGCCACCTCACTTTGTCATGAAGCTGGTTTACTTGGTCAAGGCTTTGATTCGCTCGGGAACGTCGTGTTTGGCTAGCTCTTTCGGCAACAGCAGTCGTTGGTTTGAATCGCCCGCGATGTAAGGGTCATCCGCCAATTGATTTGAGTCAACCGGGAACCTGCTTCAGCACCCGGTAGAAGTAGGTGCTGTACGTATCCGCCGGCGAACTGCTTCTGCTTTTTGCGGCCATCTTTGAAAATGGCCTTTTGGGCTTTGCCAGCCTTCTTCTTTGTACGCTTTGAACGGTGCGACACACACGAAAATTGAGATTTCCAGCAGAAACACGATGAAACACGTCAAGAGCACACTGCGGTCAGACGTAGAATGATGACGATGTGACTTTTTCTTCTTTATTGTTTTTACGGGACTTTAACCCTAGTGGTCATTCGTCCCGAAAACGGTGGGTTAAATTTGGTCGTACAACTCGATTGCTTTCAGAAAGTCCGAAAGCCGTTGTTCACAAGGTTGTTCCAAGACTATGTTAATTTTATGGGTCAATCGTTCGGAATCATACACTGAAAAAATATTTCTTTTAGCTACTTGTGGAAACACATGTAGATATTTTCCAATATTAAAATAAGTGACTTTTACATGAATATCACATAGAATCATACACTGAAAAAATGTTTCTTTTAGCTACTACTGGAAACACATGTAGATATTTTCCAATATTAAAATAAGTGACTTTTATATGAATATCACATAGAAAAAGAATTTCTACTTGACTTATTATTTATATATCACTGAACACATAAGATTCACTTGATTTTGCAAAGCATTTTCCACTTCTTGAATCACATGAAAGTTAAGTGAATTTCTAGTGGATATTTTCCACTGATAATGTGATTTTTTTTTTTGGGTGTAGGCTTTACAATTGGTTATCAGCCAATCAATGAACAGCCAGAAGTACATCAAGCAATGCCTCCAGAAGCGTTTATTGCAAATGATCAAGCAGCATGATAGTCCAATCATATTTTGGCCTGATTTGGCATCATGTCATTGCGCCAAGGACGCACTTGGGTGGTACTAAGGCCAAAATTTCTGTTTTCTGCCGAAAGACATGAATCCGTCAAATTGCCCGGAGGGACGGCCAATCGAGACTTTCTGGGCTTTTACCAAAGCAAAGCAACGGACATTTGTAAAACCCGAAAATGACATAAAAAAATTTTAAGAAGGATTAGACAAAAGTTGTGAAAATTGTGGGAAGAGCAACTGTGCGGTTATAATTAAAGATTTTGATTGAAGAAGGGTAACATGTTATGTAAAACATCAGTGCTGATATAACTTGCCAAATAAAAATGGATATCTAAAAAAACAAGATGTTTTTAATATTTTGAGAGTGTGCTCATAATTTCTGAAACAGTCTATGGTATACTTGCAAAACGCAAATGAGGTTGATCTAGTATAGGTTGTTTTGCAGCCAGAGAAAGTAGAAATTCGTGAAATCATCGATGACATACCAATTAAAAATAAATGTTACTCACAAATGTGCGACAAGTAGCATTTGAACATATTAATAAACCATACGGAATATGGAGAAAAGTGGATACCGATGCCTCATGCACGGAGAATGTTTGTGGCAATGGCATTTATTAAGAAGAATCACACATAAATATCAGTATGAAACTGAAAACAAAATCCAGCATAATGACTGCAGAACTGTTGGGCATTAGGACAGAGTTGAGGGGAATAAACAAATTACCAAAGGCGATGAATGTCATATTCACACAAGCTAGTTATATCCACACAAGCTAATTGTATTCTCTAAAAAACTCACCAAAGGCTCAAAGACTAGGACGAGCTTACTGGAGAAATATGTTCGGAACTGCCAAGGACTGACACTGTTTTGCAGGGAATCCCAGGCCATGTTGGATTCCAGGGAAACGAAACAGTGTCTAAACAGTTACACAATTCCGATGAATAAGTTACTGTGGACTGATATGATAAGAATTTACGAGCAACAACTAGCCAATGCAACAAATGGCTGGTATCGTGAAATGGTTCTCACAGCGGGAAAACGACGAAAGTTCTACGGCATCTTCGAACACTTTCCAAAACAACCTTTTTATGGAACGTGTAATTTAGATGGAGAAAAATTAGAATTCTGAACCGTTTCATATCCGGAGCTGACTTTTGGGGTTACTGGTTGGCTAAAATGAAAACAAAAAAATTTGAAGAATGTGAACTATGTGATCAACCTAACACCAACCAGCATGTGTTACTGGAATGTATGAAATACGGACATCTAAGAAATCATTTCCACTGGATAACACCAACACCATCACCCTCCCCCCCGCGCCAGCCCAACACAACTGCGCCAAAAAAAATAAAAAAAAAAACAAAAAACCAAAGGAAGAGCAAAGAAAAAAAAGAAAAAACGAAACCCCACCCCCCCCCCCCCCCAACAAACCACAAAAAAAAAAAAAAGAAAAAACCCATATGAGGCATCAAGTCTTCCAGCCAATTTTATCGAACTCCAACAACCCACTGAGCTATCCCGGCGTCTCCACTAGCATTTGCTGTGTTGACAAATCTATCTTAACATGAGCATGAGCATGATTGACCGCCCGAGGTTGCTACTCCGTTATTGCCAGATCAGCTATTATTACACAAAGAACCAAAAGATGATGCTTGGGACTAGCATACATCATCAATGTGTAAAAACTGGTGATCTCAAACTAAGGCAATACCGGCGCCAGCCTCACCCGAATGCAGGTCAAGTAGGGAATGGGTAAGAATATGTTGACGTGATACTCGCTTTGTTGGAAGCCGAGAACACCTCTGCACTTCCACGAGAAATTACTGCGATGTTGGATAAAATTGTTGGGTTGGCAGCGGGATCCGTTTTGGTAAACGGTGTGCTGAATTCAACTGACGTCGGCAGCGAATAAGATATTTAACTATGTTCCCGATTTATTCTCTGTACAGAGATGCACATTCAAGCTATTCAATTTTCGGCACCGATTTAAACCAACAGTAAGGATGCAGTTGGAGCCACTCACAAGTGTGGGTGGTTTATTTCAGCAGAATACAAAAATATGTTAAGACACCGAGTTTGATGACCGATTTAAACCAACAGTATGGATGCCGTTGGGGCCACTGACAAGTGTGAATGGTTTATTTCAGCAGAATAAAAAAGTATGTTACAACACCGAGTTTAAGGACCGATTTAAACCAACAGTATGGATGCAGTTGGAGCCACTCACAAGTGTGGGTGGTTTATTTCAGCAGAATACAAAAATATGTTAAGACACCGAGTTTGATGACCGATTTAAACCAACAGTATGGATGCCGTTGGGGCCACTGACAAGTGTGAATGGTTTATTTCAGCAGAATAAAAAAGTATGTTACAACACCGAGTTTAAGGACCGATTTAAACCAACAGTATGGATGCCGTTGGGGCCACTGACAAGTGTGAATGGTTTATTTCAGCAGAATAAAAAAGTATGTTACAACACCGAGTTTAAGGACCGATTTAAACCAACAGTATGGATGCCGTTGGGGCCACGCACAAGTGTGGGTGGTTAATAGAAAAAGACCTTATGCTACACAGCAGTAGCACATCTACCCTACCTGGAGTCACCCTCCCTACAACCTTGAAGCAGATAACATGTATTTTTGATTATTTTTCGTAGTAAAAACAATAATGATATGCAACTAATAATAAGATGCAACTATATACATCTATACAGCTCAAACATTAGTTGATGAATGCATACTGAAATGTGAAGGTCGTGATACGATGAAAATAACACGATGGTACTATGAAATAAAGTCGATCACCCGGCAGCCAAGCAGAACAGTAATGAAAACTCAAGCAAACAACAATGCGAAATAAATTTCATATGAGTATGATCACTGCCCATAAAACGGAAACTCAATAAATCCAAAATATTAAAAAAAATAAAAGATAAAATTTAAAAAAAGACTGAAAATTCGATTTTTTTGACAACCGCTGTTTCCCATAAATGATTCTTTATGTCTGTGAAGTAGAAAATGTAGAGCCATAAACAATGTTAGTATTTGAATTAGTTCCCTGGATGAAGAAAAAACAATTTTCTGTATAATTTGTCGTATATAATCCTTTCTAAAAAAAAACGAAAGCAACCCTTCTATATTTTCAAACACAGAACGTGAGTAAGATTAGCCAAAACTTACAACTGATGATGATGATGATGTAATACTACCATCTATTGTAGCAAGGTAACATTCCATAGCAGTGGAATAATCTGAAAAACGATTTGATCAGGATTCTATTATTGTTTGTGATCATCAAGCTCCTGAAGGGCCAAAAACGTTTGGGCGGGCCCGTAAGCAGAGACACTTCCGCGAAAACCGCGAATATAAGCAAGTTCACACTCGAAATGCAAGTTCACACTCACAGCACTAGAATCGAGCCCTCGATTGACAGAATAAACACAATAGATGGAGTCGCTCTCGTTCCACGAAATGTTAACAATAGGGAGGAGGCAGTCCCATGCTCCCTATCCAAATCGTTTTGCTTGGGTGCCCTGATGGTCCCTCCCTTTCCCCTTATATGTTAATTAATATTTAGTATATTTTGTACACAAAAAATTAAGATGTAAATGTAGACAAAAATGCTAATATATTCAAATTTCAAACTTGAACGATACATCCAATAGATTGTTACTGAAAAATAAATAAAAATTAGATATGTATTAATATCCTACTAGTCCTGGAAGAGCTGAAAACAGAATAGATCATTTCAAATATCAAAAATAAGATTTCAATAAAAGATATTATTTTATAAGACATGTTGTAACATTTTGTCGTTATACTGTTCTAGTAACATATCAAAGATAGCAATTGGAGTGATCGAAGAGTCCGGTTTGCTGATTTCTGAAATTAATGGCTTATCTTACCATAATGTCATTAAACACACTATTAAAATATAATCCTACATTGCTTATAAACACATGCCAGTCTTTTATGAATATAGAAGTTGAAGTGCAATTTTAAATTTAATGTTATGCTGAAGTGCTGAAAAACAAATTGAACATTTGATGCCTGTCGTGTTGCTCCCGGCTCTTACATGGTTTTGGAATGCAAAAATGATTCCAAAGCGTGTTGAAATTATTGATCAAATGACAATGGGAAATATACAATATGATTTAAAGCTACACGATCTTCAGTCCCACCCCTCAATTCGCTATTGTCATATTGACAACATTGCCCAGGCTACGCCAACCAGCGTCTCCATGTTTCAGCTGGCAGTCTTTTGTGATCACATGACTCGTGGAGGCGTGAGGTAGGAACTTGTGAGGACGAGAGTTCGGTCGCAAGCTCCTTCGAAGTTGTCAACTCACCATTTGAAGCCCGTGTTGACAAATCTATTTTAACGTATGACAAATCAACAGACATTTTTCGAAGGTGGACTCAGTTCAGTCAGATCTGCTAGGACATTTCCATCAAATCAAATTGTAGTACATGATATTTGCACCGTGTAGAGCAACAATGACCTTTTCTGAATACAAGTATAATGAATTGGCAACTTTTGCAGCATACATTTAGCTTTCGTTATGTTTATTTAAAAATGTCTGCTTAAAAGTCTAACGTTTCTGTTAGAACGAATCCGGCTCAACAGAGATGAGAAGTTATCCATCAGCAAAATCAAAGCTCATACATTTCAACGCAATACCTTAATCCAGATTCCTTTTTTCGCTATGAAAATCTATCGCCTCAAAATTATGATAATTGTTTTTTCCCGGTAGCACCATAGCAATCATTGTCGCACTACCTAATCCCATGAGTTGCTGTTTCAACACACAGAGGAACTACTAAATCCTCTTAGATCGTTATCGTTCAGTATTATAGTGATTATCCGCTGACTGACATGAACCTCCAACATCGGTTGTATTCGGTTGATGATATGTAAACAACGATTATCACCTTAGCTTACAGGTTAAACCTTATAAAGACGTAACCGCTCGAGCAATGCTTCACTCTGACGGGGTTCAGACAAATTGCTTTTGTTTACGCCCTGAACCTCTTTAGTATCATTTGTCACGCATCTTTAAAGGTAGCATATTGCCTCCTTCTTCCGACAAATGACCCAACTGGAGATTAATTTTGTTTAACCTGGCAAAAACGGCGAGCCAACCGTTGCTGGGCGCTGGCTGTTGGCGGGGTAAATTATTACTTTTCCATAAAACTAGGGCTAACGCTGCTGTTTGCACTTCAGTCCGGGTTGATGTTTATGGTTCCCTACTCATAAGGCTTATTGGAAACCACAGTGAATAGACCCGTTAATTGTAGTTTGTCGCTGGCATCCGCTAGCCGCCGTGTCAGAAATAGCACAAACGGCCAGGACAGATGTCACAGTTGGCATCCAAACCGAGACGTCTGTGTCATGGAGCTATCGGCCGAGAAATTTTATTTCTGATGGAACAAAAGTCTCCCCACAGTCCACGATGGTTTTATGACGTCCAACGTGCATTTGATGTATGCTGAAGGCTGACCCTTATGGACGATTGAATTTGAATTTAGCTCATGAAATAATCATTGGCACAGAAGAAGATTGCTATCAATTTTTAATTTCCGTAGAAAGCACAAAAGATGGCAGTTTTGATCGGGTTGAAAAAAAGCTAGAACCAGTTGAGCTTTAATCATCGTTTAAATTTGCATGCTCTGTTGAGGGTGACTCTCCGCAAAGGGCAAAATGTATGTTTTGCTCATAGAGGTTTATATTGAACGGGAGCAGTTGAACTTTTTTTTTCTACTGAATACATTAAGGAATTATGCATAATCGATGAGATGCAAATATTTGATTGACAGAAATCAATAAATAAGAATGATAACCAAGATTTTGGGCTACTAACTTTGGGTTAACATACTCTATTAATGTTTGCCCATAAATGGAGTTCCTTGTTATAGACTTGTGCCCCGCCGCCGCCGACAAAAACCAACTAGAGCCGCCGCTGAAACAAAATCAGTCACGCCGCCGGTCAATTTTGTGTTGTCCCGGCAATATATTGTCAATGAATTCCAGCAAATAGATCAACACGAAGATTGATTATAAGCCTAGCCCTACGATCATCTACGATGAGCTTCAACCACGCAAGTCGCAACGTCAACGTCGTAGTATTGCAGGAACATTCCTGGACAGGACAGAAGATAAGAAAACGTGGTTATCTTGCACTTTCACTTTCAAATACAGTTGTGGCACCACCAACGCGATGATGAAGGGATTAACATATAGGGATGGGTAAATTGAGGCAACGCGTGATTGAATAGTTTCCGATCAATGCAAGGAGTTAGCGGCACTGCAAGTGGTCGAAAATGCAAGCTTTTCAAAGCATTTTATTGTTTGTTAACAGTTCTACTCGGTCTATTTTAACGTAGGACTACATTTCTCTTTTTTATACCGGGTGTCATTTCAAAATTTGGAAAAATGAGAGCATTACGCTAAAGTGAAAGGTTTTTGAGCCCTAATAACGCTCGTTCTACAGAACAAAATGACTTCATTCGTGCACTAAAGTTTGCATTAAAAAACGGACTTTTTCGGATTGTGATAAAAAAAGCTAAGACAGATAATTGCTTTTGATAAATTTCCCATGGAAGGTAATTATTTAAGCTCACTTGCAAAAAAATTCTACGCCCTTGCGAGCGGCCTTCCGGCAGTTAACAGGAATATTCGCCATGGCGGACGAAAACATGCCTGTAGGTATATTTTTGAGTTCTTTCTTCGTTTTATTTATCAATTCCTCCTCAGTTTTCGCGACAAAATTGTTGGAGTAGATCTTACGCCTCAGGTTAGCCCAGAAATTCTCGATGGGACGCTGCTGAGGGACGTTGGGTGGGTTCGCCGACTTGGGTACTAATGCAGTGCTACCAATGGCGGTTCGAATATTTCTCCAGCCATCCTCAAGAGTAGCTGCGCCAAGCTGCTCTTCCGTTGGTAGGGCTGCTTCTAGCTGTTGCGCGTATTCCTGGGCAACTTCGGTTTCCCGTAGTAGCTCAATGTTAGGTCGTGGCGTCCGAAATCGACGCGTGTTGTACACCGTCGAGAGTTTGGAGCGCATACATACTGCAAATAGGTAGTGGACCCAGTCTATATTCGCGCTGCGGTAAGTGCGAACGTTGATGATATCGGAGAAGAATTTCCCGTCGATTAGAACATGGTCGATTTGATTCTCTGTTCGTTGGTCAGGTGATCTCCAAGTGGCTTTGTGGATGTCTTTACGGGGGAATTACAGGCCCACTCTCCATATATTTTTGCCCAATCTCCTTTGGTTCCATTTGCTTGATTAGTTCTCGAATTATGCAGAAATTCGTGTTTCATTTGCATGGGAGCACCCCCTTCCAGGCGGGGAAGGTGTCTTGAACCATCATAAGAACCTTTTCCGACCCCAAAAACTCCTACATACAAAGTTTCATAACAGTAGGGATAATTCTTATGTTTGGTTGACATATGTTTTTCATTTGTATGTCTAATGCATCGGTTTCTTTTTGATACAAGCCATCATATATCTTCAAAGCTAACTCTCTATGGGACATTTGGGGGCCCTGAAAAGAGCCGTTGGTTTTTCTGGCTTGTAGCCAACTAAATGATGTTGACGATAAAGTAATCTGTATGGGCTAGATTGTTGCCCACGACGACGTTTCGTAGTGGGAGCTGTAAAGAGAAGTGAATGAGAGAAAATGGATTAAATATATGTACTAGAGTGCCAATTAAAATCAACTTTTCAACAATTTCAAAAAGGGTAGTGCTCAAAAGTCTTGTCTCCTCGGAAAAAGTCCCCATGTCAAATTTGAGCTCAATCGGACTTCGTAAGGTGGACCCCCAAAACGGTCAAAGTTTTACTTTTTAGACCCATGAAAAATCTCCCAATGACACAAATCGGATGTTCGATTTCGGACATTTCCAATAGCCCTATAGGTTTTTCATGGGTCAAAAAAGTCAAACTTTGACCGCTTTGGGGTCCCCTTAACGAGGTCTGATTGACCTCAAATGATGGCAAAATTTTTCCCATTCATTCCATTAGCACCCTACTGCTCATCAATCAGTTATCAGAATCAAAATGGGGTACTCGTAAGTTATTTTCTCCCGCTCGGGTAGTGGCACGGAATTTAATTGTGTAAGCAGAGTCAGATCGCTCCATTGGTGGAATAAATCTTTTTTTTTTCTCTATGTTTTGATGACACTCCGCTTCCAGTGTCCCAGCGCTTATTTTTCAAAGAGACATGCGATTTGGCAGCAGCTCAACAAGTTTGCTCGTCATGGTTTCGCGTGGTACGTTCGTTGAATGGCAGGCGGAAGAAGTTGTGCGTCAGGTCAGCTTTTATTGCATCGTATATATCATTTTCCGGCTTTCCCCTGCAATGTTCCTCACCTTGGACGACTGCTGAAAGCCGAATAAACGCCACGGGATTCGTGTAAGTCGACAGACAATTTATTATAGTAATATTTTTCTTTTTGGTTGGGAGCACTTTTCATGTAACGTGGTACAAATACTTTGTCCATCAAGAAGACATGCTTACATTTGCACATGAATTCTCCTCATTACAGCAGTGAAATTGGATTTGAATAAATTTCATATTTGTTGAATTTTGCTTCGCCTTGGTAGCAAGTCATCCGAATAAGTGTCATTTCTAACAACAAGTGTTTCTCTCATTGTATCCAGTCACAGCCATCTACGTCAGTTCATGCAACATCGAAAGTTAGCTCAGAAGGAATCGGGAAAATTGCGGGAGACAGTGATTTTGACAGATATATTCATGCATAAAGTGAGGTGTAATAATAATTACGTCTTCTGGGTATTACATTCAATTTGTGGGCTGGATTTGACAGAGCGACTGTCGTGTCTTAATACTTCCCATGCCTTTCGATCTACTTGCAGACTGCATGCATGTGACATCCGAGGAGGGTGAGTTTTTCTTCAAGAGGACGACTCCAGTCGTTTCAACGCCGAGGCATGGTCGGTTGATGGATGTGCTGAGTGCAACACCGGTAATGGAAGTGTGTGGGCTGTACTTTGTTACCGATCCGGATAAAATTGTCGAAGTTATTGTCAAGCATCTTGATGTCAACTGTGACACTGGTGGGCTGATGTCGTTCGTCGATGGATGGGAACTGAATGGAATGTACTTCCCCACTGAACACGATCATCCGAAAAATATGGATCAACGAATTGATGAATTCTGCAACGAGCCCAAGGTTTGGCCATTCAGTCCAATACGGAGAGTGTTTCGGTCGAGTCAAAATGCTGCTTTAATTCAGTACCGGATACCGATTAGTGGGTCGTTCGTGGTGTCGGTACGATATTTGCATAATCCGGATCGTGAGTTGAATGTAAGAATTTTCTGAATTTGTTGTATTGATTTCCTTACTATTGTTACAGCTTGTAATGTAATGGCTGAAGGCGTTGCACCATTCTACACATTGCGTAATCGTGGTCTCCATCGGAATTGCTCGGTAACGGCAGTTTTTCCAGCGGTTATATCTATTGTTGGTGTGGATGTCGGCGGACTAAAGGATGGTGTAAGTTATGACGTAAGTACAATAAGGTTATTATGATGGGTGAATGTTTTAAAGATGAAAGTAAAATTTTGTCGTGATTGCCGTGACCTTTTTTTTAAGTTTTGTTCTTACCAGAATCAGCAACTGCTATTATTGGTAAGCTATGAGAATAACGTAAAAATGTCAAATGCTATGCATTAAAAGTTATGTTTGATTGAATGAAGAAAATAGCGTCCCTCCCTTCGGCTTGATTTTTCACCGTGAAGTAATGGGGAGGTTTAATCTCGTGTTTTACATTGAAGCATTTGAGACGGTGGTTTCTTCATCATCCTCGCTGATTCATGTCACTATCATGGCCAGCATGAAGAATCGCAATGGGGATTAAGTAAACTTCTTTCTCTGATGAACAATAGCAAAAAAATTGATCTACAGTGATGGACAAAACAATATGACCAGCCTTATATGAATCACGATCGGTATCAAAATAAATAATAAGATTAATCAAAATGCATGCTTTTTGTCTCTGGAACTTAATTTATTATCTTATTCGAATAAATTCTACATAACTGAAGCTATGAAATCAATTGAGAACAAAACAGCCATATAAAATTTTTCAACTCTAACAACTAACGTTTGCATTAAAAAAATGGACTTCTTTCGGATGGCGATAAAAAAAAAGCTAAGACAGATAATTGCTTTTGATAAATTTTCCACGGAAGGTAATTATTTAAGCTTACTTGCAAAAAATTCTACGCACTTGCGAGCGGCCTTCCGGCAGTTAACTGGAACATTCGCTATGGCGGACGAAAACATGCGTGTAGGCATGTTTTTGAGTTCTTTCTTCGTTTTATTTATCAATTCCTCCTCAGTTTTCGCGACAAAATTGTTGGAGTAGATCTTACGCTTCAGGTTGGCCCAGAAATTCTCGATGGGACGCTGCTGGGGGACGTTGGGTGGGTTCGCCGACTTGGGTACCACATCGATATTCAGCCGCTCCATCTCCTCCAACGATCGCTTCGAGTAGTAGGCCGACGCCAGATCCGGCCAGAACACCGCGTCCTCGCCCTTATGGTATTTCTTGATGAACGACGCAACTTCCGGCAGGCATTTCGTACAATAAATTTCCCCGTTCACGCCCAGTCCGGGGCGAAAGAATAGCGGCTCTGACATCCCCTTTTCGCTGATTTTCAGCCACAGCAGCACCTTCTTGGGGAGCTTGGTGTGTGAAATGAACTTCACCTCGGAGCTCACTTCCTTCGTGGGGAAGTAAAATACGAAGTACCCTGCCAGTCGTTGCCATCCAGGGTAAGATAGGTCTCGTCGTCCATCACCACCGCTACGTCGCAATTTGCCGGGAAGATCGAGTTGACCATCTTATTCAGCCGCTGCCACTGCGTCATTGCCTGCAACTCCGAAACCAGTAGACGTGACTTCCGCTTCCTGACATGTATGTTCATGTTCGCCGGGTACTTTTTCACTGTTTGGCCGGTTGAACCGACTTCCCGGCCAAGCGCACGCAGCGATGTAGCCACTTTTCCCTCGGTCTTCCTCTTCAGCATCCTTTGGAGCTTCTTGTCGCTCAGGGTCGTCGGCCGTCCGGAATCGGGCTTTCTTTCGATGCTCTGATTGTTGTCTAATAGTGCCAAGATGTTGTAGATGCTGGAACGGGCGTATCCGGCGTCCACAAAGTGCCGCACGATGTCCGTTTTTGACGCATCGGGGTGCCGTTCTTTGAACGCGCGCACTTCTGAACGGAGTTGCTTCACTGTTTTTGCCATCATGGTTAGAGTTCGACTGATAGAGCTTTCAAATTTTGTCTGCTGACTCAAGGGTTACTATGATTGATGCTGCATGGGTAGTTTCGTCAGTACGGGTGAAGGTAAACCCATGAAAAATCGGCAATATTTGTCCATTTTTTTTAATTTCCTTCGCAAACGTTATAAAAAAAAAAAAACCACCCCCCCTCTTTGGAAAATTTCCTTTTTTTTCATTTTAAACTTATTCCAAAATTCCCCGCTCTTGTCCATCTCTCAACCAAACTTCTGCATGAACTGACAGGAATAGCATGCCACGCCTCCTGGAACCAGCTCCACAATTTTTCCCTTTTTTTGATTTTTCAGGATTGCTGGATTTCTTAACGATCTACCACAGGTTTTCGATCAGATTACGATCTGGCGACTGTGCCGGCCACTTCATAACATCGATGAAACGATCTTCAAACCATTTCTAAACTGTTCGTGTAGTATGTTTAGGTTCGTTATCCTGCATGAACTGCCACTTCAAAGGCATTTCCCACTCGGCATGTGGCTGCATCTCGTTTGCCCAGATCTCTGCATATAGATATTGATCCATAATCGTTTTTATCCAGAAGATTGGACCAATGCCGTACCAGGAGAAACATCCCCACACCATGATTCATGCTCCTCCGTGTTTGAAGGTGTTTGTTGTGAACTGGGGTTTAAAGGGTAAAATCCACTGGGTGCCGAGCTCAGCGGTTTCCATCCGATCCGATCAAGTTCACCTTCGATTCATCCATCACATAATATTCCACAATTTTTTTGCCATTTTCAGGGCCAGACCAATCCAAATAATCTTCGCAAATTTAAGGCGTGCTTTTAGATGCTTTTGAGTAAGCATTACAACATTCTTGGGGCTCTTACCATGAAGCTGGTTCTCGACAAGACGACTCTGAACTGTCCTGCAGCATCTCCCGAATCTTCTGGGTGACTAAATTGGATCATTATTAGAAATTCGTTTGAGTTGTCAGTCATCCTTAGATGTAGTTTTGCGGGACGTCCAGTTGTTATACGCGGTTGTTGGTCACAAAGAGCGTTGAAAACAAATGTTTTCGATCGTCCAAGTATTAAAACAATTTTACGTTGTGTTTTCCTATTCTTTGTCAGCTATCGAGTCCACTTCCGTTGTCTCTTGCAGTGATAGCTTCGGCCCATGGTAACAATTATTTTCTGAATAAAACGAATAAATCGAAAATGATTTTTCACTCAGGCCCTAACTGACAAACGTAAACAATGGCTTTTTCCGCGAATTTTTCGTCTTTGGAAACTCGCCTAATCAATCCACCACGGTAATTTCGAAGAGGAAGAGTTCCCCTATCCGATAGAATTGGAGGCTTACATGGGTAGCCTTTGTGCCACGAGAAATTTACGGAAGAAGCCATTGTTTACGTTTGTCAGTTAGGCCCAAATGAAAACTCTTTGTCGAAATATCACTTAAAGGGTGTTCCGATCAAAATTTGGTCAAACAGTAAAGTGTGTGAGTCGATCAAAGTTTTTATTAATAAGTCTAATTATTTTTATTTTTCAAGTTCAGTTAATACAGAATACAGGAGAAATATTCAGCTAAGCTTCCATTTTACCGAATGCGAATTGCCGGGTCTTTCGTTTAACACCTGCCATAAGATTTTGTACAGTCTCCTTGTCCACTTTATTCGCCGCAGAACGCCAGTTTGCCTTGAACTGTTTCTCGCTTGGGCGGAGCTCTGACGTGTTGGGAGGGTTTTTGTCCTTAGGCACCACTTGAACGTTGTTGGCAGCATACCACTCCATGGCCTTTTTTCCGTAATGGCAAGATGCCAAATCCGGCCAAAATAGAACGGAACAATTGTGTCGCTTCAAGAAAGGCAGTAGACGTTTTTGTAGGCACTCGCTCAGATAAATTTCCTGGTTGATGGTTCCGGTCGCAATGTAAACGTTGCTCTCCAAGCCACTGGTACAGATGGCCTGCCACACCAGATATTTCTTCGCGAACTTTGACAGTTTAATTTGCTTGAGAATATCTGCCACCTTTCCCCGTCCGGTTGGTGTATCAAATTCCTGTCCAGGAAGCTGTTTAAAGTCTGCCTTGACGTAAGTTTTATCGTCCTGTACCACGCAATCAAACTTCGTCAGCATCGTCGTGTACAACTTTCGCGATCGTGCTTTGGCCGACGTGTTTTGTTTATCGTCGCGATTTGGAGTCACCACTTTCTTGTAAGTCGACAGTCTAGCTCGCTTTTTAGCTCTATCCACGGTTGAAGGCGCCACTCCCAGCTTCTTTGCGTCTTCTCAGACGGAGAGGTTGGGGTTCTGCTCGAAACAGCGGGCAACTCTTTTTGTCGTCACTGTGGCCTCCGGCTTTCGATTTCCCCCCGATCCAGCTTTTTTGGCTGCCGACAAACGTTCACCGAACACTTTTAATACTTTTTTTTTATAAATCATTTATTTGTACAGGTTCAATTGAATCAACTTTACAGAGCCAAGTTTTCATATTTATATATTAGGTGCGCAACTAAGTTCTCGCTGTTTTATGGTGAAAAAGGAACTTTATTTTGAAAACAAAGGTTACAAACGAATTACTCAAAGTATTACCCATCACTAGCTGCGACTTTTTCCCATCTGTCTGGAAGAACGTGAATACCGTTTCGATAGAACTGTTCGTCTTTTGATGCTATCCAAGAATCAAGCCAATTTGAGATGTCATCATATGAGTGGAATTGCTGACCAGTGAGACCATGTGCCATCGAACGGAACAAGTAATAATCGGACGGTGCATTATCAGGAGAATATGGCGGGTGGAATAGGACTTCCCATTTGAGCGTTTCCAAGTAGGTTTTCACGGGTTTCGCAACGTGAGGTCGAGCGTTGTCATGCTGAAGAATCACTTTTTCGTGTCTGTGCTCGTATTGTGGCCGTTTTTCGTACAGTGCTCGGCTCAATTGCATCAATTGAGTTCGATACCGTTCCCCGGTAATGGTTTCGTTTGGTTTCAACAGCTCATAATAAATAACACCAACTTGGTCCCACCAAATACACAGCATAACCTTCGCATCGTGAATATTCGGCCTAGGCTATGATGTAGAAGCATGCCCGGGCAGTCCCCATGAATGTTTCCGTTTTGGGTTACTGTAATGAATCCATTTTTCGTCACCCGTCACAATGCGATGTGGAAAACTCTTCCTTTTTTGCCGCTGGAGCAGTTGTTCACAGACGAAAAAACGACGCTCAACATCTCTTGGCTTCAAATCGTAAGCAACCCAAGTTCCTTGCTTTTGAATCATTCCCAACGCATGCAATCTCTTAGAAACGGCTTGGCGGGAAACTCCTAATCCTGAACCAAGCTCTTCTTGCGTTTGACACGGATCCTCATCGAGCAATGTCTCCAATTCAGAGTCTTTGAAGTTTTTTGGCCTTCCTTCACGCGGACGATCATCAACACTGAAATCACCGTTTTTGAAGCGACGAAACCAATCACGACACGTTGTTTCACTCAGAGCAGCATCACCGTAAACTTTTTGGAGCTCTCGCTGAGCTTGGTTCATGACGCTTGAGATGTACAACATTCGACCAGCACTTAAAACTGGCGCCATCTATTGCTAAACAGTGGGAACTTAGTTGCACACCTAATACATCAATTATCTTAAAACTAATGTTAAGGGGATAGAACCAATTACTCGCGGCCGTCTTGAAGTTAATAGGAATAACAATTGAACGGATGGGAAGATGGGCGGGTTTTAATACGTTGGTTACAGTTGATTTAGCCACATTCAACAATTTCGCCAACTTGGCATGAGAGTAGTTTGGATTTTCGCCAAATCAAAAAAGTGGCATGATGTTACACACACACACACATCTTCAAAATGAGGGGTGTGCACATTTTTTTAATGCACTGCACGATGAAGGGAAATGCGTTAAGTTTAAGTCGACCAAATTTCGATCGAAACACCCTTTAATCCATATTGGGCTACATCAAAAAAGCAACTAACTTCAGAATAAACAGCGACGAGTACAGAGAATTAGTTCAAGCCTGAAGTTGCTCTTATTGTTTTATCGTACGATCTGAAACCCACTCGCAGCTTCCAGTGCGTCCTGCTCAAAACGTTTATTTTTGGTACTTGGAAATGACTTCAGTCTATTGTCACGAGAGTACAGGTGCTCACCACACGGTGGTGCATTTACTTATTTCGAACTGACAGTTTGAAAGTTTCGTGAGAAAATGTTATTAGGTTGTGGTCTTATTGTTTCCTCCGTCACTGTATTTCAGAACCATGAAAGTTGAGTACTCAAAAAAAAAAACTCCTTCCCCTCTTTCTTTACCCCCCCTTCCCATTCATTTTATTATTACTCAAATTTCTTTTCCCCTCTTTTTTTTTCACCACCAATTTTCCAATCATTCCCCACTCTCAAAAAGGGTGTCCACGATGAAATTGCCACACACAAAATTGATTCGCAAAATTCGAGTTTTCATCCGATTGCCATCAAATTTTCAGGGATTGAGAAATAACTATTAAACTTCATTTTACCATTTTATTCGTATTTTATTTACAGTCCATACGCAAATGCCCGCACCTTGGCCTTAACCCCGGCCATAAGATTCTGCACAACCTGTGAATCAACCGTTTTTTGCATGTAAACCCATACTTTCTTCAGTTCCTCGACTGTCTTCACTACCTTAGGTCGTTTAAGAAGGTGCTGCTTCATAATCGCCCAGTACTTCTCGATGGGGTGGAGCTCCGGAGTGTTGGGAGGGTTGAACATTTTCGGCACGAAATTGACCTTATTGTCCGCATACCACTTCAGCACGTCCTTGGAGTAGTGGCATGAGGCCAAATCCGGCCAGAAGATTGTTGGGACGTTGTGGGCCTTCAGGAGAGGAAGCAGCCGCTTCTGGAGGCACTCTTTATGTACACCTGTCCGTTCATCGTGTCCTGGGTCACGAAAGGTGCACTCCGCTTCCCGCACGTGCAGATGGCTTGCCAAACCAGGAATTTCTTCGCAAATTTGGACATCTTCTGAGTGCGGACATGCTCCGGAACGCTGAACTTATCCTTGGCCGTGAAAAACAGGTTGCCGGGGATCTGTTTGAAGTCGGCCTTCACATATGTTTCGTCGTCCATGATGCAGCATTCAACTTTCGTCAGCATGTTGAGGTACAACGTCCTGGCACGAGTTCTGGTGGACTTGTTCTGCTTCTCGTCGCGATTAGGGGCCTTTTGTACCTTGAACGTTCGAAGCCCAGCCTTAGTTTTGGCCTTCTGGACAAAACTTCGGCTTAGGTGCAACTTCTTAGCCACATCTCGAACGGAGGCGTTCGGATTTCGGTTGAAGGCCCCAACTACGCGGTTGTGATTTTTGGTGTTGTACGGAATACTTTTTCCTTCACTTCTGGGCTTCCGATCGGTGGTCAACCGTTCCTCGAACCACTTAATCACTCGCTACAGTCGGGTACCGATCTTTTCGGATTCGTTCTTTGCGGTCACAATTTATACGGGTTCGTTCATTTCGGGCAAACCGTAAAGATCGATACCCGCAGCTTATGGGATTTTCACTAATTGGGGCAAATGAGATCTATCTCAGTTGTTTCAAGTGATAAACATCAACTGTCTCAAGCAGAATTGTTGTACGGGGTTGGACCAACAAATCTGTGTCATTGAATTCCTGTTTAATTGGGAATTTTACCGCTAGAGGCGCTTTACTTTCGAGTTACTAAATATGAGTGCTGTGACGCGTTGGGATAAGGGGTAATTGGTTTCATCCTAGGATATCTCGAGAGCCTCACCAGTTAGGACATATCAGTCTTGAGTAAACTTGTCCTAGTGGCCAAGCCCTTCCTACAGGTGGTCACACAAGTTCGGAATTCGGTCACTACACGGCGCAAGTGTGCATATAATCATCCAGTTTGTGATTGCGATATCTCGAGAGCCTTACTAGATAGGACGATGCTTTCTTCAGCAAAATTATGCTTGTGGCCAATTCCTTCTGGATGGTAGTTACATTTTTTAGGAATTCTCTGACTTCGCGGCGCTAGTGTGCATATGATGTTTCAGTTTGATTATGCTGTATCTCGAGAGCCTTACAAATTACGATATTACTTTCTTAAGTAAATTCGTTCTAGTGACGAATGTGATCATCCGGATGATGATCACATTCGTTCGGAATTCACTCACTACGTGGCGCTAGTATGAATACGAGGTTCTAAATTATTTAACGTTATATTACGAGAGCCTTACTAATTAGGACACTGCTTTCTTCAGCAAACTTGTGTTAGTGGCCAAGCCCTTCCGAATAATGGGCAATTCGGACGGGGCTTCTCTTACTACGTGGCGCTAGTGTGCATATGAGCTTTCAGTTTAATTATGCTATATCTAGAGCGTCTTATCATTTAGGACATTGCTTTCTTCAAAAAACTTGTGCAAGTGACTAAGCTCTTCCGGGTAGTAGTCACATAAGCTCGCAATTCATTCACTACGTGGCGCTTGTGTGCATATGCGCCTCCAATTAAAGTATGTTATATCTAGAGATTCGTCTTCGAGAATCATTTTAACAGGGCTAGCGTCCAACATCCTTACGACATGCCCAGCCCACCCTAGTCGGCCGATTTTAGCGGTGTGAACGACGGGAGGTTCTCCCAGCAACTGATGCAACTCGTAGTCCATCGTCCATTTGCACTCCACCATAGATCGTACGCAACACCTTCCGTTCGAAGCACCGCCTTGATTTCAACACGGTAGATCTGAGCTCGGAGTGGGAGGCTCAATTTAGCGTGGTATAGTTGGTTCATCAGTCCTCACCGGGGTAGCAAGAGCCATGGGGTCGGTCTATATACTAGTTGCCGATATTTTGTGAAAATTTGACAGCTCCATCAATTCGTTTACGGCCGCTATGGCAAGAACAGTGAAACAACTTCGATCTTTGGTTTCTTCGCACCACCTTGGATTTTTGCAAATTGGCGGAAATAAGGTCTATCTAAGCTGTATCAAGGCATTAAACTCTACAGCCCTCGGCAAAATTGTTGTTCGAAGTAAGGTCAACAAATCAGTGTCATTGGATTCCGGTTGAATTGAAAATTTCACCGCTAGGAGCACTTCAATTTCGAATTACTATGAATGAGTATAGTTTCATCCTATGTTATCTCGAGAGTCTCACCAGTTCAGTCTACTTGTCCTAGTGGTAAAGCTCTTCCTAGAGGTGGTCACATAAGTTTAGAATTCACTCACTACATGGCGTTAGTGTGCATATGAGCTTCCAGTTTGTTACTGCTGTAACTCTAAGGTGCCAGATAGGTTTAAGTCATCAAATTGATGCAATTGATCAGATTTAGAATTCTTATAATTTACTTACAAATTTCTATCAGTTAAGTAGTTTTGAACTGATTTCATGATATAAAGCGGAAAATTGAACATTTTCAGTTTCGCAATCAAACCTTCATGCTAAACACTGTCGAATGCTTTTTCTATGTCTAGAAGAGCAACTCCTGTGGAGCAGCCTTCAGCTTTGTTTGAACGCATTACACTTGTAACTCTGAAAAGTTGTTGAATGCCCATGGTGAAATCCAAACTGTTCATCAGCAAAAATTGAGTTTGTATTGATGTGAAGCATCATTCTATTCAAAATTATTTTTTCAAAATGCTTACTTATTGAAGAAAGCAAACTGATTGTTCGGTAGCTAGAAGCTTTAGCCGGATTTTTGTCTGGCTTCAAAATAGGTACGACTTTTGCATTATTTTCATTTATCTGTTAAATAGTTTTACCAAGAAAGACAAAGTACTCTCAGGGAGTTTTTTGATGAGGATATAGAAAATTCCATCATCACCTAGAGCTTTCATATTTTGAAATTTTTTAGTTATAGTTTTTACTTCATCCAAATCAGTTCCCCAAGAATCATCACAAATATGTTCTTGAGAGAAAATATTCAGATACTCCCTGGAAACCTGATCCTCAATAGGACTTGTAAGACCCACACTGAAACTATGGGAGCTCTCAAACTGCTTAACAAGTTTTTGAGCATTTTCCGCATTTGTGAGCAAAATTTTATCACCTTCCTTAAGCGCTGGTATAGGCTTTTGAGGTTTTTTTTTCAAGATTTTAGAGAGTTTCCAGAAAGGTTTGGAACTTTGGAACATTATTTTCAAATTGTTTGTTCCTCAGGGCAGAGAAGCGTTGTTTAATTTGTTTTTGTGAATCTCGCCATATGATTCATGTGTTCTTTGATATTGACGCCTACGTACATTTTTCAGATGAATCAAGAGCTGAAGATCGTCATCAATTATAACAGTATCGAATTTAACCTCGCATTTTGGCACTGAAGCAGCTCTTGCTCTACTTATTGAGAAGGCCAGAGATTCAAGAGCATTATGATTTTCATTTCTTGTTTGCAATGGAACATTAGGATCAAAGTTGTATTCCATAAATGTTCGATATTGATCCCAATCAGCTTATGATAGTTGAAAGTAGAACTGATGGAATTTGAAATGATTTCTTGAGATATTTCAAATGTAACTGGAAGGTGTTCAGAACCAAAGTCAGCATGGGTAATAAATTGACTACAAAGTTGACATGAATCAGTTAGGACCAAATCAATAGTTGTGGGATTTCTGACTGAAGAACAGCATATTGGGCTGTTTGGGTATTGAATAGTGTAATAGTCCGCAGAACAATGATCAAATAGTATATTGCCATTGGCATTGCTTTAAGAATTATTCCATGAGCGGTGTTTTGCATTGAAATCACCAATAACGAAGAATTTAGACCTATTACGGGTAAGTTTCTGAAGGTCAACCTTGAGTCAGTTATTTTGCTGTCCAGTGCATTGGAAAGGCAAATAGGCAGCTATAAAAGTAAATAGGCAAAATTTTGTTTCAACTGAAACCCCCAAAGTTTCAAAAACTTTGGTTTCAAATGAAGAATGAATATGATGTTTAATACGCCTATGGATAATGATGGCAACGCCACCACCAGCTCCATTTAGGCGATCATTTCGGTAGACAAAATAATTCGGATCTCTTTTGACCTTTTGAGCAGGTTTGAGTCTCAGTTATAACAGCAAAATGCACGTTACGAACTCTTAAAAAACTAAATAGCTCATCCTCGTTATCTCTGATGGATCGAGCATTCCAATTCAAAATATTTAATGACTTAAAATCCATTACTGAATTTCAATGTCATGACAATATTATTGGCCAATTTAATACCAGTTTGGATAGCATCAAACATGGAATTAGTTTTTAACATATCGGCTATCATATCGATTAATGATTGCTGTAAAAATCCTAATTTAGGAGCGGATATGCTACCTAAGACGAATTTCACGCCAACTCGTCTTCGTGTGCGGGTGTGTAGACTATGTCTTTTCAAGCAACTTTGTATACTTTGTATTTTCAAAATTTATCCAGACTGCCACTTGAAAAGTTTTTTGATTGATTTTTTTTAAATCAACATAACTCAAAAGGAAAAGACTAACAAAAAAGTGATGTGTGAGTGACTTCTAGAAAATCGTTTTAAATTTTATGAAAAAAATTGTAAAAATCCTTTCTTACACGCTAAAAAAAATATTTTGAAATTTGAAGTTAATTTGAAAAAATGGCTATCCTAGAATTGGACGAAATTTTTTCTCAATAAAGGCAATATAATTGTCGAAAAGTTCGCCATACATTGCAAGATGGGCACTTTTAAGGAAAAAAAGTTTTCTTACAACAACTTTTTCATGTCCTATTTTTACCGTGTATCACGCAAACTCGTCTAGTTATGGTATTCAACACCCATATAGAATCTAATAAAATTTAGCAGTCATAAAGAATTTAATCCTTCAGCAATGCAGACTGCTACGTGGGATGATCCTTGTCTCGTTGTTGTCACGGGCGGCTTTTTCCCTGCCAACTCGTAGGCTTCAGCAGCCATGTTTCTTGAGCGAGGTTGACGGGTGCATCGGCACCACCATCCAGCTGCACCACCAGGGTGCTTGCTACCGCCAACTGCGTTCCCACAGCAGATCTTATTCTGCATAGCTACACCACTGCCGAAAAACTAAATCAAAATGCGAAGGTGTACTCCTTATCTATCATTCATGGCCACCTAGGAGACGTTCCTTACTTAAATATGAAGTATGTGCATTTGTTAATCTTACACTGAAAAATCGACATTATAAGACATCACCTTGTATTAACGTTATTTTCAATAGCTTTATGTCAAAAATCAATCAATTTTAATATTAAAACTAATGCGTAGAAATATTCCAGATAGACAGGTGCAAAGATTTTGAAAATCGGTCATGAAATGAATTAGTTATTAACGTTCAAAACCTAAGCATATTTCGTGACGCTCCATATTCTCGTACTCGCAACGTGTACCCGTGTATTGAAAACAAAAACGTAGTCCTTTGTCACAAATGCTTCTGGAGAATTTACATTTAAGCTGAGGCAGTTATTTTAGTGGTTCTTAAAAAAAACCATTTTTTGATGCTAATTTGTGAAGAAAAATAGAAATCCCCGGAGGTCAAAATACGATTTTCAGTGGTCTTTCGACCCAAGTTAGAGGAAATTGGCATGGAGCTCTGGGTCTCCAGACTTTTTTCGAATTTTATCAACCAGTGTAATTTAATGGATTATTTGATAGCCATTTATTTTTTAATCTCCTTTTAACCATAACGCTGCACAGAAGGCCTGGCCATCTTAATATTTTTATCATTTTAAAATGTGTCAAAAATATGAACGCAGCAAGCCGTGCTTGGAAACTGGCGTGTCTTGTTTTTGCTGCGTTCTTTTCACGAAAAATATATTCGTAATTCAACCTAAACGAACAGTGAAATCATAAAATCTCCACGTGTTTTGTGTATGATGTAGTGATTATAATCGATTCCTTCCCGAAATTTGTGATGCTCGGTAGTTTTCCCCAGTTTTTTTTTTTTGTTTTTTAAGCTTCGCCTCCGCACCCCGAGGAAGAGTTAATATCAGCTCAGTTGTGTTTGTTAGTGATGTTAGTATTGTGCCACGCGGACATAAGTGATTAAATTAGAGTATTTTTCCGCATTGTCGGGAGTGAATTGATGATTATAAGCAGTTCAGAAGTCGATATAGAGTGACTTCATAGCGGAGGATTTTGATTATTGGCAGAGTGTGGAGAGAGAAAAAAAAACCAGTGCAATGTAAGAAACGACCATTTGCTGGTCAGAAGCAAAGAACGAAGCTAACGCGAATGCACGTGTGAGTGGCTGGCATATAATTTCAGGTGCACTCACCACGCAACGTTCAGATGGAGAGCTGTGAAGTTTTTTTTTCGTTGCACAATGATTGTGATTTTTCAAGTTAAATTTTTTTCTTGGAAGTGTTTTTTTACCTGTGCTTTTCATTGTATTGAATTTGTGCGCGAAGTACTAATTGTATTCGGGCTGTTCCATTCGAAAAGGATGATTTGAAAATATTTGCCGAATAGCGGAGTACTTTTTTTACCTGTGCTTTTCATTGTATTGAATTTGTGCGCGAAGTACTAATTGTATTCGGGCTGTTCCATTCGAAAAGGATGATGAAAAAATTTGACGAATAGCGGAGTGCTTCTTCTATGGAGACATAAATGCATCCTTTAGCCTCATAGGGATGCCGTCCAAATGAAGACAACATCAGCAACAATTTCCGGTGAGATCTATCTGATTATATCTAAATTTGAACGGTACTGCTGAATACGTGCCATCTTCAAAACAATAAGATTTGATGACGGAAGTGTATGTACAGGACCTATATCCATTAGATGTTTGTACTGTGTTTATGCGGGGCTTTTTGTAAGTGATAGTGACCTCGGAATGAACGTGAGTAACCAGGCATTCTGAAATGGGCCACTGGAATCCAACAGAGCTATCACCTTCTAACTCCCGGGCTAAAAGTGTCTGTTGAGTCGACAACAGTTCGTTTAACTGCTAACATTTTTCTCCCATAAAAACACTTCCAGACGGTGGGCATTGGATCGCACACACACACACACACACACACACACACACACACACACACACACACACACACACACACACACACACACACACACACACAACACACATATATATATATATATATATATATATATATATATATATATATATATATATATATATATATATATATATATATATATATATATATATATATATATATATATATATATATATATATATATATATATATATACACGCACACATACGCGCGCGCACACACATATATTAAAATGTGTCAAACATATAACTGTTGCTTAGAAAAAGAATGGTTGAAGTATTTTCCAGGATGCTTGTAGTTACTGGCTGTGTGTAGAGTCCCTAAAGCGTCAGTTCCTTTGAACCACCCTTCTTACTTTGTATTGCGACAGGTTTTCAATAACTAATATCTTAGAATGAAACATTTTAAATCAACATAACTCAGGGCAAGCTTTTTCTTCGACGGTCCGTCATACCAATACTATAAGAATATGCTTTTTTTTCAGTGCGATCGATCGGACGCTACAGACAGGTTGGAAATCGGTGGATCATCGGGACTGGACTCATCCAACATGGAAAAATCGAGTGCAATCTGTGGCAAAAGCATGGAACCGGGTCCAGATCAGGCCATCTTCTGCGGCACCAGCACGGCCCGATTAATATCCAGTGGACAGCACTCCAATCAGGCACTGGTTTCCGTTCGGGTGGCAGATGAGAACGACATATCACTGGCAACGGTACTCTGCGACATGCGACGGAAGAAATAAATTACTATATAAAATGGGAAATTTGCCATAATCCGATGCCATATGCTCTGTTCCAACGATGGCAGTCTATGAAGACGAATGTGTAAAATATTTGAATCCGTGAAGCAGTACTGATTATTTCGTTTTTTTCCTCAATTCAACAGTGATTGTTTATGATTACAGTGAAGGGAAACGGCAATGTCCGTCTCATTTAATGGCATCACTCTGTTTCAGTTTACCGACACTATCTTCATAATGAATGAAGAAAAAGGGAAAAAAGCTAAAAACCAAAAGAGAGCCGATATTTATTTAAAACACAATATAAACATTTACAGCACACGATTAGAGAGAAAAAATAGTTGCATTCTAATAGAACTTTGTAACTTGTAAAGATGAGAAAGCCAAAAATAAAAATGGAAATTTTAGTGTAAAGTTTGACACCATGGTAGGATTTAAAACAAAAACGATCTAAGATGTTGACAAAAGTCGATCACAAGCGGCATCATCAGCGTATTCGGTTCGAGCTAGTGCACAGAGAGCATCCCGTAGACAGCTTTTATCACAGCCTTTGGTCAGTAAGGGGTCAGCATTTTTTTGCTTTAGTTTCCAATATTGCAAGAGGTCACTGTCGGAGTGCGCCAATTTTTGCAACAATGAATTGAGGGACTTGGGACTAAGATCCGTCAATCCATAGTGTTCTTTGAAGGTGTATTCCATGAACCAACTGGGTTTCTTTTCTGGGTGCTGATTTGCTTCGGTGAGGTTATAGATCCAAGTCTCCTGATCCAGAATTTCCTAGATAGAATGAAAAAAAGTAGGTCTAGCGATTTCAATCGTCAATTTCTCATGATGAATTATGTACTTACAAAACTCTCCCGATCTACATAGAACACCTTATAGTTTGGGTTTAGCTCAGTGAAGGTCGTGGTTGAGCCTCCGTTCCATGCTACATTCACAGCTGCCGACGAATCGTTCTTTTTGTAGTATACGTTGAATTCATCCACATGTGAATGGCCATTGAACTGGCCCTCGATTATGTGGGCAAACCGTTCCACAATTTTCCGATACTCTCTTGTCCATCCAATGTAGCAGTAGTTATCGTACGATGGAACGTGTGCCAAGATATGTACCTTTTCACCTAACTTTTCCGCATTAAGAAGTACGTCGTGGAGCCACTGCAACTGCTGAATAAAGTAATTGTCGGTATATAGCAGCCACCAATTATGAATGTAGCAGAAGTTGTTGTTGAGACCAATAATACGGTGACCTAGAGGACTTAAAACGGTGTAGTATCCACCGTCAGCTAGCGTAGGTTTAGCGGAATCCGGCAACCAATCATCCCATTGTTCAGTGATGAAATCGTACAGATATTTGGAAGTGAGTCCGGCTGGGACCTCATGCGGTGCGTACAAATTGGATGGATGAGCCTCGTGGTTGCCCAGAATAGGATATAATGGAATATCAACGAACCGTTCTTTGAGCAATTGGAATACTTGCTGCATAGATTCTTCGTTGGATTTAACGGTAGTGTTCCAGGTAAAATGGTGAATGATATCACCAGTGAAATAGACAGCATCAATTCTTGGATGCTGCGTCAAAATTTGCTCCATAACGTCAACAACTGAATGCCACGGTGTATCACAATCTCGATAATCACCCCAGAAGCCAGCCGCATTGGAAGAGTCTGCTGGCTCAAGATCTGGAACGTGGCGACAACAGGCACCTGCAGCACAATCGGCGTTCACGCCAACTTTGTATTCTGGATCATAATGAATATCAGTTATGTGAACGATCGTTAGGGGTTCCTTGCTAGCTTTCTTCGAAGATTCTTTGGAAACATGCAGCGTTCTTTCTGACGAGCTCATATTCACTTTGGGATACCGATCGGAAAGAATATCTGATCCATCTACCACGCAATCCTCTCCCTGGTAAGCAATTTCGCATACTTTTTCGGCCGTGGGTAAATGTTCAAGATGCCCCAGTATGAACATAATTATATCGGCATTCAGGGTGACCAAGCCATCACAAACGTACGATTTCATGCTGTAGAGGTGGCAAATATCCTGAGCTAGCTTGATAAGCTCAATCTTTTCCTTTTTTCGGTACGTTTGTAAATCTCCAGGAACGAATAGCTCGCTGATAAGCACGTCAAACACATTTTGGGATCCTTTGAATGAGGAATACGATCCAGTGTTACCTTGATGTCGTTTGATTTGATCAAATCCAATAGTCGATCAAACTCGGATGATTTGCGACCGATAGATTGAAAATGCTCAAATTCCTTCAAAAAAGCCGCTTCGTATTTAGCTTTGAACATCAAAATATAATGTATTAAAAAACTTTGATAAGGACCAAGCAACCGAAACACTCACCTATTTCCACCTCAACGGCAATGTTCTCCGCGATAGTATTATCACTTTCGATTACGGTAACACCGAGAACACCGATCGAAATGTTTACAACTAAAAATAGCAACGAAAATCGAATCATCTTGTCCGGCACTTGCTACGCTCGCTGCTACTTCTCAGCGATGACTGATCGCTCGAGATGGGGATGGCAAACAGATGAATCTTCTGTTGGTTGTATTGTCTACGTTCTGGGTTGCCTACGCTTCTATAGGGAGCGCTTTGTCTGCTCTCAACGTTCCAAAACTATTGATCGAGAGCTCTGTGAAAATTTCCCGAACGATGTCCGTGATCGATCGATCACTTTGATAATACCGCGCCATAACTCGCTAAGCTATCTGAGACCCCTACTCTGTGTTGGAGAAGAATTGGTACATATAATGACAATCACCCTAGCTTTATTCGAAAGCTTTATTAGGCGGTGTTGAATGCCTGCTCCAGTCAGAAATCTGCTGAATTTTGCTTTGAGCTATGACCATTAGTCAATGTTTTAAGTTGAGGCTGGTGATCAGTTCCTGTTGACTCGGATTGACCATTCAGCAGAAGATAGCAATCACGTGCATTCCCCAAGTAACAAATTCAATTTTAAGGTACACTTGAAGAAGTTCTCAAGACTCATTTCATAAAACCACGCATAAAACTAGATATTCTACATGACATCGATAAAACAGCCATAAAACCCTCATAAGTTCAAAAAGGCCCATACTACAGGAGGTTCTCAAGACTATTTCCCAAGATTCGCTTAAAACTTGATAGTTTTATCGGTACATACTTGTAATGACATGCAGGACATGCTTAAAACTATGATAAAACTACCACAAGTTTTGGTAGTTTTATGATTTTCCTCTTTAAGAACACTTCCAGTCCGTCACAAATATGTTTCGAAGATTCCATTTTTGGATTCGTTCTGCTGAATGGGGAGAAAGAGAGAAAAGAAAACATCGATATACATATGATGTTTCTTTTCCAAAGTGGATACGTATTTAACTTAATTGTAAAATTGACCATTAATGCTTGAGTTTTTTATCCTGCAATTGATGAATTTTTCATGCGACGTTCAGTTTATTGGTGTTTTATAACATAAAAGTTCGAAAATTTTAATGCGCCACGGAATCATTGCTAGAACATTGATTTATTTGAATAATAAAAAATACTTGACAATTCAACAATTAGGTGACAAGGCTGATAAATTGTTAGATCTTGAATAAATTGTGTCTACAATCCATTTTAAGTTTCAAAATGTATTTTAAACAGCAGAAATTGTTCGTAGCATTGGAAAAACGAAAGTTTTGCTGCATATAAATGAAAATGGCTACCATTCGGAGGGAATCCAGAATAGCCACGCTCGCCATTTTTTCAATGGTTTTATCTAAAACTACCATAAAACGCATATAAAACTAATATTTCTTGCACAAGACTAACAAGATTTTTTTAGGAGCGCGATAAGTTCATCTTTACTTGTTCTATTCTTGAAAAAGAGGAGTAACGCTTGAATAAAACTTGTTTGAATTGCTCAAGGTAAACAAGTCTTTCGTAAGATAGCCATAAAATCAGTGTGGAGAAGACACATCATAAACAAAGAGAATGTGAACGTTCAAATCAAAAGTGCCTACGCATAATTATTGTTCATAATTACAGCTTATAATTTATTGTTTTTAATCAGCGTAAGTCGATTAAAACATAAAAAAAACTCTAACTTGAATATGCTAACAATGGATTTGGGAAGAAGAACAGATAATAATATTGCGTCGATGGCTGAAACATCAGTTGAGCGAAAGATGATTTTTCTCTTGATCTGTACGCCGAACCTAACGTTGGAAGAAGCCAACTGTGTAGTGGATCACTGAGCGATTCCAGCGCACTACTTCCGACTTTGGATAAAAAGTGCGGATTATTGGAAAAATCGATTTTCGCTCAGATGATATACTAATTTTTACCTGCAACGAGTAAATATTGTGTAGCCTATTGGGAAATGAAATGCACGACTCGAGAGAATTCAACATTAACATAACATTTTACAATCGAAGTGCACATTAAACCTTACGTCAAAAGTACTGCGCTGTATTTCCACGGTGGTGCGCCATATAACACACTACCTGAGATGTTAGGTTTAACTTGCATAACTGGCATAAAATCAAATATCATGAGTTATGCATTTCGGTTTTCAACTGGTGACACATTGCACCATTTTATTTTATTCGTTTTACGCATAACGCATGGACCCTTTTGATAAGTTAGTCCCAGTAGGCTGCGAATCCAATGGAATGGTCAAAAAAAAAAAAAAAAAAAAGAAAAAAAAAAAAAAAAAAAAAAAAAAAAAAAAGGCGTTGGTGGCTGAGATGAAGGGAGTGTTTAATATATTGAATAGGTTTTTATTGAATTTCCGCTTGAACGATCCACTAGTTTTTAATTTCTTCGACCTGTGGGCGTCCATTGTGACAGTTTGTTTATTTTTCACATAATGTTCTTTCTCAAGAATATGTGCTCTTATTTAAAATCAAATGGTTCTAAGAGAGTTTTATGGCAGCATTTCCAAGATACATTCATCTTAATGAAGAATGTCATAAAACCTTTTACAAAACTTTTATCAGGTTTTATGCAAGTTGCGAAACAATGTCTTGAGAGGGGGATCAAGTTACTTATAAAACTACCTGATAAGGTGAATTACACTTCTATAAATGATGTAGTTTTATGGAGGTTACTTCAAGTGTTCTTTAATCACTCTTGAGAACTGTTAAGGAATTAAAACCACCTTAACTTGGAAAATGCCCCGATAAAACCGGATGAACTCCATAATGCTATGATAAAACTACCATAAAATATGAATAAAACCAATTTGCATTTGAATTGCTACTTCCGTGACGGTGACGATGTCAATGTCTTTCCTGTTAAGGAAGTCATCGAGTTCAATTAATTTGTTCCGGATGGAACAAGCAGTCCGATTAAGAATGTTGATGGTGCGTTTACGGTCCATACTTAAATATGATTGTCATCGTCACGGATGTGGGGGCAGAAACGTAGTTGACGGTACAGCTCTTGGACGAACTCCACAATTTGCTTCGAGTCGTAGAGCTGTTCATCGAAGAGTGGTTGCGTGGACGTACTGCAATCCAGATTGCACCATCCTGGAGGAGAGCGTAAGGGTGGCGGCGGCTGCATCAAATAGTTGTTGAACAGAGGTCGACGGGCGGTAGGCGTGGCGGTGATTTAATGAGAGCGGCGGTAGGTTTGGCATTTGGTACCGGAGCGTCGGGAAGTTCTCCTCGTCCATCCGAGGTGGTGAACGGCGTTGACCAACGCGGCACTTGGTGGACGCCTGCTTGCGGATTGCCAGAAACTTCACCCGTTTGGGACAGGTTCGGTTGCTGCCTTCATGATTTGCACCACAGTTGGCGCATTTTGGAGGAGCACCTTCATCCATTGGCGCACAATCTTTGGTCTTGTGTTTTCCAGCACACTTGCCACACCACGGTTTCATGTGGTAGTTTCGGGTTCCGTGGCTGAACACAAGGCAGTTGCCACATTGCGTCATGTGTTGCCTCGGGCGATACCGATCCCACTCGACCATGACGTTGAAGAGGGCCCGTGTTTTCAACCGGTGGAGTTATCTACATACATTATTTTTAACAACTTATTAATATTATCTCAGTTTTAATTGCCCCGAGTGACCCATTTCCTTGAGATGCGTCTTGTTTCCAAAAGCGGAAACATAGAGACATGAAAATGTTGCTTGGAGCCAAAAGAAGATACTGTGCTCATGTACTTCTCTCCACTATCCGCACTATCCGTTGTTAGCTCGTAGATCATCTCTCTACTTCCGCTTCAGCTTTACGGCGATTCAAGAACTCCTCTCGACACATGAACCAATCCGGATGGCTCGAATGTGGCGTAGCAGCCTTGAAAGGTTTGCTATCCAAAATGAGATCTTAATAGCCTGTTGTGGTATAACGAAGATAGATAGCCACCACTGCTAGTTATGTCCGTTACGTTTATTAAATACTAGCTGAACTCGGTGCGTGCTCCGCTGCACTAAAAAATGAAAGAAAAAAAAATAAAAGCTGTCACTTTTGTGGTTTTTTTCGAAATGGGGTTTTTTCTTCTTGAATAAGCAGGGGTTCAAACTTCAATAAAAACAGGCTTTTACCCGAAAAAAAACTTGTGTGTTTTAAAGAACTGTATTATTCTTATTTTTGTTTAAATTTGGGTTCACTTTGTTTGGGAGCCCCCCCCCCCCAGAGGGGGTGGTTTCTCAACCCACCAAACAATCATTGACTTAAAAACCCCCCACAGGCCAAATTTGGTTCATTTTCTTAATTAGTTCTCGAACCATCACACTGGGCTCATCGATTATAATAAAAATGTGAGTTGCATTTGTTTGAAGCCCCCCCCCCCTTCAGAAAGGGTGGGGTCTTGAACTACCATAGAAACATTCTTGCCTTCAAAACCCCCCACATGCTAAATTTGATTCGATTTGCTTGATTTGTCTCGGGTTATGATGAAATTTGTGTCTCATTTGTATGAGAGCGCCCCTTCCTGAGAGAGAAGGGGTCTCAAACAATCATAAGAACCTTCCCCAGCCCCAAAACCCCTTCTTATAAATTTTCACGTTGGTCGGTTCAGAACTTTCCGTGTCTATAAGGGTCTGACAGACAGAAATTCATTTTTATGTATATAGAAATCTAGCCTCCAAAAACCTCCATATGCTAAAAGTGGTTTCATTTACTTGATTAGTTCTCGAGTCATGCAGAAATTTGCTTTTTATTTGTAGGGGGAGCCCCCCTCCCCTTCAAAATGGGGAGGGGTATTGAACTGCTATAGAAACATTTCTTGCCTCCAAAAACCTCAACATGCCAAATTTGGCTTCATTTGCTTCATTGGCTCTCGAGTTATGCTAAAAATTATGTTTTATTTTTTTGGGAGTCTACCCTTCCAGAAGGCGGAGGGGTCTCAAACCACCTTAGAAACATTTCTTGCCTTCGAAAACCTCCAAATGCCAAATTGGGTTCCATTAACTTGATAAGTTCTCGAGTTATTCCGAAATTTGTGTTTCATTTGTATATGAGCCCTCCTTTCAGAGAAGGGAGGGGCTCGAGTCAACTTAGAAACATTTCTTGCCTTCCAAAACCTCCACCTGCCAAATGTGGTTCCATTTGCTTCATTAGTTCTCGAGTTATGCAGAAATTTGTGTTGCATTTGTATGTAAATCCCCCCTTCCTCCCCCTTCCAGATGGCCTAGGAGTCTCAAACTTCCATGGAAACATTCCCACCCCCTTTTCCCCCCTTTCCCCCCCCCCTTCTTCTTTCTTGCCTTTTTATTCCTTTTTGCCAGGTTGAGGATCGCTGTCCACCATAAAGGCCGGGATTTGCTTGAGGGGTAGTACCTTGCCCCCACGGGTTTGGTTGGCCATTTCCACGAATTGCCGAAAATCTCCCGATGTGAAGGCCGGAGCCCTTCCGTCTTCCGTCCTGGTTGGTTGGCAGTCGAGGCTTGCTTTCGGATGCGCTTGAAAGCTTCGCATTTCGGGCATTGACGATCGGATCCCTGGTGGGCACCAGCACAGTTGGCGCACTTGTACGCCATGGCTCCTTCGATGGGACAGTTGGATGTGGTGTGATTTTGGGCACAGTTGTTGCAGCGGGCATTGACGTTGCAGTTCCGGGTACCGTGACCAAAGTCCAGACACTGCTGGCACTGCGTCACATCACGGTGTCCACCACGGTACGGCTCCCAGGTGACGATGATAGAACAGAGAGAGCGGATCGCTTTCAGCGCGTTGAGCGTCACCGTTCTCTTTTTGAAATGCACCAGGTACAGGCAATCTGGGTGATGCCTCACGTTTTCGTTCGGTCGGTTCATCCGGTAGACGGCGATTGTGGCCAGTTTGTACCGGTCCTAGATTTCCGATACGATTTGAACCGGATCGAGGTTTGGCAGGCCTCTGATGACGGCCTTGAAAGGCTTCTCCACGGCGATGTCATGCGGGAAGAATTCCGAATTGGAATCCTTCAGATGCTTCACCACCTGGTCGTAGTCCTTTCTCGACCGAAGCATCACCTTTGTCCCTATGCGGGATAGCTTGTACTCGGCTGCAATGCCGGTCGCTTGAAAACTGGCCATCAGGTCGCTGAGAATGATGTTTTTCACCACCAACGGTGGTAGCTTCACTGTTGCTGTAGGAACAGCAGCATTTAAATTTTCGACGGAGCCGCCGAAATCACCGACGTCGCTGGTGTTCATAGCTGTGCCGCCACCACGGGGGCCCATGCTTCGAGGGGTGCAGCCACTGGAACCATCGAATTGGTTCTGCTTCTTCTTCTTTTTCTTCTTGTTGCCCTGGGCCAAGGCAACGGTATCGGTCCTGCCTTCGAGTAGCGAAAAAGGGTTGCTGCTGTCAGCCGGCCGCTTGCCGCTGGGTTTCGGTCCACCACTTGGGCCAGGTTTGCCCATACCAACACGCGGAAACGCGAGAAATCGCAGTAGTACTAATGAGACACAAACTGGAAAATTAACGAGAGTGCAAAACACGTCCGAACGTGTCGCTAGAACGATACTGAATCGACTTACAGCACTGGATGAAAAAATAATATTTATACCCTCCCAAGTTGTTTGTTCGTTACTCTGGTACCCATGTTTATATACGAACTTCTGCAACGAGTTTGTTATTTAATCGTTGTCATGGTATCTCGGACGACGTCGATTGTGCTGTCGGTCTAACTTGAGCTACTTTGTATTTCGCCCCTCTCAATCCGACATACCTAGATTTGTAGTCAGCAGTTTGAACTTCCAGGGGTTTTGTAAACAAGTCAGCCAGTTGATCACGGGTACCGATCGGCTCGATGTGCACCGTACCACTCTCAACCAGATCCCGGATGTAGTGATGCTTCACGTCAATGGGTTTGGTGCTTTTACTTTCCAAGTTCGTGGCCATACCAACGCATCCTCGGTTGTCTTCGTAAATCGTCATAGGGTTGACAGCTACATGGAGGTCTTCCAGAACCCCATTGACCCACTCGGCCTCTGCTGTTACTGCGCTGAGAGCAACGTACTCAGCCTTGCTTGACGACAACAAAACCGTCGATTGATTCTTGCTGCTCCAGGATACAGTACATCCAGAGACCTTGAAAATGAATCCGCTCACGAATTGTTGGTCCAGAAGGTCGGTCTTCTAATCGACATCAGCGTAGCCGACGAGCACTTCTACTTCGCTGTTGCTCCGGTATTCGAGATTCATTGTTTTGGTACCACTCAGGATCGACTCGCTTCAATGCAGTCCAGTGCACGGTTGAAGAGCTCTCCTGGAACCGGCCGAGATAACCGACAGGATAGCATATATCTGGTCTGACACCGAGCATGCTGTACATCAGGCTCCCGAGCAATTCGCGATATGGTTCCTCAGCGGTAGCCCCATCTCGTGGAAGTTGTAGGCCTTTTTGAATTGGAGTCCTTGTCGGATTGCACTCACTCATGCCGAAACGATTCAGCACCTTCACGATGCTGGTCTCCTGCGATAGCCTCATGGATCCCCCACTACGGTTGTAGTAAATCCGCATTCCAAGAAAATGCCGTATTTCACCACAATCGGCCATTGTACACGGAACACGGAAATTTTGACGTAGACTACGTCTTACGGCAAGGGTAGGGTGTCAATTGAAAATCTAAAAATAAGCGACCGTCACGAAATATCGTTACAAATTAAACGCTAATAACTTAATAAATACTCGATCGATTTTCAAGATGTTCACATCATTCGATTGACAATTCTACCGCGTATCAATTCAATTATCAAACATTATCCGTTAACAATTTTAAACTATTGAAAATAACAAAAATAAAAGGTGATGTCTTATAATTTGGGTTTGCAGGCTAAATTTACTAAATGCTCAGAAGTTTCCTATCACAGATTTCAAATGTGAGCAAGGGAGGTCTAATATGCAGCAGTGAACGATATAAAAGAGGTACACCTTCGAAAATTTTCTCATTCTTGTTGCTGTACTGAAACTGTGCGGAGCAACGAGCCATTATGGATTGGCAGCTGGTGATGGTATGTACCCTGTAGGGTGCATTCGGCAGTATTTAGCGGCAAGGCGCCAATATTGGATTTGTGTACAATTTACAAATGGCTGCCGTCACAAAAAAATTGAAACACTGGACGCTAATAATTCGATCGTTTCTTTATTGATTTATTTTTGAGGATTTTGCACCAGCCTAAAGGTTTAACGATTGCCATTTTATTTACTCAAATATTTAAAATTTAACAAATAAAAGAAGAATATATTTGTCGCGTTCCGGTAAATATCGAGAAATTTCTTATCACGGACAACGTTTTGATTCTTCGCCAGATGCTTTCTGATGAGGGTACAGAAGAATTTTCTAACGTAATTACTACCTAATGCTGGATGACGAATGACGATCTGTTTGGACCCACACCCACGCTTTTTGATCAGACTACGCCTTACGGCAAGGGTAGAGGTCAAATGTAAACTTGAAAATAACTGAAAAAGTTTGAACGCTAATAGCTTTATCATTTCTCGATAGATTTTCGAGATTTTTGCTTCAATCAGTTGGAGATTTTTGCGACTGTCAACTATCAAAAATATAATTTATTATTAACTTTGAATTCCCAAACAGACCCTGAACAATCTATAACGCGATAAGGATAATGGTTTCCAGCTGGTCTATCATATCACCGCAATCACTACAGCCAGCACCACCGATGCCTTTCATTATATCAACATTCAAATCAAACGTCCCTTTCCAGGCACGCCAAATAATTACTAAGAAGCGAATCAAGCGGATGTTCTTACATACTTACTCAATAACTTATGCTAACCCAACAAAAGCGAAATTGAAAAATTTCCCCCTCTAAAATGCCTTTAACCCAAAATGTTGGCGAAAACGGGAAAAAATTTGAAATCTATTGCGACATTCTTCCAAGAAATCTATACCACGTTTGATGAAGAAGATCGCGATTATGAATATTTCAATTTCTTCCCAGAATTTTCAAGGGACATTGGATTAAGTCAAGTCAAATTTCAAGACATTCGGAAGGTTTAAAAAAATTGAAACTTTCCAAAGGTTTCGGCCCCAAAGGAATTCCCCCCTTTATTTATAAAAAACAGCACTAGAGCTTACAGCACCTTTATTTTGGCTTTTTAATATGTCACTGGAATCTGGGATCTTCCCCAAACTTTGAAAAGTTCCCATCTAGTACCTATTTTTAAAAGTGGAAAAAAATCGGACATTTGTAACTATCGTGGAATTGCCATTATTTCCTGCATTCCTAAACTTTTTGAAGCAATTATCAATGAAAAATTGTTTTCTCAAATCAAAAACAGACTGACAAATAAGCAACATGGATTCTTCAAAGGACGATCAACTAGCACAAATTTATTGGAATTCGTCAACTACTCACTGATAGCAATGGACAATGGTAACCATGTAGAAGCTCTTTATACAGACTTCAGCAAGGCTTTTGATCGCATTGACATACCCATGCTTCTATTCAAATTGCGAAAAATGGGAATTGAGGCAGGAATCCTCCGATGGCTCGAATCCTATCTTACTAACCGTCAACAAATAGTTAGATTCAAAGGGAAGAAATCAAATCCTATTAAGGTCACTTCTGAGTCCCCCAAGGCTCTCACTTAGGGTCCTCTTTTATTCATTTTGTATGTAAATGACATTTCCTTTATTCTCAAAAACATTAAATTTCTTATTTACGCTGATGACATGAAACTATTTTTAGAAATAAGAAACAAAGAAGATATCATGACATTCCAGAAAGAAATAAATGATTTCTATATTTGGTGCAACAAAAGTCTTTTACAGCTGAACGTAAAGAAATGTAATTCGATAGCTTTTAGTAGGAAACGAAACACCCCAGACATAACTATCAATCTAGGGAATCAGCCAGTTGAGAAATGTAAAAGAACAAGGGATTTAGGAGTTATCTTGGACTCGAAACTAACTTTCATTGAGCATTACAATACTATCATCAACAGAGCAAATAATATGCTTGGATTTATAAAACGTTTTTGTTACAATTTTCATGATCCGTACACAATAAAAACATTGTACATTGCATATGTGAGGTCAATACTGGAATATTGTAGCGTGGTTTGGTCACCATTTTCAGTCACCCATGAAGAACGACTAGAATCGGTACAGAAGCAATTTTTACTGTATGCAAACGTCCCATTAGAACAGTACCTGAGTACTAATCAAACGGTTTAACGAAGTCTACGTCAACCGGTCGTGTGTTATACACAACCCAACTGTTTTTTTCTTAAATTCTCTTACCACTGCCTTCCTGTCCACGACGAATCGAAAATCATGGTTGTCTCCGGAACCGACCGTTCTCTTTAACGTTAAGCTCTGCTGAAAGGTTTTTAACACTTTAATCGCCGTCGGTTTTGCGATATCAGCGACTTTGCTACATCGCCGTGCGACATATTTGTGCAAAATTAGTTCGCGCACGCGTTCTTGACTGCATTTTACAGAATTAAAGCGACTGTGGCAAAACGAGTTCGATATCATTGCATACATACATTAATATTCTTATAGTGGTGTTCGTATTAGCTAATGCGTACACGGAGAAGACTGTATCAAGGTCTTTTCAGTGACTACTTTTTACTGTGTATATTCTTTAGATTACACTTTGCTACGTAGTCTTACGTCATCTTTGCGAACAACCCCATTGGGCTGTTGTATTTCGTATTTGTATTTTCTCCAGATTGTTTGATTCTTTATTAAAACAAAGTTGTTGCAAGCCATTATTAATTATCCTCAATTTGTAAACCTTCGTTTTATTGATCTTGTTTTATGATTATCGCATGTTACAGATGTGCAAACAATGAAATGTATACTAATATATTGATTATAAATTCAGTTCAGACCGATATATTCTCATTTCAAGTTGGGTCTCCATCTCTTAAGATATGCATAAAATGATGTTGAAATTTATAACAATTTGTTACTTCTTAGCTCTATGTTTAGCCTTAAGCCGTGCTAAAAACTGTGAAAACATTGATTTAAGTAAGTAAATTCAGAGTTCAATTAATATGATTAGGATTAACGAATATGATTCAACGTCTAGTGGAGGCAGAGAAAAGTTTCCTAACAGCATTTGCCCTAGAATTCAACATTCAAACTGTGCCTCCGGAAGTGCAACTTCTCGCATATTGTTTGAAAAACAAAACCGAGAAAATTAGCATCAAGCAAATTCCACACTGCTACAAAGTAAGCGAGCTTTCAGATCCCATTTGTGCCTTAAATGATTGACAGTTTGTTGATTACTTACATAGCCCCGATATTGTTTACTGTGTCATGGCGCTATGCACACACTGATCACTGGATATAAAGCTGAAATGTCCAAGAAGGGCAAATCGAGTGAAAAGAAACAACGAGTTAGCATGATAATGGTAGGACTTTGCCAAGTGGCTGAGTTGACGAAAGAATATTGCTTGAAGCTTGCTGAAATCTATGTGGTACGTATGACAAGTCAAGAATCAAACAAAATTGAACTATCTTAATCTTCTTCCCCTCGATTAAAATAAGGTTATCAGAAACATATTTTTAGGCATTTTTGCACTTCAGAACGAAAGCTTGCATCGCAACCTAGCATTCTGAAGAAGCGAAATGCAATCGAACTTGCTTCTTGTCACTGATTCGAAGTCTGATTCGTCATTATACCGGCTCTATTTTGAAGTTGTCATTAAGATTAGGACTGGCAAAATAACCTTTTCAATCTTCGCACAGAATGCAATTCTCCAGATTCTTCAAAAGAATCCTACCGTTTTGCCGAAAGACGTATGTTCGATGGCTTTAGCTCCCATAGGATGCATCGAAGGCCCACAATCAGAGAAGCTAATTCCTACTCCAGTTAATCTCCCGAAGCCCAATTTCAAATCTCGTGAGTCCGTCACTCGTAAAAACACCCAACCTTTGAAAATTATCCACATTACCGATGTTCATTACGATCCGGAGTACGTTGAAAGCGAGGAATCACCCGAATATACAAAACAATGCGAGCGGACATTTGGATGTTGTAGGAATGCGAGTGCCGTTGGGGTTCGGAAATACCACTGGGGGAGCTACTTTTTCTGCGATACTCCGAAAAATTTAATCGATGTTAGCCTTCCTTACATTTCCAAAAAGCACATCGATGCGAAATTAGTCTATCTGACCGGAGATCTCGTGAGACACCACATAACGGAAGTAAATTCCGGCACTCTGAAGCAAGATGTCGAATACGTGTTTAAGCAATTCATGCAAGCATTTAAGGGTAGGCCGATTCTCTTTGCATTGGGCAACCATGATACGGACTTGTTTGGAATGTTTTCCGATGCTAAGGAGAAGGTTAAAACGGGCCAAGAAGATGTTTACAAATTTTTCAAAGATTGGACCGTCAAACTGTGGAATAATGGAAAGTTGTCAAAGAATCCAAAAAACATAGAGTGGTCAGATGATGGTGAAGGTTACTATACAGTTCAGTTGAAAGATCGTCTCCGGTTGATCGTTCTCAACAGTAATGTCGCGTATTTCTACAACTGGTGGCTATTGACGGGGCATTTTTACGACAAGCAGCTGCAGTGGCTATCAGATGTCCTATCGAAAGCGGAGATAGCTCAGCAGAAAGTTCATATTTTGTCCCACATTCCTCCCAATGATCACTCTCTAGTTCCGGGTTGGTCAGAGCAATACCAGAGGATCATAGAGCGTTTCAAAAATACCATCGTAGCTCAGTTCAACGGACACTCACACAACGATGAGTTCGTACTGTTTTACGACTCGAAAGGACCCATAAGTGTAGCTTGGAATGGAGGCTCGTTCACACCACATGCTTATAATAATCCAAACTACCATGTGGTTACAGTGGATCCAATGCACTTTGTATGATAATGTTTTATCAAAATACATTATGAGCCTTAAATCCCTAACATTTCATTTAAATTTACAGAATGTAACAACGCTGGCAAGTTATTCACTGAACCTGGACGAAGCTAACAAGAAACCTAGTGCTAATCCCAAATGGAAGCTGGCGTACAATATGACGGAGGCCTATGCATTGCCGAACCTTTCATTCCAGAGCTTAGATCTGCTGATGAATCGAATGATCTGGAACGAAACCTTGGTTGAGCAAGTCTTGCGTAATAAGCTGAAAAATGGCCCAAGACTTCTAGAGACATTGACACCTGAATGTAAAGAATCTACAATTTGTGACATATTGACAACAAACTTTAGAAACCCAGAGAAATGTAAGAGAATGGTTTCGAAAATTACCTGGACTCGTGCGGAAGGAAAGGTTTGTCCAATTCAATAAAATATTTATTAATTTATTCATTAAGCTTATAATAAACATTGCCAACGTCAGTCAATACACGAATCATGTTGAATGTAGAATTGAAGGGTTAATAATTTCCACTTTTCATATTCTCTGTGCTGAACCTTGGAATATTGCCTGACTTTTACAAGCACCCTTCCACCAGATAGGATATTGTCCATAAATTCGATAATGAGCACCGATTGGCCCAAACCGTGATGAAAATAGATGAAATGCGTGTACTCAAACCATGATTTAACAAACAAACGCCCTTTGTGCCTGACACGTCCGGTAATCCCAAAATCGCCAAAAATCGATTTTCCATGCTGATCGCATTGGCTTATGGTGTTCACATCATTTCTAATTTAAAGAGCCAATCTTAAATCCTTCAATCGATCAGCTGAATATCCAGCATAGCTCCACCCTACTCAATCGATTTTAAAGCAGGTCCTGACTCTTATCCCAACGTTCCAGCTCGATTTGTTGTGAACTCGAACTATACTGGCTCTTTGAATGTATGGGAATTACTATTAGGAAACCAAACATTTTATTATAATCCTCCTAGCTCTTTGGGGTAATGACTTATGATTACTGTTTGTTCTAAAGAGAATTTTTTCCACTTAAATTTTGCCAAAGGTTTCTTTTCGATTGATGGTCAAGTTAATAAACCTTATGATATAAATGATCAACAGCTATCAAAGCAACACTGCTTGCATGCAGTATGACATAGAAGCCTTGGATTTCGACTCCATTGTTCGCCCCAGACCCACCAATGTAGCAATCTGCTGTCATTAAATTTGAAAATCGAAAACAAGAAACACGGGGTGAGATGGGTCGTTTTGAGTTTTTTTAATGCACGGTGTTGCTCGCAAGTTTATCGATGTACCTCACAATTTGACCGATTTCATCGATTTTTTTCTCTGCTGTCAATTTTGTTATTGTCTATATTTTTGTTGATAGACAATGTTTTTCAGAGTAGGGGAAAGTGCTCTAATGTGGGTCTATGGATCTAGAATTCGTCCTATCGTTAAAAATTGCCTGTCTTTAATTTTTCTTCATATTGATATGTCAGTGAGACAATACTACTGTATATTTTTGATTTTCAGGGTAAAAATAGTGAATTAATATTTACTTCGAAATTTAAGCATAGGCCGAATGCTAGATCCATAGACCCACATTAGAGCACCTTCCCCTATGTTATTGAATTTCTCGGGCTGAAGTGAAGAAATTATGCGTAAGAATCTGAACTGGAGCCTTATGTGAAAAAGTACGGCGGACGCGTGAAAGATTTCAGTGATGCTGATTCATTGTAATGGAAGTGCTTCACAAGAATTTTGTTAAACCGGAAGAGTGGTGATGAATAAATGGAGTGAAAACATTGCATCAAAAATTTCAGCATGGAATCTAGAAAACCTGTGAGGACATCCGAATGAATGCGAACATATCCGAAATTATAAACGCTAGTGATTGCGAGATATATTAAGCAAATTATCCATTAAGCTTTCCGTATAACATACAATTGGTGTGTCTAAATTTGAGAAGTTTTGTTCGCTACCACTGAGCAGGACATTATTGAATAGGACATAGGCTGCAGAAGTCAATCGAATTGTGTTGCATTGCATTGCATGTTTTTGATTTTTGATTTAGTTTGCATCCGTTGAACATAATGGAGATTGAATTATTGATGAAGGTACGCACTCTACGTCTAAGCAAATCTGTGTGCGAGAGTACAGATAGAATACAATAGTGAAAAATAATTAAACTTTACAAGACTCAGTATATTTTGGGATTTGAAAGTATGGTTAAATAGATTATCTTTGAGAAAACCGCTTCAGTCTAATCGGGAAGGGGGGGGGGGGGGGGGGTAGGTTTGACCAAAGTCTACGCTCCATACAAAATTTCAAAAAAATGTATGGAGAATAGTAAGTCTACGAGGGGTTGGAGAGGGGTGTGGGGGGGAGATTTTCCAAAATGAGTCTACGTGGTTTATGAACAGGCCCAAAGGTAACACTAACTTTCCTTCCCTATTTCCACCGGATTGCAATGACGTGGCTGGCGCCGCTATTGATTATTAAAGAAATTAATTCACTGAAACGTGTACATTGAGAATGGTCGGTTAGTCCCAGCCCCATTCAGTTGATTCATTGTGCATTTTCACTGATTCTGATCAATCGCGGAATAGCAACCATTGATATGTGCAGTCAGTCAAGCTAAGCTAAGCTAAGCTGATACGTTGTATATACTTTTAATTATTGCGTATTATGTGTCCAGTTATCGCGTTGATCATTTCATCCCCTATTGTGATTTAGAAGTATGCAGTGCCTTGAGTGCAGGAGGCAGCAGCGGAGTCTGTGGTGGGCTCTTGCACTTGTTGCTGGGTGTGTTTCCGGTTTGCGAATGGACATTTTGCCAAGTCTGAGCTGATCTTATTCATGCGGCGCTGTGTGCCATTTGACTGGTGTCTGATTTTACAGTTCAGTCTTTGTCATTGCTTTGTCATATCTCACAATATCATTGTGTTTGATAGTTAGTCTTATTTTATTGGTTTTGCTTCGTGGATGATTTGAACATTACTTGTTGTTTTTTTTTGTGTCCATTTGTCTTTAACTCCCTTTCAGTTGGATCTTCCTTGTTTTCCTGACTCAGGAGCGGTAGCTGTTGGGCTGGTTGGGGTAGAAGCGGATTGGTGTTGTAGAATCGGCATCGAGCGGCAGATAGTGACCATGGCGGCAGTAAGTTGGAGTGTGTGAGTGTTTGTTTTGTGAAATCTCGGTGGAAACAAGTAGGTCGGTGACAAACTTTTTCAGGATGCCTCAAGTCGGGATTTTGGTGAATCACTGCTGTCGCTGCGGACAGACGAGGACGTGCTTGGGCGCGAAGCCTCAGAGCTCTGCCCTTTGACACTTTACAGCGTTTCTTGCCTTTCGGTATCAGCCGAATGAGGATCATGTGTAGTAGATACGAGTACTTGTGGTATTTTTCATTTGCATGTATATGGGCACTGTTGTATGAATGTTTTATGGTAGGGGGGGGGGGGGACCGTCAGGGCACCCGATTGAAGCGGACTGGATGGGGAGAGTGGAAATGCCAACTCCCCATTTCTATCAGTTAGTGAATGGAGGGCTGGCTCTTCTCGCCGCCCATTGGGACATGTTGGATGGCTCGCTCTTGTGACCGGTTGTTCAGTCTTGTTGTTGGAGGGAGGTTCTTTATGTCTCTGTGGGGGTGTATGGGTAATGTTGCCTGGCGATCCGCCCAGCCCGTTTTTGGCCTTTCATACAGTGGCATGATTGGGATGATCAGTGGTTGTTGGAGCTTGATCAGGTCTAAAAGGAAGGAGAGCCTATTGCTGTCGGACTTCGTTTCCGTGCTACAATGGGTGGTAATACATATCGTACATACACTATACATATCATGACCTTCACATTTCAGTATACATTCATCGGCTAATGGTTGAGCTGTATAGAGGTATATAGCTGCATCTTATTGTTAGTTGTACGTCACTGTTTTTTTCACTACGAAAAACAATCATATATAAATTTTATCTGCTTCAGGGTTTTAAGGAGGGTGATTCCAGGTAGTGTAGATGTGTTACTGTTGTGTAACATAAAATCTTTTTCTATTAACCCCCCACACTTGTGAGTGGCCCCAACAGCATCCTTGCTATTAGTTTGAATCGGTCGTCAAATTGCATATCTCAACATATTCTTGTATTCCATTGAAATAAACCACCCACACTTGTGAGTGGCCCCAACAGCATCCTTACTGTTGGTTTAAATCGGTCCCGCGAGGTAGATATCAAGCATAATATTTGTTTTGGACTCAGGATAGGTTAGGTACAACAATGTTAGCTGTAGGTACAAGTGTTTTTATTTAGAAAATAGGATAAATACGGCAGATGGCGAAGGTTTTCTTTCAGTCGAGTATTAGTACACGACACTGAAGAAGTCTGCACATTGTAGACGAAATACGCGTATCTGTCAAGATAAGCAATAAAGGTAGTTGGAATTAAATGGAAATTACTAATCATTCTTCTTATTTTCTAGTTACAATTACTTTCCAAGTTCTAACCAATTGGAAGACAACGGTGGCTATAATGATTTTAGTTTTCTCTTCGTTGCATACCTCGAGAATTGTGTACAATTTACAAATGGCTGCCGTAACAAAAAATTGAAACACTAATAATTCGATCGTTTCTTGATTGATTTATTTTTTAGATTTTTGCACCAACCTGAAGGTTTGACGAAAGCCGTTTTAATTATACAAATAGGGTAACGGGATGTAATGTTAGCCTAGCTCCTTCATGCGGCCTATGTGCCAAATATGTCATTAATTCGAAGATAATCAACAAAATCATATTGCTATCAGGCTGACCGATTGCACCCGAGGCAATTGAGACATTATTAATCAATTTATAGTTAATCACTTCCGCGTAACTATCGATTTACTTAACTTTTTAGACATCATGACTTCACTGGTTAAGCTGTACAGATTTTCTACACGATCTTCGAATGTTCTAAATTTAGCTAAATTGAACCTATAAACCGAGTAATGCAGCAAAGATGTGCAGAAAATAGTCACACGTCATAAACTAACTGTTCACATAAGTAAAATAACAATGATTTAACAAAAAAACCGTAGACCCAATGTTAGGGACATATTTTTTTTATGTTCTTAACTATAGCCTGTTGCATGAAAAGGGTATTGAACATGTTGTTATTGGTAAAATTTACAATACAAATTTCAGAGTTTCAATTGTATGTTTTTCCAATGACTCATCTTAACACAAAACAAAGGAACAAAATCAGTGTAGAGTGATTTATAAGTTTTGACTCTCGAATGACCGATAAACCGTATGTGGAAAGCACTTAGCTGTTTCTTAGCTGTTTTATTATAGTTTGTTTTGTGAAATTTTTTGTTGGGTTTGAGCGAGTACAGCTGGCAGCGCCTTAAATCAGAAAATCAGAAAAAAAAATCATATGTAGACTACATTTAATAACAAATCTATCGAGTGGGACGAAATTGCATCCATGAATAGACCCAGTTTGGTGCTCATAGACCGACATTATATCCATATCCCTCGAAAGTTTCTGACTTTATAAAATGAGTTGTGTAACTTTTCATGATACATACTACCAAATGGCGTGTTGCACTTCTCTAAGCAAGTGTTCAACAAGTTAAATATCGCTTTTAGCTCAAATACTTCATGAGTTATAATAAAAAATGTAATGGAGCGTTGCATATTAGGCTGAGTCAAAGGACACATACCCTATGTATTTATAATATATTTGTTGCGTTCCGGTAAATATCAAGAAATTCCTTATCACGGACAACGTTTTGATTCTTCACCAAATGCTTTATAAAGAGTGTACAGAAGAATTTTCTAAAATAATTACTATCTAGTGCTGATCCAACGATCTTTTTGGACCACACCCATGCTTTTTTAGCAGACTACGCCTTACGGTAAGGGTAGAGGTCAAATGAAAATTTGAAAATAACTGAAACAGTTTGAACGCTAATAGCTTTATCATTTCTCGATAGACTTTCGAGATTTTTGCTTCAATCAGTTGGAGATTTTCGCAACTGTCAACTATCAAAAATATAATTAATTGTTGACTTTGAATTCCCAAACAGACCCTGAACAATCTATAATGCGATAAGGATAATGGTTTCCTGCTGGTCTATCATATCAACACAATCACTACAGCGAGCACCACCGTTGCCTTTCATCATACCAACATTCAAATCAAACGCCCCTTTCCAGGCACGCCAAATAATTACTAAGAAGCGAATCAAGCGAATGTTCTTACATACTTACTCACTAACTTATAATAACCCAACGTCCCATTAGAACAATTTCTGAGTACTAATCAAACGGTTTAACGAAGTCTACGTAAACCGGTCGTGTGTTATACACAACCCCACTGTTTTTTTCATTAGTGCAAATCTACATTTGAGAGATTCTCTCCGGGCTCGCTCTCTTTCATTCATTACAGCGCCATTAATAAACTTTCGAGGGATTCTTTAGGACAGATCGAAACACAACAGTGTTGGCTAGCATATAGCTGGCTAGCATATAGTGCTGGCTAGCGTATACTCTACAAATAGTAGAATGAAAAACGTGAAGGTGATTTGTTTATGAATTAAAGAGAATGAGCCCGGAGAGAATTGTAGATTCGCCCTAATGAAAAAAAAACCCTAGAAATATTAGAATATCGGTGATTGTCACCATGTGAGGAAATAGGCCGACGAAAAATAAAGTAAAAAAAAAATAGAATGAAAAACGTAAAGGTGATTGGACTATAAATGAAAAAGAGCGAGCCTGGAGAGAATGTCTCAATTGTAGATTCGCCTTAATGAAAAAACCCTAGGTTTATTGTTCAACTATCTGTTGGCTACTGACTCAGTATACATTGACCGATCCTTGTCTCGTGTAACAATAGTGTGTACATTGTGAGTGCCTATTTTTATGTGTTAGCTACAGTTTGTACTACAGTAGTACAGTTTTGTTAGGGTGGCCTAGTTTTTAAGATTCAATTCATTCTAGTACTGCTTAATGTTTAAATTCAAATTCGCTTAATTCACTAATCTTAACAATTAACAATCTCAAAATTATTGGAACATTTAAAATCACAAATTACAATTAAATAGATTATTTTTATATCAGACGGAGCAGCGTCGCAATATAAAAATAAAAAAAAAATGCTAGCCTCTGTGGATTTGACAATAGGCATAATATTGACTGGCATTTTTTTTGCAACTTCACACGGCAAGAGTCCTTGTGATGCGATCGGAGGTACTCTTAAGAGAATGGCAACTGGAGCAAGTTTAGCTAAGCAACACGAACATGCTATAACGAATGCTAGACAACTTTATGACTGGGCAAATAATCGTAAAGAGGATTATGAAACTAAAATGACATTTTGCTATGTTTCCACGGATGAATTCAAAGAGGCCGAAAAGGAATTCGATCCGATTCCAATTCCTGGAACTCAAAAATATCATTCTTACATTCCAGTTTCAAATAACCAAATTGCAGTTAAGGAATTTTCTAATTCTAATGTTGAACCCAAAATATTTAATGTATTCAAATGATCTGAAATGTAATAAATTTAATGAAAATTGAAAACAAACAACATTGTTTGAAATACTGCTTCTTCTCTCCCTAAACAAACATATTCAAAAGCATAAACTTGGTTCACAGACAAACAGACGTAACACTCTAATTGATGCCCATCGTCCACCTAAAAAAACGATTAATTTGAATACAAATAGTTGGCCAAGTCACCACTCACAGCGCTCGCATCGACAATTGTGACATTTTCCTGCTGAGTGATTTTTTTGCACTAGCATCGCTTGCAAGTGTGAGTGTTATAGGAAATGTTTTTTTTCGTCAAAACATGTTACGCAAAACTGTGGAAAATCCTTCTTTAGTTTTCCCCGTGACGTGAAAAGGTATGAAATTTATTGAGATTAATATTACTATTTCATATAATTTAATTTTGACATCAAGTAGAAAATTTACAGTGGGTTGTTATCTATTATGAACATAGAATCATTGTTTAGGTTACGTGGCAATGTCATCCCGTCGCAACCTGCTGCTACGCACATCCTGAGATTCTTGGAGAACCATCATACGAAACGGAAATTGAATTCCAAGACATCGAGTTTCTTGCCAGTCCGTTCAATCATGAATTGACTGAGGATGTAACGGAGGAGCTAGCGTCCACCAATTTCACTTTTCTACGAACCTGCTTCGCTTGCTTCAAAACAAACAATTAACAGTCAAGCGAGTCTGAAGTGTGCGTGTGTTTCATGGGTGCACTCGTTGGCAGCAGTTGCTGCAGGCAAGACAATCAAACATGGTTGACACTGAAATTGGCAAAGCGGCCGTCAGATAGCGCTAGTGTTTTAGCGTATCTAAGTTTAAATTTATGACGATGTATTGTATGGCAATTTGTTATTAGTGTAACGTCTGTTTGTCAGTGCTTGGTTCTTTTCCATCGCGTCCAAACAGAAACGCGTAAGTCTGACTGCCACCGCGTCTGAAAAAAATTGCCTGTTTTTCAATAATCTTTTACGAAAAATACATTTTGCTGCGGACATCACGGCTGACAATCAAAGAGGCCAAAGTTATTGCAAAAACACAAATTTCTGATATTAAAATTCGCAACAACTTGACAACGGCTAGGCTTACGAAAAAAGTTTGTATATGCTTATTAATTTAAAATAATGCATAAAATCTATTTACGGTATATTTTGATAGAAATCATTGGGGTTGTGCTAAACACATGACCGGTTGACGTAGACTACGTTAAACCGTTTGATTAGTTTTGTTAGTTTCGTAGCCGAACATTCACAGAAAAAATAATAATGAATTTTAGCAGACGCGTAAAATTTTCCGTTTTTTTAATTGAAAGCCAAAACAAGCGTAAAAAAAGAAATTATTAGCAATCTTTCAAACTACAGACCTGATTTCAGTGGTATCAGGTTTACATTTAAATGAAATATTCCATGAATTTGTGTCAAATCTAGCATTCCCTTTATACGCATTAGATAATGCTGAAAATTAAATATTTATTTCAAACTATGTTGCAACGCAAATACTGTTCTAATCGGACGTTGGGTTAGCATAAGTGAGTATGTATGTGAGTATAAATTATGGAGAGTGTGAGCTGTTTAGTGGAATACCTGTAACTAGAAAATAAGAAGAATGATTAGAAATTTCCATTTAATTCCAACTACCTTTATTGCTTATCTTGACAGATACGCGTATTTCGTCTACAATGTGCAAACTTCTTCAGTGTCGTGTACTAATACTCGACTGAAAGAAAACCTTCGCCATCTGCCGTATTTATCCTATTTTCTAAATACAAACACTTGTACCTACAGCTAACATTGTTGTACCTAGCCTATCCTGAGTCCAAAACAAATATTATGCTTGATATCGACCTCGCCTTTTTTCTTATACCTAACCTGATTATTCCATAGCAGCGGAACACCCACACGCTTCGTGCCATCGAGGTTGTCTCCAGAGTTTATGCCATCGCTAGCTGCTGATCCTCGATGGTTCGTTGGTCTGCCCAGCTCCAGTACTGCGACACTAATGAGTAAAATTGCGAAGGTGTACGCCTTTTATATCGTTCACTGCTGCATATGAGACCTCCTTGCTTAAATTTGAAATCTGTGATGTAAAATTGAGTGCATTTAGTACATTTACTCAGAAAAATCGGCATTATAAGACATCACCTTATGTTTTGTTTATTTTCAATAGCTTGGAATTGTTAACGGATAATGTTTGATAATTGAATTGATACGCGGGAAAATTTCCAACCGATTGATGCAAACATCTTGAAAATCTATTGAGCATTTATTAAGTTATTAGCGTTTAATTTGTGACGATATTTCGTAACGGTCACTTATATTTAGATTTTCAATTGACACCCTACCCTTGCCGTAAGACGTAGTCTACGTCAAAAAGTTATATTTTCAACATTTTCAAAAATCATTGGTCAGTGAACAAGCGAACGGTGCAGTTCGTTCGGTCCGCTCTCTGTTGCTTTGGAAGCTTTTCACGAGTTGTTTCAATTCTTCAGTGTTGTTATTTTTCGCGATCGCGAGTGAAATCGAGTCTTGGTTTTGAAGAAGAAAAAGTTGTGTGTTAAGTAGTGCAACAACGTCAATAATTGCAATTATCAATATTGCCACGATCTAAAAGCCATACTACTCTGCATCTATACGGCACGCACACCAGCAGTCCATCGGGTGTAGCGTGCATTCGTTCATTTGCTAGCCACCACCGACCAGTATCATCATCATCATTGTCATCATTGTCATCATCGATGAGCTCCACGTCTAGCCGGTACACGGGGTTACACATTGTCGCTCGGCAGCAGCAGCACATTCGTCGCCCGGCTGCAGCAGATCAGTGAATCATTTAAGATAAGTTAAGTTTTTATGAGTGTGTGAGAGTGAGTGAGAGTGTGTGAGAGTGTGTGAGAGAGTGTGCTTAGCTTTAGTTTGTTTATCTGTGATTGATTGAATATAATTGCGTTATTGGTTGAGCGTTAAAGCTCTCACAAGCGAGCCATGGATGATTTGTCGGATGACGAATCATCTATGGCGCGAAATGATGAGGTAGCTCATAGAGTTACCAGATCACGTGCATATCCAGATAGTTCAGCTGGTCAATGGGTTGTTTACTTCCAGCCCAAAACGAAACCTCTAAACGTTTATCAGATCAGTAATGATCTGACGAAACGATTCTCGGCCGTGACCGAGATAATTAAAGTCAGGCCAATTAAACTTCGGGTCGTTGTGTCCAACCTCAAGCAAGCTAATGAGATTGCTGTCTCCCAGCTCTTTACACTAGAATATAGAGTGTATATCCCAGCTCGGGGTATTGAAATTGAAGGTGTGGTCACCGAAACAAGTCTGACCCCTGAGATCCTGCTAAAGCAGGGGGTTGGTCGATTCAAGAACCCTCTGCTGTTTCCAGTTAAGATACTGGATGTGCGCCAACTAGGCACAGTATCGACCAATAAGGGTGAAAAAAAGTTTACACCGTCAGACTCGTTTCGTGTGTTCTTCTCTGGCTCAGCCCTCCCTGATTAAGTCGAGTTGCAAAAACTTCCACTACAAAACAAAAACTTCCTTGTGCGGTTGTTTGTACCTCGGGTCATGATCTGCCAAAAATGCAAGCAGATGGGACATACGACCTCCCACTGCGGCAATAAGGCACGCTGCTCCAACTGCGGAGAGAAACATGAGGATGGCGCCTATGCAGACAGCACACCAAAATGCGCTTTCTGTAAGGGAACTCCTCCTCATGCTCTCTCATCGTGCCCGGCGTACAAACAACACGGGGAAAAATTAGAACGCTCGCTGAAACAGCGTTCCAGGCAATCTTTCACCGAAATGGTGAAAAAAGCCTCACTATCGCCCGATGCCAATACAAATCCCTTTGCTCCTCTGTCAGATGACGATTCTGACTTTGATTCGGCTGAAGAGGGAACATCGTTCACTTTTCCGGAAGGTGCTTCAAGGAAGCGAAGACGCGTCCGCCCACGGAAAGTTGCTGAAAAAAAACCCGAGACCAGCATGCCCATTTCAAAAAAAGGTGGGAAAAAGGAAAATCCAATTCCTCCTGGTTTTCGTAGTACTAACTACACCCAGGACTTTCCATCTCTTCCGGGGACATCCAAAACCCCTGGTGCCCCGATTTGAAGAACAGAAGCCCCTTCCTCGACTGGGCTGTTCTCATTTGATAACATTGTCGAAGGTACCTCGAGATACCTCGAAATTTCTGACCCTCTCAAAAGCATTGTGCTGGCAATGCTTCCAACAGTGAAGACTTTTTTGAAGCAATTCACAATTAAGTGGCCCTCCTTGCAGCTATCATCTCCTTCGATGGATAATTTTCCAAATGAGGTCGGGGATTTGATCACTGTTCTACAGTGGAATTGTCGAAGTTTGATTCCTAAATTGGAATCATTCAAATTTTTAGCTCACAATACCGGTTGTGATGCTTTCGCTCATTGTGAAACATGGATCTCTTCCGAAATCGATCTTCCGTTTCATGATTTCAATATTATTCGGCTTGATCGTGAGGATTCACGTGGAAGAGGAGTACTTCTGGGGATCAAAAAGTGCTACTCCTTCTATAGAGTGAATTTTCCTCCTATTCCAGGTATTGAAGTTGTCGCATGTCAGGCTGTTATTAAAAATAAAAGCCTTTGCATTGCTTCCGTTTATATTCCTCCTAGAGCCTCAATTAACCGAAAACAACTTTCAGATATTTGTTCGGTCCTTCCTTCTCCACGGTTGATCATGGGAGATTTTAACTCTCACGGTACAGGCTGGGGAGAACTGTACGATGACAACCGGTCTTCCCTGATATATGACCTCTGTGACAACTTCAATATGACAGTTCTTAACAATGGAGAAGTAACACGTTTGGCTGGTCCATCCTCAGTTGGCAGTGGATTAGACCTCACGCTTTGTTCGAATTCATTATCGTTGGATTGCACATGGAATGTGATTCAAGATCCCCACGGTACTGATCACTTGCCCATACAAATTTCGATTGCCACCGGGTTCAATCCGTCGGAATCCATCAACGTCGCGCATGATCTAACCCGTTACATCGATTGGACAAAGTTCAGGACAGCAGTACATGAAGCCGTAACGTCGGTAGAAGAGCTTTCACCGCTGGAGGAATATAACTTCCTCTCCAACCTGATCTTAGACAGCGCGCTTCAAGCTCAAACTCGACCAGTTCCAGGAACGTCATTTCGCAGGAAACCTCCTTCTCCATGGTGGGATCAGCAATGCACCGAGGTTTACCGTAAAAAGTCCGACGCGTTTAAAGTTTTCCGTAGACGTGGAACATCTGAGCACTTCGAAGTATACACGGCTCTCGAACGCGAACTTAAGAGCCTCATCAAGGCCAAGAAACGCGGATACTGGCGAAGATTCGTGGACGGGCGTAACCGAACTACGAACAACGAGAGCGAGGAGTACTCGGACCAATGGATCCTCAAGTTCACGCGAAAAGTTTGTCCAGATTCTGTGCCGGCAATGATCCGCAGGCGGAATGATCCGCCTCGCGAAACCGAGAATTCGATAGATGAGAACAGCCAACGTTTCTCAATGGTAGAACTCTCTCTCGCGCTCCTTTCGTGTGGGAATACGGCTCCAGGTGCTGATAGAATCAAGTTCAACTTGCTTAAGAACCTTCCAGACGTCGCGAAGAGGCGCATGTTGAACTTGTTTAATCAGTTTTTGGAGCTCAACATTGTACCGGATGATTGGAGGCGGGTGAGAGTTATCGCCATTCAAAAACCTGACAAACCCGCGTCCGACCACAACTTCTATCGACCCATCGCGATGTTATCCTGCATTCGAAAGTTGTTGGAGAAAATGATCCTCTTCCGTCTGGACAAATGGGTTGAGACGAACAACCTGCTTTCAGATACTCAATATGGTTTCCGTAGGGGTAAGGGAACGAACGATTGTCTCGCGTTGCTTTCCACAGATATTCAGTTAGCTTTTGCTAAAAAAGAGCAAATGGCTTCTGTATTCTTGGACATAAAGGGGGCTTTTGATTCAGTATCTGTTGAAGTTCTTTCAGATAAACTCCACGCTTGTGGCTTTTCCCCATTAATGAATAAATTTTTGTACAATTTACTGTCAGAGAAACATATGAGCTATTCTCATGGAACCTCTACAGCTTCTCGATTTAGCTACATGGGTCTCCCCCAGGGATCATGTTTAAGCCCCCTTTTGTATAATTTTTATGTCAAAGACATTGACGGTTGTTTAAGTGACAACTGTAAGTTGAGACAACTTGCAGATGACGGCGTAGTGTCGGTCACTGGACCCAATGGGGTCGATCTGCAAGGACCCTTACAGGATACCTTAGACAATTTGTCTACTTGGGCTCTAGAGCTAGGTATCGAATTCTCTACGGAGAAAACTGAGCTGGTAGTTTTTTCAAGGAAGCATAACCCAGCACAACCGAAGCTTCAAATTTGGGGTACACCGATAACTAATTCCATGTCCTTTAAATATCTTGGGGTCTGGTTCGATTCAAAGTGCACCTGGAGATCCCACATTGAGTATTTGAACCGAAAATGCCAGCAAAGGATTAACTTTTTCTGCACAATAACTGGAACCTGGTGGGGAGCAGATCCGCAAGATCTTCTAACGTTGTACCGGACAACGATTTTGTCGGTTATGGAATACGGTAGTTTTTGTTTTCAGTACGCGGCTTGGTCGCACTTCATTAAACTGGAACGTATTCAGTATCGGTGTCTTCGTATTGCGCTAGGTTGTATGCACTCGACTCGCCAATCGTAAACTTCAAGCTCCTTGTTCCGTATATGTCGCTGAATTAGCGGCAATACACTTTACGCTAGAAATCGTTGCCTCACTAACACCGGATCAGTACTTCATTTTCACGGATAGTCTCAGTTCTATAGAGGCTATTCGCTCTTTGAGGCCGGTAAAGCACTCCTCGTATTTTCTCATGAAAATACAGGAGCTTCTGAGTGCTTTATCTTCGCGTTATTTTATCATCACCTTTGTATGGGTCCCTTCTTATTGTTCAATTCAAGGCAATGAAAAAGCGGACTCGCTTGCAAAGGTGGGCGCTATAGAAGGCGATATTTATGGTCGACAAATCGCCTTCAATGATTTTTTTACTATTTTTCGTCAACAGTCACTCTTCAGCTGGCAGTTTAAATGGAGTAAAGGAGATTTGGAGCGATGGTAACATTCTATCATCCCAAAGGTGTCGAAGAAATCTTGGTTTAGGGGGATGGATGTGGGTCGAGACTTCATTCGTGTCATGTCTCGCCTCATGTCCAATCATTATTCTTTGAACGCTAATTTATACCAGGTTGGGATGAGCGACAGCAATCTCTGTGAGTGTGGACAAGGCTATCAGGACGCAGATCACGTTATTTGGTCTTGTGCTGAACATCGTAGAGTCACATCGGAGCTTAATGATTCCCTTCGGGCTCGAGGTAGACATTTGTAATTCCTATTAACCTCGAGACGGCCGCGAGTAATCGGTTCTATCCCCCTAACTTTAGTTTTAAGATAAATGATGTAAAAAAATATGAAAACTTGGCTCTGTAAAGTTGATTCGATTGAGCCTGTACAAATAAATGATTAATAAAAAACAAAACATTTTCAAAAAAAATCTAAAAATTAAAGAAATGATTTTTTTTTTAAATTAAAGAAATGATCATCTTAATCTTTTCACCAGCTTTAAGGACATAATTTCAGCTTTGTAAAAAAATAAGAGCATCGAAAGGGGGTCCTTTGATAAAATCCACGTTTTATGTTTTGTAAGCTGAATTCACTAATTTTTTAGTTTTAGTGTGTTTCTTTTTTCTTGAAGAACATATCATTACCTACAACTTTTTTTACGACGACATTTAGATCAGATGAGTCGTTTACGAAAAATTTTATTTTGAAAAAATAAAATCCACATTTTAAATACGCCATTATAGAAAATTAGTTCAGGATAATCAAAGATTTTTTTTTTAATGAAAAACGTAATTTTGAGTAGAAATAGCATATGGACAAAATTTCATTCAGATCGGAGAGAGTAGGGTCCAATTGGTTTTCTATTCTGGCTGGAAACGCTCGCTTAAAAAAGGTTTTCTTTAAAATTTTAACCAAGTTCCCTGGTATGATATTTATGCATTTATGCATTAAGTATATCATGTAATAGAATTTGTCTTCTTTGATTGATGACTGTTAAATAGAAAAAATAAAAAGGGGACTTCATTGAATATAATATAAATAGATTTTGAAAATAAATTCTGTTTTATTCCCAAGGAGGTGACCTTTCACCCCACCTAGTATATTTGCAAACATTAGCAAATAGTGTAATACGTCATTAAATATATTTGATGAACGTTGGTCAAATAATTGATTTCCATAGTCGACTAAACAATTGCTAGTAACATATTTGGCAAAAATAATCAAAGGTTGTTAGTGCGGACAAACAACTTTACAAACTGCATTATTTGGCGAAACTGAACGAGACAAAGGTTTGGCGAATCGTCACTACAAAGTTTTCTATAAATATGGGGGAGTATACTTGCATTTCTCGAATTGTATCAACAAAAAAATCACACGTTACCTCTATTCAAACACTTAGAAGAATGTTACTCAATGATTCGTCCTAATTCAAATCAAGTAAGTATGACTGCACATGTTATTAAGCCTGGGTATCATGTGATGTAACCGTGTCTATCACGTGTTTAGTTCGATGCACTTGTTCCGTTAATTGGACAAGTTGCACCTTACAATAACATCCCCAGCACCAACCAATCAGCGTTCAACCACTTGCAGTTGAAATTACACGCCCCTTTAGACAGCATGTTCCGAACGAACTGATATTAATCTTCATTAAACGTGCCATCGACAGATAGGGAAAGTATGACAGTGAACTTCAATTTATCGGCCCACCATACCATCGCCAATCTGTCAATGTCAAACCTCGGCCAATTCGAAGAGGTATGTAGCCAAAAGTAAACACCGATGATAAAGCAAAAATAGCCTTCCTGCCTTTCCCGCTCTTCCCATTTTCGAAAACGCGTGGGAACCGGTTGTCACCTGAGCGTCTGTGTTGTAGGAAGAGTTCATGCTTTGACCAAAATAGAGTAGAGAGCAGTGACACTTATGACAGCGGAATTAATTATCAAGCTGTGTCCGCGTCGGGGTCTCTTCCCCCCTTTCCCAACCAATTGTATCTATCAGAGGTGAAATAGATAAAGCCGATTCGAGGCGGAAACAGGTTTCAATGGCCTATATAAGTGGGTGCCAGTGGGTCATTAGAAATCGAACTGGCACTTTTCCAAATGCCACTCGCTAATCGTAATAAATAGGAGGTTTCTGGGTGTCATCACTGTTTCACAGAGATCAGTCTGAAGAAAGCCGCGAAGATATGATCTCGCTCAGAACGGTGGGCCTTGTGGTCCTGCTACTCGGAGTAAGTTGGGCCTATCAGGTAAAACCGAGAAACTACCACAAGCTTGTGGAGCAACAGAAAAAGTTTAACGGTAAGTTGAGTGAAGGTAGATTTTACTCGTTTATATTCAATGTTTAATTTCATTTGACTAGATCGATTCGAGAAGGAATTCTTGGCCGAGCATCTGAAGTATACGGAGTTGGGGGTGAAATCGGATAGGTTGAATGAAATGTTCGAACATCTTCGACAGAAACCTGACATGTTTCGACAGGAGTTGGATAACCACCCACTCCCTTACCAGACAACGGAGTGCACGGCATGTCGGGCTTTGGTGACCACTTACCTAACCTACCGTCGAGTCTTGAACTGGGACCGGGACCGAATTGCAGCGCAAGCTGCATCCACCTGTGATACGCTGGCAATTCTTCTGCCTGAAAACTGTGTGAAGATTATTGATAAGAACATTGACATTTTCCTGTACATTATCGACAACCGGCCAAGCCTGACAGCGCAGACTATTTGCGGAGTAATCTTCCAGTCGGGAGCGTGTGTCTTAGAAGATCGGGAATTCTTGGATTGGACCATAGACGTCGCTCCAGGGGGTACACCAATTACGGCGTCCAAAACAGGACCAAGTCGAGGCCCTAATGATTTGAAGATAGTTCATCTGACGGATTTACACTACGATCCTCACTACCGCACCGGTTACAACGCAGTCTGCGGTGAACCATGTTGCTGTCGGGAAGCTCAAGGAATTCCGGAAAACCCGGCCGAGGGAGCTGGAGAATGGGGCGATTATCGCGACTGTGATTCACCTTGGAAGGCTGTTGAGGATGCAGTTCGTGAAGCAGGTCGTCGCCATCCAGATGCTGCCTATGTGTACCATACGGGAGACATTATCGATCATGGTGTATGGGAAACGACCATACCAGGAAATGTACGTTCGATCACACTCACGAATAACCTGCTGAAGGAGGTTTTCGGTACCACTCCAGTGTACAACGTGCTAGGTAATCATGAGATCACACCAACCAATGTGTTTGCTCCAAGTCATATCGATCGGCCTGATTTCTCACCAAGTTGGGTGTACGAGCTGGTTGCCGATCAGTGGGGAAAGTGGCTTCCAGCAGCAACGAAGCAGACTATCCTTCACGGAGGATTCTATACCGCATTGGTTCGACCAGGATTCCGTGTAATTGGACTCAACAACAATGATGCGTACACCTTCAATTGGTGGATTCTGTATGATCCTGCGTACATGCGAGGACAACTGCAATGGCTGCACGATACTCTTTTGGAGGCTGAAAAGGCTGGCGAAAAGGTTCATATTCTGGCCCACATTCCAGTTGGTGCAGGAACCAGCTTCGTAACCTGGGCCCGTCAGTATCGTCGCGTTCTTGATCGTTTCTGGAACACAGTGATGGCACATTTCCATGGACATACGCACGCCGATGAGTTCAACATTTTCTATTCGGCCTCGAGCCCTCAACATGCCATCAACGTAGCCTTCAACGGAGGAGGAACCGTTCCCTTTAGTAACTTTAACCCCAACTATGTGGTTTACTATGTTAATCCTCAAACCTTCGTAAGTATTATATTGAGTGATATTTCGGGGCTGCCTATAATTCGTAAATTCATTTCAACATTTAGGACGTCACCGATTTTGAATCTTTCTACTTCAACCTGACCGAGGCAAATCTCAATCCAACGAGAAACCCACTGTGGACGGATTTGTACTCATTTTCGCGGGACTTTAGCATCCCCAATGTATCCCCAGCCTCGTTGGATACCCTGGCTCGTCGTTTCGGCTCAACCCCTTCGGAACTACATCGCTACTGGGAGTTTAAAGTGAAACGTGGCGATCCCTTCCTCGAGCAAGGCTGTGACGGCGAATGTCTGCTGAACCACCTGTGTGAAATCGTTACCAACGAAGCTAACGATGATCGGAAGTGCAACGAACTAGTTACTGTATTCCGCCAGATCAGCGACGATAAGTGGAACTGGAAAAAGTAATAAAATATTTTGCCAAAGTGCATCTTGGTATTTATAAACTGGTATCATGTTTTTTTATTAGATGGGAAAATGCCGAGACCGCTGCTGTACCTCACAACTTTTTTGCGCTTGTTGATTGATGGTGTCCCGATAAGTGGAACACATTTTATGATAACGTTCATTGAAGTATCTTCAAGTGCGTATAAAAGAAGCTGTACATCATGAGATGCCGGTAGTTAGTGGTTTCCATAGCTACTTGCAAGTTGAAGGTTAGTCGTTAATATGAAGATGCTAGTAGCGGCTCTGCTGGTGGGGCTTTTAGTCGTCACCGGTCAGGGGTACCAGGTTAAGCCGAGGAACTACAATGAGACAATTCAATGGCTCCAGGGGGAATACGGTTAGTACTAGTGACATCAGTGAATGTTTCATTGTTCTAAATATCGAGTGGTTTGAATTGCTTACTCCACTTCAGAAGCGTAAATAACCTTAATTGAGTAATAAATATCTCAAGTAGCGTGTTGATAGCGTGATGGTATGAAGTTTACATTTGTGCACATTGTAATTCCTGTAATCTTGTTGACACGCAGTGCGATCGGAAGATGAATTCCGCAGGGAATTCCAAATCTGGCGAAAAACCGGCGTGAAGACTCCTCATTTCAGAGAAATGCTAGACGGCTGGAAGTTCACCGAGGACCAGCGGCGTAATGAATTAGAAGATCTGCCGGTGCCAATGGAGGGAACGGTCTGTATGCTGTGTCGGTCCGTTGTAGGACAGTTGATGGAACAGCGCCGGGAGGGAGCTTCGCGGGCAGATCTCTTCGCTACAGCCTACGAGCTCTGCACTACGCTGCAGATCCAGGAACCCGATGTTTGTCGCGGTGTCATCGAACTCAACATCGATTTTTTCCTGTACATCTTCGATAGTCGACCGACGGTTGGTGCTGATACCGTGTGTGCTGTGGTGTTCCAATCTTCGGCTTGCGTTTTGACCGATCCAGAATTTATGAACTGGAGTGTGAACGTAGATGCTCGCAGCACTCCAATTACTGTAAGTATTGTTAGAATGTACTGTGATCCAAACGGCGAGAAACGTGATCGTGTACGATTGCTCCGAAATGGTTGACTTAGGACATATGGTGCCTTCTAAGAAGTTTCAGAACATGATCGGTGGCATCTTTCGACGGCCACTATTTTGATAGATTTTTCCCTAAGAAGAAAGATCAACAATTTAAGTTTAAACACAATGAAGGCAGAATTTTGCTGTCTCCAACAAAGTTCTAGCTTACGTCAACATGACCCAAGCAACGAAAAGTTCTGATAAGAGGGTGTTTTTGGCTTGACCAGCTAATCGAAGGATTATGATGAGAATTCTATTCAGCTTACTTTTTGAGTAATTAACCGAACTTTCTAGTTCACATTTAATGATTAAGCTTCTAGCAACATTCTTATCAACTTCTAAAGAATAATTTGAAGTTCACGAAAGGTTCGTTCAAGAGGTTGTAGAGAATGCTATCCAGTTTTAAAAGTACCTCAAACGAACTCAGCAACATTTTTGTTCTTGTCTTTGTTCTAATCCTGCCGCAAATTAATTTTTAGAGTGCTGTGTTATGAAATGATGATGGAGTTCAATTTGATGATTTTTTTAAGTTAAATTAAATTTTTCGTAAATACTTACTAGCTAGTCTCGAACTCGAGTCTTCCTCTTCAAAACCGGGATATTTACCACTGTGCCATATGAACGGGGTGGTTTATGCTATGATTTTACTCAAAGCGTTTATTCCGTGCATTAGTACTTTTTTGTTCCCCATAATCTTACATCATTTTGATTAATTTAGAATCACGCTATGCAACGACTCCTCAGTTTGAGTGTTTGGAAGTAAAGTCATGTATTACAAATAAGTATCCAGAATAGGATTACCCTATAAGGTTAATAAGTCAGTACAATTACTTAAATTGAGTCTTACCGAACAAAATCAATCGGACACTGCTTAATACCTTTGTACCAATTGTTGTCCTCCAGCAACTTTAAAAATTTCGGAAGTTGCTTGACAGGATGAGCAGCTTTTTCCCGTTAGTTTTCCCGAATAAAAATTTACAAAAGGATTACAATACAAAACCATAAAATTACAATTAGTTTTGTTGTTGACCAGTAAACTGTACTGTTCATGTATAGCTCTACTAAAACGACATTATTGTCAGCATAATTCATAGACAATAAAGTCTATGGTAGCAAAAATTTTACCAGTAAAAAGACAATAAAATAGATGGTTTTTGTTTGAATCTGTTCGAGAAAAACTTGATTAGTTTATTGTTAAGATACATAACAACTCTGCATTGCTATTGTAAAATTGTCATCAACAATAGATTCTATGGTGGAAAAGAATAATTATAAATGTTTTCTTAACGTTGAAAACAATATAGCCTTTAGTATCTACCATTATTTTATTTGTTGTTTTACATTAGATTCTGTCGCAGTTTTAATGTGATTTTAATTAGGGTTAATCTCCAATATTAGATTTATGGATTCATGTGATTAATTAGTTTTGCGGGCCCAAAACCTCATGCACTCATTCAAAACCATTTAATCCAATGCAGCACTATATTTATCTATTTTAAATGATGAATATGAATCATCTAATCTTTCCTGAAAATCTTCCATTCCGCTGTCATCGTCTTCAGGTCAATTGTCTTCAGACGGAGATGTATGTCTTGGGTAATCGGTCCCAATTACTCTTTCGTTCGAAACATTTTGTGATGTAGTAGGCTATTGGTTTCCTATAAAACAGGATAAAATAGCATTCAAATTAAAAAAAAACACATAATAATTAGCTTGTTGAGTGACAGCTTCATTTTCCGCATTCCATTAAGCCAACATTTAGCTAACAGTTTTTTACGATGGTTACAAAATAAGCCGTTCGTTTTTAATGTTTTTGAAAAATCGATTTTTTGCTCTTGTATCTCGTCAAACTTGGATTACAACACCAGATCACTCTTCAAATGTAAAAACAATCTTTTTGACATTTTCTAAATTTTACTCGGAACTTTACGTGTCCTTCGAAAAGGAGGAAAGTTGTTCAACATAGCTGTATTGTAATCTTTTGCGCTGATTAAAAGTACGGTTAGTACTTTTATTGAACATTGTGCTAGAGATTTTTTGAAGTTCAAAGCAAGTTCTCAACTATCAACATATGAGGTTGGGTTGAATAGCAAGAAAAAACTATTCTCGAACTTTTAAGTTCCTTTAAATATTAATGACACGTTAAAGAAAATTAAGTTCTGTTTGTACGTGAAGTGTCTTGTTATTCAGTAAAAAAGTTCCATGCAACTAAATTTCAACTAAATGTGAACTTCTGAGTTCTCATCTCAAGTAAAATTCAAACTTTTGGTTGCTTTAACATAAGCGAGATATGAAGCATTAATTTTGGACCTACCCTAACAATCATACATTCTGAAATAACCTTTGGTGTGTTCGTCTAAGAGCTTTACAATGTTCTAAAAACTGATTTTTCTTTTTAAAATGCAGGTTTTGGAAGAACATTGTTATATATTGTTTCTAGTAACTTTGGAGATGTTTAATTTTTTTATTTAAATTTACCTTTTTTTGTTCTTGAATATAGTTGGTTGCAGACCGTTTGCTTCCATTTTGTGTATTGAAAAAACAAACGACTCTTTCCAGTATTCAGGAAACACGCCGAAAGTTAATGACAAACTGAAGACCGTAGCCAGGGGCGCAGCAAGTATGTTTCCGAAACGCTTCAGGACAATTGAAGGAATCAGGACCGCATCCAGTTGCAATTTTCATGTGTTTCCCGGCTGAAATCATCATATAACTATGGATTATGGGTGGAGAGCCAAATACAGACAAGCGGGGAATATTGCTTGTAGCAGTTTCGAGACCCTCGGCATCCAGAATCTCGTCACAGAAGACACTGCTGAACTGCGTAAGGAACAAGTTGGCGATATTCACGATAGAGTCAGCTTCAAGAGTGCCATCAATCATAATGGAGGGTAAACATGTCTCCGATCGTTGTTCATTCACAAACCGCCAGAAGACGACTCGTTGGCGTATGCGAAGTTTGTCTTTGTAGAATCGGTGCGATATTTGCTGTCCTCAGAGCAGCCCTTTTAACTCGTTTCTAATGTTGAAGGTTGGAATTAGACAAAGCCGGTTTGGGAGGCTTACGGTTAAGTTTCTTAGGCACGAATTGATCAACGGCGTACAGCAAAATACTACACATAGTCGAGGCAGCAAAATTCGCATCCCCGTTTGCAAGGGTCCTCAAATCCAATCCACGCCGGCGAGAAAGTTGTTCATTTTCTCGAAGCCAGCATGGGTAAAGTCATAATAAACGTTTCCGATGTTGTCATGGAAGCTGTAGTCAGGATTAAACTCCATTGTCAATAGCAGAGCGGAGTGATTTCTGCAGCATTCGACAAGCGGTGTCGGAGCTTGAAGAAAAGAACTTCATTGCCCTAAATAGATTTGATAAATAGATCCAGCCATCGATTATTCGCGTTTGGAATGCCATTAACTTGCCGAAGTCTGGCGGTAGAATAAGCATCAAGTAAAGAGAGAGGCGATGGTCTGAATGACGAACTGGAATTGTCTGGATAGCGGAAGCCGTTAGTATCAATATGCCATGAAATCGGGCTGAGGTCCCGGTTTTAGTGGATAGCGCCACCCAATGATGTTCAACCGTTGAGTCTTCAGGAGGCTTCCGAAGGCAAGATTTGAATTTTGAGCGCACGGCAAGAAGAACTCCACTACCAGATTTTGAGCGACGATCGGTCTAGCCGGTAAACATAATAGGTGTCGTCGAACGGTTGTGTCGATAATGTGTTGATATTTAGCCAGGTTTCCGTGAAGGCGTAAACATCGTAGCATGCCAACACGTACTCGGTGAGCGAGCTGTAAATACCACCTACATTCTGGTAGTACAGAAGGGCTTTCAATGAGGGGGCAGGCAGCGATCTGGAAGTGGAGGCAGCATCAGGCCAAGCAACGCCATTAGGTGTAGAATAATAGCGATAGATGATAGCTTTGAGAACCCTGTCCCCATCACTAGACCCAGGGCCGGTACGACTTTGACGGCTGGACGGCAGTGGACACGGCCTAGCTAGGAGGGTTCAGGGCCTCCATACTGCTTTGAAGTGACGGTCGATGTATGTTGATGATGAGCATGGGTGAGATGACAGGTGTGTAGCGGGCTAGCAGGCATCGATAACGGTGGTGTACTGGAAGCATCAGCAGGAGAAAAATGGCTAGAATCGGAGAATTCATCAGGAAGAGTACGGTCTACAAATTGTGGGTACTTACCTGAATTCGCAGCATGGAAAACCTCTTTGTCACAAGCGTCATCAGGACCGTGACGACTGCGATGAACAATGACAGCAAAAGGTAGGACTCTGTCGAACTGAGAAGAGGTCTCCATGGTACTATCTACTGAACGTCGCGGTTCAGTTATTTTTCCTCCATGGCGCCATCTCCCGACACCGGCTGAACTCAGAGTTTGAGAAGGTTTCCAAACAATTTCGGCTGATCTGCTATCCTTAAATTCCCGGAAATGGATGCTTTTCAGCCTTGTTGATGAAGAGAGAGCCTTATACCACAAAAAGAATCTATTTGTGTGTTGCCAAACATTTACTTTCTTACTTATGTCTCCTTTCCATCCCTAGGGTTGCAGCGGAAGACTACCATCCTAGGCGGCTGCTCGTTTTAGCCTTGACCTGGGCCCAGGTGAGATTTTGATTGACTTCCTTTATTTCTTTGGGTCTGCCTCTGCTGCGATGTCCTGCTGGGTGCCAATCCAGCGCTTGTTTGCAGATTTCGTTTCCGCTCCTTCGTAGTGTGTGGCCGACCTACCCCCACTTTTGTTCTCGAATTTCCACTGATATCGGTTTCTGTTGGCATCGACGATGGAGCTCACCATTTGAGCTCCAATTGTGAGGCCACGAGATACGAATTTCTTACCACAGGCATCGGTTGATGAAGACCAGCAGTTTGTTTTAATATTCTCCGCTGATACGCACCACGTCTCGCTGGCTTATAACAGCACATATATTTCTTAAACTCGCTAAAGCAGCCCGAGCCTTCTTGATTCGTGCACCTATGTCGCTCTTGGATCCGCCGTCTGACGCTATTTGGCTGCCAAGATATTGGAAGCTATCGACTTTCTCCACTGCTTGCCCCGCTACCGAAAAACTGGAAGGATTGTCCGTGTTGACATCCAACGGTTTAGTCTTGTTGACGTTGATGGTGAGACCTGCCGCAGAGGAGCTTTCGGCGAGGTCGTTGAGCTTGCTCTGCATATCAGAGCGCCCAACTTAATCTTTTTTTTATTCGAAAATAAATTTGTTTTTTTTTTGTAAAATTTGTACACACAGCAAAAAATTATTAAAATTACACGTAATGTGAATTCTTTTGTTGCTTCCTCTTGCTGTCATTCGTTACTCAACGCTTAAAACGATCTGAGCCACCTAACATAGTTGCTAGATTGCAATTGTTTCTAAGGACAGGTTTTAATTAGAACGATACATCAGTGGAAGAAAACATTTATGTTATTTTTCTTGGATACAAACAATTATTTAAATAACAAGGAGATCTCCGTCAGCAAGTTGATGTCGCTTGGGAAATGAAGTCTTCTGAATGAAAGTTTATAATATGATAGAGATTGAATTCAATGATTCTTGAACAAGTTTTCAAGTGCTTCATGAAATCAGTTTACCCTAACGCTCGTGCTTTAAAGTGTTCGGGATATTTTAACGTTGTTTTTAAATAGATGAAATTTGTTTCTGACAGAGCTTGCATAAATTCAATAGCGGTTATAATTACATGAAATGTTTCAACTCGTGTAAAAATAAAATACCATGTATTTTCCAATCCATGTAAATTTTTTTTTCGACTGTAATTTTGAAGCTTTTTCTTTGCTCCAATTATGTGCATGATTGGATTTTGTAAATTGCAATTTTTTTTTTTTTTCTTCCCTTCCCCCCCCCCCCCTCCCTCCCCCAAAAAAAAAAAAAAAAAAAATAAAAAATAAATATAAAAAAACAACTCCATTTTTCTTCTCCCCCCCCCCCCCACCCAAAAAAATTTTCTCCTCTCCCCCTCCTTCTCTTCCCCCCCCCCCCCTTCTTTTCTTTTCCTTATCCCAGTCGTCCTGCCTCCCTTTTCTCTTCCTCCCCCCGTTTTTTTTTTTTTCCATTTTTTTTTTTTTTTTTTTTGTTTACATATTTTTAAAACACAAATAAGAATATAATCAAATAAAACAAAAAAAAAGAATTTACACCCCACGGTTTTTTTTTTTTTTTTTTAAATTCATTTATTTGTACAGGCTCAATCGAATCAACTTTACAGAGCCAAGTTTTCATGTTTATATACATCAGTTATCTTAGAACTAAGGTTAAGGGGGTGGAACCGATTACTCGCGGCCGTCTCGAGGTTAATAGGAATTACAATTTTATGGATGGGAAAATTGCGGTGGAAAATTAAAACAAAGCATGAGGAACAACGGTTTTCTTATATCTAGAATTTCAAATTACAATTTTTTAATTGAACGTTTTCAATTTAAAACAAAAAAAATCACTCACTCACACACACACACACACACACACACTCACACACACACACACACACACACACACACACACACACACACACACACACACACACACACACTCACACACACAACACTCACACACACAACCACAATCACACACCGATGCACACAATCCTCAAAAATTTAACCTAAACAAGTAAGTTAATCAAACTACAATCTAAGGCTAATGTTAGTCAAAAACACATAAATGAGTTTCATAAACTCCAGATCGCGTGCGGCCAAAATGTCTCGAATCGGTACATTGGGTTGTCTACCTCGAGTCCGAAGGGAATCATGAAGCTCAGATCTGACTCCACGATGCTCAGCACAAAACCAAATAACGTGATCTGCGTCCTGGTAACCTTGTCCACATTCACAGAGATTGCTGTCTCCCAGCCCAACACGGAACAAATGAGCGTTTAAAGAATAATGATTGGACATGAGGCGAGACATCACACGAATGAAGTCTCGACCCACATCCAATCCCCTGAACCAACATTTCTTAGACACCTTAGGAGTGATAGAGTGTAGCCATCGCCCCAAGTCTCCTTTACTCCATTTATACTGCCAGCTATCGAGTGATATCTGACGATAAATGTAGAAAAATTCGTTGAAGGCGATTTGTCGGTCATAAATATCGCCTTCGATAGCGCCCACCCTTGCAAGCGAGTCCGCTTTCTCATTGTCAGAAATCGAACAATGAGATGGGACCCAAACAAAGGTGATAATAAAAGAACGTGAAGATAAAGCACTTAGAAGACCTCGTATTTTCATAAGAAAATAAGAGGTGTGCTTTACCGGCCTCAAGGAGCGAATAGCCTCTATAGAACTAAGACTATCCGTGAAAATGAAGTATTGATCCGGTGTAAGAGAGGCAACAGTTTCTAAAGAAAAGTGAATTGCTGCCAATTCCGCGACAAAAACAGAACAAGGTGCTTGAAGTTTACGAGCGACGCTATAATTTTCATTATATACACCAAAGCCAGCGGAGTCCTCTATCAAAGACCCGTCAGTGAAAAACGTTTTGGTGGAATCAACTAGGCCAAACTTTGCAGCAAATATCACCGGAGCAATCATAGGACGATGATGCTCTGGGATTCCACGAAGCTCCTGTTTCATGGATAAATCAAAATGAACCGAATTTCCGAAGTTGGAGAAGCAAACACGATTGGGAATATTCAGCGAAGGGCTGACATCCTGTGTTATGTATAAATGGTACAAAGTCATGAAGCGAGTTTGAGGATTCAACTCAAGGAGCTTCTCAAAATTTTCAATCACCTGGGGGTTCATAACTTCACACCTGGTGAGGAGCCGGAGAGATAATTCTGAAAACCGATCCGAGAGTGGCAACATGCCAGCCAGCACTTCAAGACTCATGGTATGAGTCGAGTGCATACAACCCAACGCGATACGAAGACACCGATATTGAATACGTTCCAGTTTAATGATGTGCGACCGAGCCGCTGACTGAAAACAAAAACTACCGTATTCCATAACCGACAAAATCGTTGTCCGGTACAACGTTAGAAGATCTTGCGGATGCGCTCCCCACCAGGTCCCGGTAATTGTGCAGAGAAAGTTTATCCTTTGTTGGCACTTTCGCTTCAGATACTCAATGTGGGATCTCCAGGTGCACTTTGAATCGAACCAGACCCCAAGATATTTAAATGACATAGAATGAGTTATCGGTGTACCCAAAATTTGAAGCTTAGGTTGTGCAGGGTTATGCTTCTTAGAAAAAACTACCAACTCAGTTTTCTCCGTAGAGAATTCGATACCTAGCTCGAGAGCCCAAGTAGACAAATTGTCTAAGGTATCCTGTAAGGGTCCTTGCAGATCAACCCTATTGGGTCCCGTGACAGACACTACACCGTCATCTGCAAGTTGTCTCAACGTACAATTCTCACTCAAACAACCGTCAATGTCTTTGACATAAAAATTATACAAAAGGGGGCTTAAACATGATCCCTGGGGGAGACCCATGTAGCTAAATCGAGAAGCTGTAGAGGTTCCATGAGAAAAGCTCATATGTTTCTCTGACAGCAAATTGTACAAAAAATTGTTCATTAATGGTGAAAAACCACAAGCGTGGAGTTTATCTGAGAGAACTTCAACAGATACTGAATCAAAAGCCCCCTTGATATCCAAGAAAACAGAAGCCATTTGCTCTTTTTTAGCAAAAGCTAACTGAATCTCTGTGGAAAGCAACGCGAGGCAGTCGTTCGTTCCCTTACCCCTACGGAAACCATATTGAGTATCTGAAAGCAGGTTATTCGTCTCAACCCATTTGTCCAGGCGGAAGAGGATCATTTTCTCCAACAACTTTCGAATACAAGATAACATCGCGATGGGTCGATAGGAGTTGTGGTCGGACGCGGGTTTACCAGGTTTTTGAATGGCAATAACTCTCACCCGTCTCCAGTCATCCGGTACAATGTTGAGAGCCAGAAACTGATTAAACAAGTGCAACATGCGCCTCTTAGCGACGTCTGGAAGGTTCTTAAGCAAGTTGAACTTGATTCTATCAGCTCCCGGAGCCGTATTGCCACACGAAAGGAGTGCGAGAGAGAGTTCTACCATTGAAAAAGGTTGGCTGATCTCATCTATCGAATTCGTGGTTTCGCGAGGAAACATTTGTGCTGGCACAGAATCTGGACAAACTTTTCGCGCGAACTTGAGGATCCATTGGTCCGAATACTCCTCGTTCTCGTTGTTCGTAATTCTGTTACGCAATCTTCGCGCCGTGTTCCAAAGGGTATTCATCGACGTTTCACGCGATAATCCGTCCACGAATTGTCGCCAGTAACCGCGTTTCTTGGCCTTGATGAGGCTCTTAAATTCTCGTTCGAGAGCCGTGTACCTTTCGAAGTGCTCAGGTGTTCCACTTCTACGAAAAACTTTGAACGCGTCGGACTTTTTGCGGTAAACCTCGGTGCATTGCTGATCCCACCATGGGGAAGGAGGTTTCCTGCGAAATGACGTTCCTGGAACTGGTCGAGTTTGAGCTTGAAGCGCGCTTTCCAAAATCAGGTTGGAGAGGAAGTTATATTCCTCCAGCGGTGGAAGCCCTTCTACCGTTGTTACGGCTTCGTCTATTGCTGTCTTGAACCTTGTCCAATCGATATTACGAGTTAGATCATAGGTGACGTTGATCGATTCCGCCGGAGTGAGCCCGGTGGCAACCGAAATTTTAATAGGCAAATGATCACTACCGTGGGGATCCTGGATCACATTCCACGTGCAGTCCAACGATAATGAATTCGAGCAAAGTGTGAGGTCTAACCTACTACCAAGTGAGGATGGACCAGCCAAGCGTGTAATTTCTCCATTGTTGAGAACGGTCATATTGAAGTTGTCACAGAGGTCATATATCAAAGAAGACCGGTTGTCATCGTACAGTTCTCCCCAGCCTGTACCGTGAGAGTTAAAATCTCCCATGACCAACCGCGGAGCAGGAAGAACCGAACAAATATCTGAAAGTTGTTTCTGGTTTATTGGGGCTCTTGGAGGAATATAAACGGAAGCAATGCAAAGGCTTTTATTTTTAATAACAGCCTGACATGCGACAACTTCAATACCTGGAATTGGAGGAAAATTCACTCTATAGAAGGAGTAGCACTTTTTGATCCCCAAAAGTACTCCTCCTCCACGTGAATCCTCACGATCAAGCCGAATAATGTTGAAATCGAGAATCGGAAGATCGATTTCGGGTGAAAGCCATGTTTCACAAAGAGCAAATGCATCACAACTGATATTGTGAGCTAAAAATTTAAATGATTCCAATTTAGGAATAAGACTTCGACAATTCCACTGCAGAACAGTGATCAAATCCCCGACCTCTTTTGGCAAATTATCCATCGAAGGAAATGATAGCTGCAAGGAGGGGCCACTTTAATGTCAATTGCTTCAAAAAAGTTTTCACAGTGGGAAGCATTGCCATAACAATGCTTTTAAGAGGGTCAGATATTTCGAGGTACTTGAAAATACCTTCCACAATATCATCAAATGAGAACAGCCCAGATGAAGAGGGGGCTTCTGTTCTTAAAATCGGGGCATCCGGGGTTTTGGATGTCCCCGGGAGAGATGGGAAATCCTGTGTGTAGTTGGCACTACGAAAACCAGGTGGATTTGGATTATCCTTATTTCCACTGCTCTTTGAATTGGGCATGTTGATTTGGGGCTTCTGTTCAGCTACTTTCTTTGCCCGAATGCGTCTTCGCTTCCGTGAAGCACCTTCCGGAAAACTGAAAGAGGTCCCCTCCTCAACCAAGTCCGAATCAGACTCGTCATCTGACAGAGCAGCAAAAGGATTTGTATTGATATCGGGTGGCGAGGCTTTCTTAAGCATTTCTGCAAAAGATTGCCTTGAACGTTGTTTCAGAGAACGTTCCAATTTTTCCCCGCGTTGTTTGTACGCCGGGCATGACGAAAGAGCATGGGGAGGAGTTCCCTTGCAGAAAACGCATTTTAGTGTGTTATCTGCACAGGGACCAGCCTCATGTTTCTCCCCGCAAGTTGAGCAGCGTGCCTTATTGCCGCAATGAGAGGCCGTATGCCCCATCTGCTGGCAGTTTTGGCAGATCATTACCCGGGGTACAAATAACCGCACAGGTAGCCGAAGTTTGTCCAGTTCTAAGTAGTGAGGAAGGGCAGAGCCAGAAAAGGTCACCCGAAACGAGTCTGTGGGGGTAACTTTTTTCTTACCCTCGCTGTGCGATATTTTAACAAGTTTTCTTACTTCCAGTATCTGAACTGGGGAGAGCAGAGGGTTATTGAATCGGCCAACCGCCCGCTTCTCCAAAATTTCAGTGCACAGACTCGCCTCTGTGACCACTCCTACAATCTCCACATCACGAGCTGGAATATAAACTCTATATTCCAGTGTAAAATGCTGGGAGGAAGCAATCTCATTAGCCTGCTTCAGGTTAGAGACGACAACACGGAGTTTATTAAATTTAACTTTCGTGATCTCTGTCACGGCTGAGAATCGCTTCGTCAAATCAGTAGTTATTTGGTACACGTTCAGAGGTTTAATTTTGGGCTGAAAGTAGACAACCCATGGACCGACCGAGTCCATTGGATAAGATCGCGGTCGGAAATTTATTTGTGCCTCCCCATCATCAGGTGGCAAAGGCACTTTTTCAGCTAAACCGTCCATGTCGAAGAAACCTCTTCAACATGCACGATTTGCCTTACTTGTGGGAGCGTTGAACGCCCCCAAAAATTTAAATCACACACAAACACAAAACAGGAACACACACAAATTAACGCTACACTCTAGTGGGATGAGAGACAGAGGAAAACAAACTTAACTAATATTACTGATCTGTTGCTGCTGCTGCTGCTGCTGCTGCTGCTGACGCACCGTATGCCTGAACGTCGCACTTCTATGCGGGCAGCGGGGAGCGGTGCGCTGCGTGGGTGCACGGGTGTATCCGATCGCCTTCGGGTGCACTCGCTCGACGATGTCGGATGACCGTTGGCGATGTAGTAGTGTATCGCTGGTTAGCGTCACCACGCGGAGATGAAGCGAAAATGAGCGGGATGATAATTCGCCAGCAAGCACTGCTTGATTTTCTTATTTCACTGGAAAACCACACTGCTTTCTTAGAAAAAAAAACTCACTTTCACTCCTTTCACTGAAGTGAATAGATTTTGAGAAAAAAAACTAATTATTTCCAAGGATCGCACTCGAAAAATCTTCCAAAATAACGGAGCGCTGGATCGAACGGACTTTCTTCTTTCGCTGAACGAATGGGTGTGAAATTCCAAAATTTTATAATTTAAATTTTATTTCAATTTTTCCCAAATTTTTTAAATAAAAATGCCCCCCCAATATTTTTTTTCTTTAGCACACCCCCCACAACACCCTTTTGGACAAAATCCGGCAGCAACGTTCCTTTTAACAGGCTGTTGTTTGAATGCTGTCTCGGAACCTCAGAATAAGTAGAGGTTTTGAGTGTTTTCTATGTTGAAAAGTCTGAGGAACACGACAACATTTGATTTTCCCTAAAACTAAAACTCATCTGACAGATTTTTATTTTATTTTATTTCTTAAATTTTATTTTATTTCTAAAATGCAGAAAAAGCATTTTTAGCAATACTGCCTCCCATAAACAGTTATTTTTTCTGAATTACTTTATCAAACTCCATAATAAATCACTCAACCGATTGTTTTTAAACATTATAGTTGCGTAGATATTCTCAAAAGAAAGAATGAATTAATGTAGAGAAAAAAAAAACAGATTAATAAGAATTGCTTTGTTTAAAACTGCGGTAACACCAGAACGGAAAAGAATACCTTGAGGTTTTAGTGATTTCTCGACGACAATTGCAATGAAATTTCCCAAATTAATTGCTTCTCATTTGACGAACAACGCTGTTAAAAACAAATATAAAAGAATATCACGTGTGGCAACCAGGGGTGCGATTTTTCAGCAATTCAATATGAAGGAGAGAATAATTTTTTTTTTTCAGTGCAAGAATATCGAGACTGACGTGATGAAAATGAACCATCAACACAGCCAAAGCTCCATAGCCAAATGTAGCATTTTCATACCTGCACTAAAAACAACGAATGCTGCTGTGAGGCAGCTTGAGGTTCACTCATGTTTATGTTTGTCACAGACGCTCTGCAAAAGCTCAATTCATTCAGTGCCGTCTGTCACACGAGCATTCCATTCATTGAGACAAACGCAAGAGTCCGATCAGTGTCAAACCAAGCGGGTGAAAATTTCAAAAGCGGTTGTGACAAACAAATTGTATACGCTATGGAGCCTGAACCATCCCAGCCAAGAAAAAAAAAAGTGTCTAGGAAGCGGACTAGTTACCAGACACTCACCCAAATTATCGGTCAATACGTCCTCAGGGATGGTCCGAAAGCCAGGTGCGCAATTGACTCTCGCAGCAAATGCACCTACGAGCAGGCTACTTTTGTTCAGGGCAACGCAATCCGTCATTTTCGCTCAAAGCATCCGGAGCGAGCAGTGGAATTAGGTTTGCTCGGCAAAAATGGCACACTTGTCAAGAAACCCCGTACAATAAGAAAAATAACTATTCCTATGGATGAGCAGTTGTTCATTGATTCGCTGATCAAGGACATTGCGATGAACAACATGTCCTTAAAAAGCATCTAATGGGAAGGGTTTCAGCAAACAAATGGTGCTATTGCCACCGCTCTGAGTTTAACAATCAACCGGGCCAATATTAAGATACTCTTGCGTCGCAAATGATACAAAAAAAAAAAAAAAGATTTACGGAATTGGTTTTTACGAAAGATAATAATTAAAAGTGTACGAAAGTAAACTTTTAGTGTATGTTACATTATCATGAATCAACTTCTTCTTCTTTCTTAGCGTTTCATGCTTATTGCTTGCTATTCAACTTATTTCAACCGACTGAGCGGGAGGACCCATCAATCTTCATCTAAATCTTTTCTTAGCAATATGAATTCTTTCCTATTAATTACGGCATTCATTCTTCGATGGCACTGCAAGTTGTGTTCAATCTGTTTGAAAGAGTCGTGCAAAATAACTAGTTTTTATATACTTCCCAAGTTACTTGAACCAAATGCTTTTAGCATAGCACACAGCTCTGCTACTCTTTCAGTCATTCATTTCTGAACTGCAAAAACATTCCTATCAGTTTCAGTGAATCCTTCTGAAATTAAAAATGACTTCTGAACTCTAGCCTGGAACAAAACGTTGACTGAACTAGCGAAAAAGCTTCCTGTACATAATCGGGTACACTGGAGGCAACACTACCACCCAAAAATTCTAGATTTCTTGAACAAATTCCTTCAAAAAGCAAAAAGCAACAGATAGTTTTAATCGTCCAATCGGCACAAAAACAGGGATTTTTACATATGAGTAGATGAATAACTTCTCCAAGTTGGTGCAAATCGGTGAAAGTCGAATACACATGTGTAGTTTTTCTCGGTCACTTCGAATGGAATGACCCACCTACTAATAAAAAATTACGATAGCTTCGAAAATATAAGAAATGGCTTAAATCAATGTTCTACGAAAACATGTATTTTAATCAGAATATTAAGTCTTTAGGACATTGCAAGCGTGTACAATGTACACATACAAAGCAGTGTAAAAAATAGTGATTTCAAGGGTACTGCCATAAACAATCTTCAGTTGTTTTTGTATTGACATTAGCCTCAGTTTCGATTAAGATATCATATTTCTATCCCTATTCTATTCAAAAATGAATTTTGGATCTCCAACCTTTTATTGATTTATTTATTTATTTATTTATACATACGTAAGCAGGATATGGAGCACTGTTTCTTGGTGGCACCCTTCAAATCATACTTATACAACTTTTTATGTTTTCGTTTACATGTTTCCAATGTTCTTAGGACTTTTATGTATTTTTATTAAGCATGTTCTTAATAAACAATTTTATTTCTTCATATTACATGAGAAAGTTATATATTTTAGGGCATCTAATATTAGCTGCTCCAGATATCTAGAGCTGTGTACGCGTAAAGCAATATTTTGAAGTATTATTGTTGCCCTTTAGAATACAAGTTGATTACGCTGCCACTATCTGACACTCAACGATATATTCAAATACAAAAATAAGTAAATTGTAATAGAAAAACCAAAATATCTTCAAAGGTACTAAAAATGAAAAGTTCCTAGCATATTGTAAACCTTTAAAACGAACACATGAAAAATTATTACGGAAAATATGATATTTTGGATGTGTCCAAGACAAAGCTTCATAGCTCGTTTGCCTAAATAGATAAAAGATTTGAGTCTCGAACAAAGTTATTTGTATTAATGTTACCTTAAAGTTTACTCAAGACGTCTAAATTCTTTCTTCATTTTGTTTAAAATCCAGCTTAGGATCTCCCTTTTAGGAACATAATTTACAAATTCGTGGCCGTCAAAAGATGGCGCTAATCTTGTCTTGAATACACCATTTGTCTTAAGCCTAAGTAGAGACCATCTAAAATCTGAGATCGCAGCAAGCCGTACTTTAAAAATGACGTGTTTTGCTTTTGCTGCGTCGTTCTCGCGGAAATAAAACCAAAATATATTCCTTCATTCAACTAAAATAACTGGTGAAATTAAAGTTTTTCCCAGTGCTTTGCTCATAGTGTGTTCTGGTCGTGTTTCTTAAGATGGGTTGTTTTTTCCCTTTTTTTTTGTTTTTAGTGACCCGCTTCTGCATCCGGACGAGCTTTCCAGCATCAGATAAGGAACATTGGTGTGGTCGTTTCATATTATCAAAAATATACCTTAACTATATACACGCCAGGATCAAGAATTTCCATTTTTGATTCTGGAAGTATGAAAACACTTCACATATCCATTTGATGTGCGAAGATTTTCGTGCGGGGCTTATTGTATATGAAGATGACCTCAGAATGTACGTGTATATAATGTGTTGTTGGATTTTCAATAGAGCTGTCACCTTCAATCTCCAGGGCAAAACATGTTTGCACATAGTGGTCACATATGAATTACTGAAGAAATGCAGACAAGTTTCTTCCATAAAAGCACTGCCGGTCAGTGGGAGATTGCACACACACACACACACACACACACACACACACACACACACACACACACACACACACACACACACACCATTTGTCTTAAGCCTAGCAATTCGGTGCAATCGTACATCTTCACGTTTTCCTCCAAATGAACGCTTTTTGAATGTAATCTTTCATTCATTTATTTATTCATTCACTCAATCATTCATTTTTATTTTCATTTGCCTCCAACTTTTTTCATCAGTGAATTTCCGTAACGTATGCATTAAATAATGGACTAATTTCTGATAGCGATGAAAAAATACTTCAAAAGATAAAATATTGAGCCTTCTGAAATGCTTCTACGCCCTACCGGGTTTGCCTCACGGCAGATGGTCGTAAACCTTTGCCATGACCGATGAAAAGATGAATGTCGGCATACTCTTCAGTTCTTTTGTGGCCTTGATGATCAGCTGCTCCTCCATTTTGGCCACGCAATTATAGAAGTGGATCCTCCGGTTGAGTTCCACCCAAAAAAATGTATCGGTCTCAGCTGGAAGACGTTTAAAGGATTGGTGGTCTCTGGCCCAACCGGTCCATGTCCTCCAGTGATCTGTTATCATAATGGGCCGATGTACGGCCAAAAGACAACATCCTCCTTCGTGTGATACTTCTTGATGAAGGCGGTAACTTCCGGCAGACACTTCTTACTGTATATTTCCCCGTTCACCATGGCTTGGGCATTCCGCAGGGGCGTGCCTGCTCTGTTATTGATTATTTAATTAGTTAACAGCTCTACAGATAACACCGAATCAACCATTTCACACCACAACACTCAACTCGCGACTGCATCTCTCCATCCTCGGCTACGCCCCACACTCTCCAGATCGTTGAGTATCTGGTTTGCCTATCTAGCCCCCAGCGCTTCACACCTTCTTGTACCAGGTGAATTTGAAGCGAACACCATCTTTGCAGGGTTGTTATCCGGAATTCTCGCAACATGGCCTGCCCATCGTATGCTTCCAGCTTATGTCACCTTTAGAATACTTGGTTCGTCATTTAGTTGAGCGAACTCGTGATTCATTCTACGCCGCCACACACCGTTCTCCTGCACACCGCTTAACAGGGTCCTAAGCATGCGTCGCTCGAATACACCAAGTGCTTCGAAGTCCTCTTCTAGCATGGTCCAAGTCTCATGTCCGTAGATTACCACCGGTCGTATAATATTTTGTGCATGGTACATTTGGTGCGGGCTGAATCTTTTTTGACCGCAGTTTCTTCTAGAGCCCATAATAAGGTGATGATACTCCTTCGCATTTCACAACTAACTAGGATCCAAGGTAGACGAGTACATCCACCACCTCGAAAATATCTCCGTCTATCGTAGCATGGTTGCGCTCGCTGCCGCCTATTAGCATGTTATTTGTTTAAAACGGATTCACCACCAGTCTACCTTTTCTTGCTTCATGTTTCAGGTGGGTGAACAGTACTGCCACCATTCCAAATGTTCGGCCAACAACGTCCATGTCAATTGTACTCCGGCTGTTAAAGCTGGCTCGTCACATGACATCTTCTAGGGCGATATTGAACAGAAAGCAAGAAATTCCATCACCTTGTCGAAGCCTCTGGCGAGATTCAAACGAAATGGATTGTTCACCTAAAATCTTCACGCAGCTTTGCACACCGTCAAACGTTGCTCTGATTGTTATTGTGAGCTTCCCGGGGCAGCCGTTCTCGTCCGTGGTTGTCCATAGCTCTATGTGGTCGATACTATAGCAAGCCGCCTTAAAATCGATACACAGGTGGTGCCTAGGAACCTAAAATTCACGGAATATCTGGAGGATTTACCGTACGGTAAAGATCTGGTCCGTTGTCGAGCGGCCGTTGACGAAGCCGGCCTGATAACTTCCCATGAACTAATTCGTTATAGGTGATAAACGATGGAAGATGATCTGGAATAGCACTTTGTAGGTGGCATTCAGAATGGTGATCGCTCGGAAGTTTTCTCACTCCAACTTGTCGCCTTTCTACTAGCTGTTCTGTCTCCCAAATTCTGACTAAAGGGCGAACACGAAATTATTGCGACACCGAAAATGTCATGCCAATTTTCTTATAATGTTTAGAATCCAACCAAAATTTTAGGGTAGTTTTATACATATATTTACTTCTAAAATCAAAAGATAAGTTAATCGATGGAGCCTTGAGTGTAAAATTGAACGCATTTTCGCTTGATGCCCTCCATCAAAGTCTTTACAGTGTCATCCGGTACCAGTTTCTCAGTTTTTTTTTCCATTTTCTTAACATGTCCTTCTCGTCTTTGACTGTCTTCTTGCTCTTCCGAAGTTCCCGCTTCATCATTGCCCAGTACTGCTCCACCGGGCGCAGCTCCGGACAGTTTGGCGAATTCATGTCCTTTGGAACAAAATGGACAGAATTGGCCTCATACCACTCCAGGACACTTTTAGAATAGTGGCATGATGCCAAATCTGGCCAAAATAGTGGAGCTTCGTCGTGTTGCTGCAAGAACGGCAAAAGGCGCTTCTCGAGGCACTCAGATTTGTAGATCTCGACATTTACTGTGCCTTTTGTCACGAAAGGCTCACTCCTCAGTCCGCAAGAGCAGATGGCCTGCCAAATGAGATATTTGGAGGCGAACTTCGACATTTTCTTCTTCTTAAATCTGTCGTTCACATAGAACTGGTGAAAAACTCCAACCCCGGAATTTGCTTAAAATCGGCTTTTATATACGTTTCGTCGTCCATCACACAGCAGCCATATTTTGTCAGCATCTTCTCGTAGAGCTTCCGTGCCCGAGTTTTAGCCGTTTATTGTTGCCGCTCATCGCGGTTTGGGAAGTTCTGTACCTTGTATGTATGTAGTCCAGCTCTCTTCTTTGCATTCTGGACGTAGCTCTGCGACATGCCGATCTTTTTAGCCAAATCACGGCTTGAGACGTTGGGATTTGCTTTAATCATCCGCTTCACCTTTCCCTCCGTCTTTTTGTTCTCCGGTCCCGGTTTTCTTCCAGCTCCTTTGCCGTGGTCCAACGTCAACCGCTCCTGGAACCGCTTCAACACTCTGGAGACGGTTGAATGGTGAATGTTCAACATTTTTCCCAACTGCCGGTGCGACAGGTCAGGAAATTCCAGGTGTTTGGAAAGAATTTGTTCTCTCAACTCGCGTTGGTTCACCTCCATTTTCGTTGAATCGAAAAACACGACTTCGAGTTTGACAGCATATAAAAAATACACATCAATGAGAAAGTGTGCAAAATTTGGTTGATTTTTACCCAATGGTAAAAAAGTTATGCCCTGTTGAATGTGTCGCAATAATTTCGTGTTCGCCCTTTATGAGCCGGTGCAGACAAATGGCCAACTTTTCCAGGCTCATCTTGATGAGTTCAGCTTCGATACCATCCTTACCACCTGCCTTATTGATCTTGAGCTGTTGGATGGCAACCCTAACTTCCCCCTGCGTGGAAGCGGGTTCATTACCCTTATCTGCCGTGCTGATGTAGTTATTTCTCTGCTGTTTTGGGCCTCACTGTCTACTGTCATTTTGGCTCACGACACAAAACCTTTGCAGGGTGTGTTGAGCTTCTAGTAGAACTTTCCTATTTCTTGAGAACGGCACAGCTGCTCTATCTCCTCGCATTTCGCTTCTTCCAGGTGGCATTTTTTGCTCCCGAAAGAGGCGGGTCTGCTTCCGTTTGTAGCCTTCCACGTTCTTTCGGGTCTCTTGCTGCGGCATCTCCCCCGCGTTGCATCCTCCTCCATCCTCCTCGTCAAACCAATCACTCCGTTCTACGTACTCGACGGTGTTATCAGCTGCGTTATTTATGGCTGCTTTCAAAGTACTCCAGCAGTTCTCAAGAGGGGCCCCAAGATGCTGCACGTACGCAGTGACGACATTCGATTGCTTCAGTCGCCTTAAGTTGTACCGAGGTGGCCGTTGGTACCGTAAATTATCGATGACGAAGAGCTTTGGGCGAAATTTAACCATCTACAGGTAGTGCAGGTGGAGCGTCTGTTCTCCATGTTAGGAGCGGCTCAAAACAGCGTCTGTTCTCCATGGAGCGGCTGAGTCACCGTCTTGTTAGTGCGCCCAGGACTCTAAATACAAAAGCCAAAAGTCCTGGTGGTGCTTGGGACTGTTAAACAGCAGTATCAGGATGGTCCTCCTGCGCGATAGTGGGGTTGGTTGTGGGCCTTGCGAGCCGACACCATTAAAAAGGAAATGCAACGAATAATACACAAGGAAGAAATTCGAACCGGAACAATCGGCATGGACCTAGGCTACGAGGTAGTGCAGGTGATCAGAGTCGATTTCAGCGACACAATAGGTTCTGACGTCGATAATATCAGAGAAGTGTCGTTCATCAATGAGAACGTGATCGAATTGCGATTCCGTCTGCTGTGCTGATCTCAATGTGAAGTGGTATGAAAGGTTATGCTGAAAGTACATGCTACGAATGGTCATGTTCTTGGCAGCGGCGAAATAAATGAGCCGTAGGCCGTTGTCGTTGGTCAGGTGCTGTGCACTGAATTTTTCAATTGTTTGTCTGAGCTCCTCCTCCTGGCCAACTTGAGCTTTCAGGGCTTTTATCTTGACGTCGTGATTGAGCAGCGGTCGTACTCGCTGCGCGTAGAATGCTTACTTGTCATCATCAGTGTTTTCGGAGTGTGGGCTGTGCACGTTGATTATGCTAAAGTTGAAGAAATGACCCTTGATCCTCAACCTGCATATTTTCGTTGATCGGTTGGCCACCAACCCATCACGCGCCTCTGCATATCGCCCATATTAGATTCAGTAGCTCACAATTAGTGTATATTTATCTAACTTTTAAAATGAGTGTTGATTGCTTTTAAGGTGCAACCAATCGTCATTATTATTCAATGGATCACCATCATCAGAATTTCAAACAATTTTTTTTTTGCTGAAAAAAAAATCAGTGTCAATCAAACAACGTGTCACGACCATCAACGTCGCGCTTCACCGGAAAAATATTGCTGCTCCTTCTGGGTGATTGGCTGCTGCTCAGAAAACACGGGCCAGGTACTTCTTCACCGTTTGGCCGGTTCCACCAACCTTAAGGCCCAGGGCGTGGAACGAGGAGGCCAATTTAGTCTTGTACTCCTTCTCCAGGTTCTGCTCCACTATAAAATTGCGTAGCACTACCGGGTGGTTGGAGCCAGGCTTCCGTTCGACGCTTCTGGAATAGAGTTTGCATGAATAAACCTTCGAGAGTAGTTGCTTGACTGTTTTTGCCATGGCGGCTGCATATCAACTGATATTGATGTCAATTGTTTTCTGTTCATAACAGGGTTGCTATGATTGACGATGCATACGTGGATTCACACCAAGTGGCAGGATAATTGCATGAAAAATCGCTAAAATCTGTGTTTAATGCATACTAATATGACGTTAAGAAAATGTGTAGGTCGCAATCTAAGCAGCAATTTTTGTAGCTCACTTAAATTTCTAACTCCTATTAATAGCAAACTAAAGCGAACAGAATCTATCAAGGTTCAAGGTGAATCTAATTGGGCATAGCTGAAACTATTATCATTTGAATTCGTTATCCATTAGAGTTACAGCTGATCACAGAAGTTATTGTTCAAATCACGGCCTACAAATGTCCCACGTCCCATAATTTTACAAAATTCTGCTGCTGAAAAAAAGTTAGACGGAACACGAATGAAACCATCCCTGAAAGTGAAACATTAAAGTAAGGTACTAACACATTTCGAAAATCCTTAATTCTAGGGTTCAAAGCACTTCCCAAGCGCACGTGGCCCGAACGATATTAAGGTGGTCCACATAACCGATCTGCACTATGACCCCCTGTACCTGGTCGACCACAATGCTGTTTGCAATCGGCCCGCGTGCTGCCGCAGTGATCAAGGTATTCCGACGAACCCCGCAGAACGTGCAGGAAAATGGGGAGACTATCGTGACTGTGACTCTCCATGGGACGCCGTCGATGACGTAATCGATCATGTTGCAGAACATCACTCGGATGCTGTTTACATCTACCACACTGGGGACATTATCGACCACGGCGTCTGGGAAACTTCGATTGGACACAACATTCAAAGCTTGAATCGCGTTTTCACAAAACTTCTGCAAAAATTCCCTAACAAACCGGTGTTCAACATCATTGGCAATCATGAAGCTCATCCTACAAATGTGTTCGCTCCCAGCACTGTTAATCAACAACAGTTCTCGATGGAATGGCTCTACAATTATTTAGCTGACATGTGGGGAAATTGGCTACCCTTGGCCACTCAGAACACCATCCGTCATGGAGGATACTACACAACACTCGTCCGCCCGGGATTCCGTATCATTGGTCTGAACAATCAAGATTGTTACACCTTCAACTGGTGGATCCTCTGGAAACCGGATTATTTGGCAAACCAATTGCAATGGCTGCATGACGTTCTTCGACAAGCTGAACTGAACAACGAGAAGGTTCACATTTTAGCTCACATTCCGTACAGCTCTTCTGGTTCAACCTTCCGCATTTGTCAGCGGGAATTCCGCCGTGTTGTTGAACGTTTCTACAACACCATCAGTGCACAGTTTAATGGACACACCCATCGCGATGAGTTCAACGTGTTCTACTCAAGAGAAAATCCCGCTTATGCTATCAACGTCGCATGGAACGGAGGCAGTACAACGGCCTTTAGCAACATCAACCCGAACTACATCGTGTACTACTTGGACCCGGAAACATACGTAAGTTACCTACAAACTCATATGATTTATCGTTTTCAAATACTTAGTCGCATCCATCCACCAACAGCAAGTGACCGATTTCGAGTCGTACATCTTCAACCTGACGGACGCGAACCGGTACCCCACTCGACGTCCCGAATGGTTCCAGCTGTACTCGTTCGCAGAGGAGTTCAACATGCACAATCTCAGTCCAATGGAAGCGGACAAAATGGTCAAGCGGTTGGGAACACCGGCCGGGCGGGAAGAATTGCGGCGGTACTGGCAATTTAAGGTGAAGATGGGAGATCCTTCGTTGGAAGCCGGCTGTGATGATGATTGTCTGCTGAACCACCTCTGCCAGGTCGTAGTGTCCGAAATGGGAGATGATGTCAAATGCGATGAACTGCGGGCGACATTCTTCGGTTGAATAAAATGTTCAGACTTTACATGAAGCTCAATTGTTTCCCATCTCATTGAAGAATGCATGTCTTTCGACGGGACAGTCAGCGTTAAATGTATTAGTTGTAGAAAAGATAATTTGCCTGGTCTATTATTTTCATTTTTATTTTGGATCCTGAGATCTCAGATTTTAACGAAGAAACAACGAAGAAACATATCCAAACAGACTCATGATCGGCCCTATAATTACAGAGTATCACTTGAGTCTCGTTCAGTCACTTGATAAACCGGGCAGCGAGTCACGTGGTAATAGAAAACACCAAGGCTGTGTACCGACTCACGAATTAATTTTAATTTTAATTAACCTTGACAGATGGATAGTAATCGATTAATCGATTAAAATCCCTTTGTGGTTGATCAACAAACATTCGATAATATTTCTGTCAAAATTGAGTTCCCGTCTGTCAGAAATAAGTCAGCTTGAGCAGCAGACTCAATCGATTATTTTCCATCCATCAAGTTTAAGTGAAAATGAAAATTCGCGAATTGAAACACAGCTTAAGCGACAACAAGTGACAAATTCGATAGTCAACGTTTGTTTTGTTTTGTTTTGTTTGGATTTAAGGAAACAATTTCATCTCAACATCAGGCCCTGAAAGTGGAAGTTTAGTTACTAGAGAAATATATGAAGAAAAAGTATACTGCCGTTTGTGTTAGCGTTACGGCAGTCTGAAAATTGAATGCAAGTTGAAAACAATGCAATAATGGGCAATACAGTTTTTTACAAATCCTTCAAAACCTTCAAATTGAAAACCATCTCATCAACAGCATAACTTGAAAATAGAAAATCACTAGTAGTGCTTCAGTCCACTGGTGGTATATGAGCAAGAGCAGTCAGGCAACAATTTACCAGTCAAGGTCACATCACCCAGCCAGTCGGAAATAACATCACCCTGCCCTACTTACGCCGCTGCCGACCGTGTGGGATTCTCCCCAACACTCACTTCACGAAATTGAAACCCCATCCAGCTATGCGGACCGTAAACAATTAAAGCCTATAATTTTCACTTATAGGGGGAAATGAGGTCTATCTCAGTTGTTCCAAGCCACAAACCTCTACATTCTTCACCAGAATCGTTGTACAGGGTTTTAAGTCTGGGTTAATGGATAATTTGACCGCTAGAGGCGCTTAACTTTCGAGTTACTGCTAATGAGGGCAGTGACGCTTTGGGATAAGGGGTATTTGGTTTCATCCTAGGATATCTCGAGAGTAAACTTGTCCTAGTGGTACAGCCCTTCCTAAAGGAGGTCACATTCGTAGTTCACTCACTACATGGATAGTATGCATATGTCCTTCCAGTTTTTTTTTTCGGGCTGGGTAAATTTTTCACTGCGACCAGTTTTTTGATCTATTGTGGTGAGCCCCTATCTTATTTTATTTACGCCACATCTCAGGGTGTCATATCACTATTGGATTGAGTGATTTCCACTTGCTGACTATAGGCATTGTCCCAGTAAGGTATTATAGAACGAATAAAGTTTATAGCCTTACTGGGAGAGTTCAACCATACATCTGAGGGTTGTATTAAACCTTTATCAAAAAAATTCTCCTTTTATGAAACAGTGCTTCACAGTGGCATAATAAGTTTTCTGAGTTTTCACTATCTAGGTTGCAGAAGCGACATGTGTCATCTTCCATTTTTCCTAGCTGTTTTAAATAATATTTACTTGGGCAGTGGCCCTTTATTAGGCCGCTGTAAGTACATAAATCTTTTTTGGTTAAACTTAAAAGTCTTTGAGTTATTTTTTTATTGGGTGCTAAAAATCTTTTAGATTGTCGAGCGGTTGTATTATTTTTCCAGACGTCCTCTATCATTGTTTTTTCCAGTTCTTTAATTCCATTTTGAGGGTACACTCTGAGACCCCACAAAATGGTTCAGGCCCTAGGAATGGTTTCGATGAACCACATCTTGCTAATAAATCTGCTTTTTCATTAACTCCGACTCCACAGTGCCCGGGTACCCAAAATAGATTCACTGTACTATTTTTAGCCACCCGCTGTAGCAATTGGATACATTCCCATACCAATTTTGAAGTACAGGTAACTGACTTTACTGCTTTTAATGCAGCTTGACTGTCAGAAAAAATACATATATTTGCACGTCTTTAATTACGCTGTAAGCAAATCGTAGCACATTCAATAATTGCCTGTATTTCTGCTTGAAAGACAGTTGGCCATTTACCCATAGATATTGATATACTGACTCCAGGGCCCGTTACCCCTGTCCCAACCCTGTTATTTAATTTGGAACCATCAGTGTAAAAAATCACCGAGCCTGGTTCAATATTAGGTCCCCCGGATTCCCATTTAATGCGGTTTGGCTCGGTCACATTAAATAGTCGTTCAAAATTATATTGCATATTCATCCAATCTCCATGAGTTAATTATGGATTAATTTTAAATTCCTTAAGAACTGCTTTGTTCTTTTTAACCGTAGTGCGTTTTTCTCAGCTTCCAATTGTACAAATAAAGGTAAGGGAAGAAGATATAAAACTGTATCAAGTGCTTTAGAAGGCGTACTACAAATTGCTGCTGAGATAGAGATTGTAGCTAGTCTTTGCAGCTTTTCCAACTTTTTCTGAGCATGCTTAACTTTAGTTTTTGGCCACCAAACTAATGATGCATATGTTATTTTGGGTCTTATTATAGCCGTATAGCTCCAATGAATCATTTAAGGTTTCAGTCCCCATTGTTTCCCAAATGTTTTCTTACTTAGCCATAAGGCAGTTGTAGCCTTGTTTATAATTTGATCTAAATGTAAGTTCCAATTAAGTTTGCTATCAAGAATAACCCCCAGATATTTGACCTTTTGAGAGAGGACTATTTGAGTTCCTTCCAAGTGCAGATCTGGGATAGTATATTTCCTTCTATGTGTAAATGGAATAATAGTAGTCTTGTGAGGGTTTATGGACAACCCCTCATCTTTACACCACGCTATAGTTAAATTGAGAGCATATTGTAATCTATCTCTGATAACATGTTCATATTTCCCACGAACCATAATTACTATGTCATCGGCAAAACCAATTATTTCAAATCTTTGCGTTTCGAGATGTGATAGTAGTTCATCAACTACTAGTGACCACAACAGAGGTGAGAGAACCCCTCCTTGTGGGCAACCCTTCACAGTCCTTACCATGACCGTTGACCTTCCATGACTGCATATTATTTCTCTTTTTTGCAATATTTCAAGAATCCAATCAACAATAGTTTTATCGAAATTAAGCTTTATCATAACATTTCTCATGGAGTTATGGGATGGATTATCAAGTGCTCCTTCAATATCAAGAAATGCTGCTAATAACATCTCTTTGCTTTGAAGTATCTTTCCATTTTTTTTAACTAGTTTATGAAGTGCTGCTGTTGTTGATTTTCCTTGTTGGTATGCAAACTGGTATTTATTTAGTGGAATCGAATCTAAGTATTTTGATTTAATATAGTCATCAATCAGTTTCTCCATCAATTTCAACATAAATGACGAAATGCTAATAGGTCTAAAAGATTTTGGACTCTTTTTATCTTTTTTGTTAGCTTTAGGAATAAATACAACACGAATTTGCCGCCAAATTTTTGGAATATGATTTAGCAGCAAACTGGCTTTAAACATTTCATTTAAACAGGGAATTAGTATTCCTTTACTTTGTTGAATCATCACAGGCCGAATTCCATCATTGCCTGGGCGTCGATGGCTGAAACATCAGTTGAGCGAAAGATGATTTTTCTTTTGATCTATACGCTAAACCTAACGTCGGAGGAAGTGCGCTGTGTAGTGGATCACTGAGCGATTCCAGCGCACTACTTCCGACTTTAGATTTAACGTATAGATCATGGGAAAAATCGATTTTGGAATCCTGCGATGGTCAAAAAAACTTTGTCGTTGGTGGCTGAGATGATATTTTATAATTTCTTCCACCTATGGGCGTCCATTGTCCAGTTTGTTTATTTTTCACATAATGTTCTTTCTCAAGAGTATGTGCTCTTATTCAAAATCAAATGGTTCTAAGAGCGTTTTATGGCAGCTTTCTAAAGACACATTCATCTTAAAGAAGAATGTCAGACACCTTTTCAAAACATTCATCAGGTTTTATAAAAGTTGCGAAACGATGTCCTGAGAGGGGGACCAAGTATCTTATAAAATTACTTATAAAGTGAATAACACTTATAAATGATGTAGTTTTATGTAGGTTTCTTCAAGTGTTCTTTAATCTCTCTTAAGAACTGTTTATCAATTAAAACCACCTTAACTTGGAAAATGCCCTGATAAAACCAGATGATCTCCATAATGCTTTGATAAAACTACCATAAAACATGAATAAAACCAATTTGCATTTGAACTGTTACTAGGGATAACACATACTTCAGGTGCCGCCACACGGCGCTTGAAATCTATGCTATTCACCATGATATAGCCGTTATAGATATCTATTTAATAATTCTATCGTATTCGAGAAACGGTTTTGCAAAAATATGAGCTATGAAGCAATAGTTGCTATGCAGTAGTAATCTCAGCGCTATCACTTAACTTTTTTCGGTGTACAAACTATTGACTTTCTTTGTCGCATGTATATAGTTGCGAGCTTTTAAAAAATAAATCTGGGAAGTAATCATTGGCACATTCGGTAGTTATGGACAGAGAGTGAAAAATTGCTTCAGTTGCTGCGTACATTATATTGAAAAGGCGGATAAAACGAAAAACTCACAAAGTCTGGACAAGATCGTGGATTGCTCGTCTTGAAGGCTTGGGAATTGAGTGTAATCTGCTGAAGGAATTAGGTTATGAAGATCCGGATTACTAGTTCAGCGAAATTCTTCAGAGAAGTTCAGGGGCGTTCTTTAGAGAAGTTAATGGAAGTTCTTTAGAGAAATTCGGGAGATTCATTAGAGAAGTTCCGGGAAGTTCTTCAGAGGAGTTCAGTGAAGTTCTTCAGAGAACTTCAGATAATTCTTCAGAGAAGTTTGGGAAATTTCTTCAGATAATTTCAGGAAAGTTTCTCAGAAGAACTACAGGTAAGTTCTTCAGAGGAACTTCAGGGAAGTTCTTCACAGAAATTTAGGGCAGTTCTTTAGTTAGTTCAGGGAAGTTCTTCAGAGAGGTTCTTCAGAGAACTTCGGGGAAGTTCTTCAGAAAACTTCGGTGAATTTCTGCAGAGAACTTCGGGGAAGTTCTTCAGAGAACTTCGTTGGGATTCTGCAGAGAACTTCGAAAAAGAAGAAATTTTCCAATCGTGTAGGAGCGTTAGACGGAAAGTACGTTAGTTTAGCAGCCCCTGCAAAGACCGTCAGTAATTAATTAAATTTTAAAAATCAGTTCAGCATCATGCTTATGGCTATGGTGGATGCTAAATACAAATTTACGTATGTCAACATTGGAGCAAAAGGAAGGATCAGTGATGGTGGGGTATTTGCCGATTGCTGTTGGGGAATCCGATGCAGAATCTTTGGTTCCTGAGATGCCTATTTCGGCTCCGATGGTGGGCAACTTGTATGGCTCATCTAACGCGAGGACGATTAGCTGCTCTTGAGATATTCTGAAAATTATTCCCTTCATAGGCCTGCTCAAATTTGTTGTTCAAGTTCCTTAAAGCCATTCAATATTTGTTATATAAGGCATTCTTCAGCCCATAACGTTTCCAGCAACGAGTTGGTCGGTTTACCCAGAATAATGGCCAACGCAATTCGAAAGAAGCGCCATCTCATCATATGATGACTTTTTACGCTTCAAATTGCGCACTGCTGCCTTTGGTTTCGATCCACTCGTGTTTTCAAGTTTAAAAACGGGTAAGTGTATGCATGCAGTCAGGGATCAAAATAAAAGGTTGAACATCGGAACTGGTAGAATCATAATCTGCCTCTCAACGTTATCATCTTGAAAATACTTAGTACTTAGCTACCCAGGTAACCAATAAGCATTAGCATTTGCCGTAAATCAACCCTAAATCTGCATTTCAGAGCATTCAAGCAATTCAAGCATTATATTAGCATTATATCAGCATCTTGAATGCTATCTATTGTAAAATAGTATTTCACATGCTATTTAAATGCTTGTAGCCTGTAAAAAGCATTTCGAATGCACAATAGCACAAATGAAGCATTATCATAGCATTGCAGCAAAGCAGCCGTATATTGGGCCAAAAGTGGCATTTAAGGTGTCGCCATACAGCGGTTTTTTCTAGTATAAAGTGAGCTATATGCTAGAAAACTATTTAATAGTTCATATGAACACCTAAACTATGAGCTATCACTACCAGCAATAGTTTTGCGCTACGATATAGAACCTGCCCCTTTTCTTGTGTACACCCCCACGCTAGTTTTTATTTTTAAGGTAAGAGGTAAGAAACTATTCCACCCCACGGGAAAACCCACAGATCGTTTGTTGGTGTTTTTTTTCACTTTCTTTTTATTTTTTTTTTAGTTTGTGTTTTCACGGTATTTTTAAAAAAAAAAAAACACAGGAAAACAAATTCTACTTGATTGAGCTGTTAGAGCAACATCCGGTGTTATGGAACCCAACTAATCCCGCTCACCTGTGGAAGTGTACAGGGTGCGGCAGAAAATAATGCGAGAATTTGTTCTACTTCTTTCAAATCCCTTTTTCAACTAATTCAAGCAATAATATCAACATTTTCGAGTGCAGTTATCTTTATAAAGTCCTTTTAAACAAATTTATTCAATGTGTCCTCCATTTTTATTAATAACATTCTCGAGCCGACGCTGGAAGCCAGAGCATGCCTTTCGGACGTAGTCCTCCGACATTGACTGCCATGTGCGTGTTATGGTTGACTTCAGGGTTTTCACACTAGGGTGTGATGTTTTGCAGGCTCGTGCTTCAACATATGCCCAAATCGAATAATCCAACGGATTAAGATCTGGGCTGCTAGGGGGCCACAAATCCTTCGGCCAAAACTTCATGTTATCGTTCAACCATTGTTGGGTTCGATTGGACGTATGACACGGCGCTCCATCCTGCTGTAGGACAACGTTTTGGTCCTCGGAGAAGTTGGCCTTCACCTAGGGAAGCACTTGGTCCTTTAAAATACCGATATACACTTCGGTATAGATTTTAACTCCAGCATCAATGAAAACAGGTGGCATTTTCAAACCGTTGGACGCCACCAATTCAAACATCATGACACCAGCCGGATGTTTGGTTTGATATTTGAATTTCACTTTTTCCGGAACGTTCTCCATTTTCTGCGGTGAAATGAACCGGTCCGTGTGGCTGTTGGCCACAGCATCGATGCTGAAAAGCTTTTCGTCGGAGAACAGGATTATCATTTTTTCCTTCTTCAACAAGGAAAGCAATCTCTTGGAACGAGTCACTCGTCGTTCCTTGACCCGGTCCGTAATCAAGTGGCGTTTCACTCTGGCTCTGGAAGATGCATGCAGGTCTTTTTTGATGATTCTCCGCATGGATTTCTCAGATATATTGGCTTCCTTTGCAAGTTTTCTTATGGAACGCACCGGGTTGTGAGCAATTTTTGCACGGACCGATTTGATCACGTTCGGCGTGCGTGCAAAGCGCGGACGTCCGCTTCCCGGCTTCCGCTGCTTAAGACCATCCTGCAGGGACTTTTTTATGCGGTAAACTATTGCCAAATGGCACCCTACCACCTTGGCAATCTCGTTCGGCTTCTTTTGGGCGAGCAACAAACTGGTGATCACTTCTTTCGTGAACATTTTGACGAATTTGTAATAAAACAAATAGAATGTTTGGATGCAGCACTTGAAAGTAAACATTAACAAATACACTTCCGACAGAAATTAGTCACTAGCTACACAAATTAACCCAATACTCAAGTTTGAACATTTTCGCATTATTTTCTGCCACACCGTGTACAAACCCCCACAAACACACCCAAACCCACACAATAAAAACAAAAAAAAAAAGAAAAAAAAAGACAAATTACTTTACTCCTCCCAACCCCACACCACCCCCCACAAACAAACAAAAAAAACACAACCAAAACAAACAAAAAGAAAAAAAAAAAAAACCTTTAAAAAAAAAAATATAAAAAAAAAAATTTCTCATAACTCCAAAAAAAATCCCTCCAACCCAAAAAAAACTTACCACTTCTCCAAAAAACACACACTCCCTCCCACAACCCCCCCCCCATCCCCAAAAACTCTCCCAAAACCCCCAAGAAACCCCCCAAACTCCCCCAAAAAACCCCGAACAGAACCCGCACTCCAAACCCACCCCCCCACAACAACCCTAAACCCCAACCTCCAAAACCACCACCCGCCCCCCCCACTTTTGGTCTTTTTTTTTTTTCCCCCCTTTTCAAATAGCCCCCCACCAACACCAGCATTTTCTCTCCCCCCCCCAAAAACACACAAATAACAACCCCACCCAAATTTTTTTTCAAAAAACTCCCAACAAAAAACCCCCCCCAAAAAAAAAAAAACATAAAAACCCCAAAAAAAAACAAAGAAAAAGCGCCCCCAAAAAATCCACCAAAAATTCCTTTTCCTCACATACCACATTTTTTCCAAAAATTTTCCCCCAAATCACACAAAACTCAAAAAAAAATATATAAAACGTCTATAACACAGAGAACAATATAATATATATCACGCGCCGCGTGGCCCCGCCTCCCCCCACCCACACAAAAAAAAAAAATAAAACACCACGAAAAAATCATTTTTAAAAAAAGACGGGGAACGAAATGAAAGATTTCGTGTAAAATTAGGTCTCCTGAAACTGACACATACGCAAGCATAGCATAGCATAGCATAGCATTTTCCGACCATACATAATCCTGGGTTGGCTGTAGTAGAGACGATGGAAGCGCCAGAAGAGCTGCCTTGGGTGTGACAGGCCCTTCATCCATCGATCTCTTTGCACAACACCTGGCCAGGTCCTTATGATCAGCAAGGGATGGGAAGGAAGTGTTGATTAGATGTCTACTTAAGAAGAAGCTGAGAACTCGTGCTACCTTCATAGACATCTGGAGTTGGAAGTTGGATGGGATTGTGTGGAAGGCTTTCCTTGGCGAGAAAGCCTATGTATATTTCTATGTATATAGGTCGTTGGGAGTGACGAAGCTAAGAAATTTAATGCACTCCTTTGTTGTCCGGTTTTCTGGGTTGGAACACAGGTGTTTCCTACTTATATCCTGGCACTTCTTGAATGAGAGCTTGTCTATCGGTTGGGACATGAGCACTAACTCTTGTCCTAGCCTTTTATGGCTTATGGATATAGCGCCATTACTCGCTTTCTGGAAAGAGAAGAAGGATGCATTGACATAAAGTCATACGACCCCCCCCCCCCACACACACACACAAACACAAACACACACACACACACACACACACACACACACACACACACACACACACACACACACACACACACACACACACACACACACACACACACACACAAATACGCGTTTGCTAAATACTTAAAAAATATTTATATCCAATAAATTAGCAACAACATATTGCATGTAATGGTTGGATCTCACCCAATTATGTTCCAAAGTTGCTTTAGTGCGTTCCACGAGCCACGAGCGAGGTAATGTCCTCTCACGATCTGATCATATTCGGAAAGACGTAAACCGGAGAAGTGTGCATGTGTTTGGTGGCGCAAGGAACATCGGTTTCCGATCTGCAGACTTTTTCTTGTACTGACTTAGAAAGTTTTCCGCAAACAACAGAAGTAACTTTTATTTTGCATGATTTGGGAAAGCACATGATTTCTTCGAACGCAGCAATTGAACTTTTCGGGAAACACGTACAGATTCACCCGAGCTCGGCTTTCACACGTTATCACTCGCGATCAACACAAAGCACACCAGCGTTCCTTCGAAATGGTGCCGGCGGAAGAAGCAGCTAGTGTTTGCTGTGCACGTAACTTTCACCGAGAGGTTTCCGTGATGATCCACGATACGGATTCTTGTATGGATCTGATCTTTTCACCATTGCACATATGTTTACAAAACCAAAAAACTATAAAATCGAGAAATTGTAAGATGGAGTACTTTCACCTCAAAGTTGAGCAAGTGAAATCTAGCTGTAATTGATTCACAGGGCTGCTTCTGTCAAGTTTTCTAAATGATGTTTGGGCACATCACGTCACTATTTATTCCCTTTTCCGCTATTCCCTTTCACATTAAAAACGATTATACGGCATAATTGACAAAATTATTGGCAATATCCAGGTTGAAAATGTTCCTCCACTAAAAGCTAGACTATAAGTGGTCCGAACATTCCAATTGTGGTTAATCGTCACTGAAACTGCACAGATTCACTTTATCTTTATAGTTAATTAAACTTTTCCGAGCACTTTTCACCATATATAAAAGATTTGAAAATATAATTTTACGCTGCAGAAAAAATCCAAACGTCAGTTTTTCAGCGCAGCCTACTCCCCCCCCCCCAAAAAAATTTGTTTGTTTTTTTTTTTCTTCTTTTTCTCCCCTCTTTCTCCTAAAAACGCTCCCTTCTCCCCCCAAAAATTTCACATAATTTTTTTTATTTTGTCCTCGCCACCCTTCGCCCCCTTTCGGGGGTATTTTTTTTGCCGTCGTGCACACATCTGACGTTTTTTGTTTGTTTGCATTTATTTGCTTCTAGCTTTTCTGTATATTACAATCGAAAAAATATCCATAACTGCTTGGAAGATTTTGTGGATCACGTCATGGTAGACTACGCAATACCATCCGGATAAACCTGCGCTGTATACTTTCGATCCTCAAACTCCATGTCAATTGATAAGGAAGTCAAACCAGGGAGGCATTTTCAAGGATCGGCCTTACCACAAACACAAGTGATGTGTCCAAGCTCGCGTCGTGATTTATTATATGGGTCTATTGAATACCCGCTGCATTCCTTCAATCGCAACGTTCATGCGGAAATTTCGGCGAAATAGCATTCTTGTTATCACACTACTGCGCAATGCTCGTGATTTGGTCCTGTAAGGTATTTGCGACAAAGAGATCCCAAGATGTATTTCGTCGAATCTGGAGTGGTTCCAGATAGATCAGCTGACAACGGCTCACATAACTTGGCAGAAAGAACGGATCTCTCCATGGCAACCCTCGAAAAACAAAACGTAGAAACCTGCGTTGAATTGATTCGAATCTTTCGAAGCTATTGGTTTTAGTTGGATTCCAGAGTCGACCGCATCAGGGAGCAATACAAAGGCATCAAGCAATAAATATCGGAGAAGTCTGCTCATTCGTATAAAAAATTTGGAAAATTGAAATAGATAATCGATCTCTCTCGTAAATTCTACGCAATTTGTCAACACAGTCTTTAAAGAATGAGCACAGCAAAAAGTATGCAACGGAAAAGTAGATTTATTTTAATGAATATTTTGGAAAATCAACAGTAAAGCGTTTATTCAATAGTTAATCAAAATAAAGAGTTACAACCTATTTTGTTTAGTCACATCCAGTGTTGTATCCATAATGGTAAGATGCTAGGTCAGGCCAGAACTGCACCGAACCGCAATGTTTCCGAATGAATGGCAATAGTCGTTTATTAAGACATTCTTCCATGTAAATTTATCTATGTAAAGGCCGATTCAAAGTCAATTTGGTCGCATTCAAGTGATCATAACTCAAGAATTAAACAACATATACGGCTGATCAAAACGTTAAACAAAAGGGTATTTATTCAGCTTTCAAACGATATAACATTCCACCGTTTTGAACGAACTATCGCACTTTACTTGTGATCGATGCCATCATGATCTGCACAGTCGCTAGTGACACTGTACCGGCGAACTTATTCCACTTTAAACGCATTTGTTGTGCATTTGTCACTTTTTTACCGCATCCTTGAAGTTTTCGCTTGACAATTGCCCAATATTTTTCGATCGCTCTGAACTCAGGGCAATTCGGAGGATCAATCTCCATTCTAGTACCTCCTTAACGTAGTGGCAGCTGGCTAGATCCGGCCAAAACATAACGTTGGTCTTGTGTTGCCGAATGAACTGTAAAATCCGCTTTTTCAGACTTTCTTTAATGTAAACCTTCGACGTCATTGTTTGAAATGTGATGAAAACCTTGGTTTTAAGGCCACAACTGCAGATTCCTTGCCAAATCATTAGTTTCCGAGCAAACTTATTAGCAAAAACAAATTTACACCAGGAAAGGAAATCCCCACGACCAGTTGCCAGGTAAAATTTTCGTCCGGGGATTTGTTTATAATCCATTTTGACATATGTTTCGTCATCCATTAAAATACAGCTATCAAATTTCGTCAAAACTCGTTCGTATAGTAATTGTTCTCCCTTTTTGGCCACTAAATTTTATTTCAGGGAGCGATTCGGATGTTTACTGGCACAAGAAGACTTATATCCTTCTCATGGAAGGATGTTACGCACGGTGGAAAAGTTGGAATCGTATTTCTTTGCCAAACCACGTATGGAGATACATGGGTTGCCTTTCGTACCTCAACACCTTTCTCCTCAGCTCTTTGTCCCTAGCGCCACTTTTATGATAGATGCGCTGTGCTCTATCCACATGCAGAGTATCCTTGTAACGTTAGATTACAAGCCACACCGTTGACTTTGGGAATTTTAACACTTTTGCTACTTTTGAGGAAGACCACGAAGGATTCTCTAGATGTTTGTGCACAATTAATTTTCTTTTCTCAAGTTCCATGATCCGTAATTTCGAGATGCGTCGATCAATCGAGAAAAACTTTTCACCAATTTCTTTGTCAATGAAACATCAACAAATGCCTGTCAAACGTTTTGTTCCAACGACCAGGGACGTGGTGGTGTATTAAACCGTGCGTCCACATTTACTTTGAATCGAGCTCTATGGTGCCAGTCATGATGAAAATATTGCTTCTGAGGCCGCGTCTACATGTTCCCTGCCATACGAGACATTTCTTTGGAAACTTTGACAGTTTTTTTTTTATTAAAATGTCCTGCAACATTTCCTCTTTGCACCGTAGTTTAAAACTCTAGTCCCGGAATCTTCTTTGATTCAGCTTTGCAACATGTTGCGTCTTCCATTATCAAGCAGCCGTACTCCTTCATATAGTTTCCGCACTCGCGATTTTACGCTGTTGTTCTACGTATCGTTGCGACTTTGAAGCACTTATCCTCATTTTCTGGACGAACGATGGAGACAATTTCACTTCTTTAGCCACAACTCTGACTGAGATATTCGGGTTTTCGAATCAAGAATCATGGAATTTGCCTCAGGAACCAACCGATTGATTTTTGTGGTGGCGAACAGAGTAGTTTTGTGTTTGTTTTGCTCATAAAAATTATTAATTTTACAGGTGAAAAGTGCTGTGATTCGCGAAAGAAATTTTCTAACGCGCATCCATAGTGTTTCCGTGATCAGGCTAAGTACAAGAACTGTTGCTACCCGAGCAGGACTGAATAACTTAATAACTGGTCTTGGTATTTATGAGCTCAGATTAAGAGGTAAAATACCTGAGGATAATACCATCAAATTGTTCCCACAATGTCATGCGAATACCGAATTGAGGTAAGACAATACCAAAATAATACCTCTAAGGTGACCAAATACTTACCCAGGTATCCGGAATATCAAGTTTAGATATTCTAGAGACATTTTGCTTGCAATTCTTAGGTATTTTGCTTAGGTATTTTACCTCTTAATCTGAGCTCTTTAATACCAAGGCCAGTTATCAAGATCAAAATTAGGTATTCATATGCTTTTGTGTTCTGCTCGGGTATAGCAGCTTGTTCTCTATTTTCTATTTTATTAGTCGTTCACCAGGCGCACCGGGAGACCATTGCTTTGTTATTTTTTTGGCCTCGTCTTTTTGCTTTCGGTCAGGTCGTTGGCTGATTGGTAACGTCGCACAGTGATCGGAAAAGCCTTTTTTCACGGAGAAATTAATAACTCCTAAGGGTTACGTTTCCCAATTATGGTGTATTCTACAAAGTTGTACTTAAAAAAGTTGTCCATATTGTGGTGATCTTGTCGTAGTTCGCTTTACCCGCTACAGGCTACTTATTCACGACTGGAGCGTCCGGCACTTGAGCACTGCCTTGGTTCGAAGCTATTTTGATGGTTTAGATTAGGCTGTCCCTAAAAAATCAGATTCTTCATTCAAACTTTTTAGTTTCAAATGTTAGGAAAAAATAATCTTCAAACTAAGTGTAGACGAAGCTATGGTACATGTTTTTGCTGAACTGAGTGTTTAGATATATTTTATTTTTCAAAAGTTAGGGGTGGTTTTGACGAAAAACATGTCCGATTATAAGCAGTCCTCGCTCGTGTGCCCCACGAGTACCCGTGCTCATTTATATTGCATTATGTTATTCTCCCAGTTCTAGTGACCAGTGTTTTATTGAAATTTTAGAGAACTGGCTTGAGGTATTTCTTGATTCGAGTAAATTAAATAAATTTGCTTGGTGACTTTAATATTAATTGGCGTGATAATAAAAGTTTGAATCATTTGAAGCATTAAGCTAACTATTTCAATTTAAGACAAACTGTAGATACATAAAGGCGAATTTCCAGGCACAGTAGAACCTTAATTGATCATGTTTATTCTAAGGAGTGTATCGAATATAAGCTATCCACATACATTTGCGTTGTACGCATGTATTTGTGATGGTTTTTTATGCTCTGAACACTGCATGCTGTGCGTTTGACTGTCAGCTTTCTTTTGTTTACTTGTTTGTGCGGTTCAAATTCTGCGTTTTCAAAATGTCGCGTATTGAAGAGGAAGTGAAAATTAAGGTTCTGGACACATGGCTAAGTGAGAAGGGTAATACTTTGCGAAAATTGGCGAAGCGGTTTGGAATTCATCATGCGAGTGTTAAAACCATCATTAATAAGTTTGGGGAACACTATTCTTTGGATGAGCTACCAGGAAGAGGCAGAAAACCCGGTTCTTCCAACCCGAAACTGGAGCAGAAAGTGGTATCTCTAATCATGAAGAACAAATCAATGTCAATTTGGCCAAAAAAGCAGGAACGAGTGTTGGAATGATCCAGCGTATCAAGAGGCGAAACCACCTGAAGACCTACAAGAAGCAGAAAATCTCGAAACAAAGTGCAGAACAGAAGAAACGAGCAGCAACAAGGGCCCGGAAATTGTATTCGCGTCTTTTGCAGCGTCCGGATGCATGCGTTTTGATGGACGATGAGACCTATGTAAAGGAGGACTCAAAAACCCTTCCAGGTCCACAATACTTTACTGCCGTCGTTGGGGAGGATGTGAGCGATGCGGACAGGTCGATTCAAGTGGAGAAATTCGGTCGAAAGGTACTGGTATGGCAAGCAATATGTTCCTGTGGTTTGAAGTCAACCATTTTTTACACTACCGGAACTATAAATGCGGAAATCTATCGATCTGTGTATCTCCAGAAGAGATTGTTGCCTTTATATATGAAGCATAGTACACCTTCACTGTTTTGGCCGGATTTAGCGTCGGCTCACTATGCCAAAACCACTCTCAATTGGCTTACGGAAAAGGGTATAGATTTCGTTGAGAAAAATATCAATCCACCAAATTGCCCTCAGCTTCGACCCATCGAACGTTACTGGGCAATCGTGAAGAGGGTCTTCAAAAAAATTTGGGCTCAAGCGTCCAGAACTTGATGAAAAGCATTCGATCCAAAGTTCGAAAATTCGTGAAGGAATAACTTAAATTTCATCCGGTCTTCATTATGTTCAAGTTTAACCTCGTACAATAAAGGATCAATTTTTTGTATGAATAAAATATCGGTTTTCAACATAATTTGAAAGAAAGTTTGTGGATAGCTTATTTTCGATACACTCCTTAATGTTGATTCTGTTTGTTCAGTCGTCGATACTGATTTAAAAATAACCGATCATGAGACAGTAGAGATTAACGTTATTGAGAATAACTTAAATAATAGCGATGCTTTTGTGAAATTGAAGTGCTGAAGGAAATATTCAAAACAGGCTGTTTCTAACCTTGTTAAGAGAAGCGTGAATTTTCCAAATGCGACCGGTAATTTTGATGAGTCTGCAGCTGTTCTTACAAATACTTTGTTTGTGTACAATTTGTGTACAAATCAACAAGTAAAACAAAAAAATTGATTTTTTGAAGAACTTGAACAGCTGGTACAATTTCGATCATTTGCGTCTTAAACGCAAGAGGGACAAATGGTACCAAAAATTTTGTAGAGCTAATAGTGATAACATTTGCTTTTAAAAAATGGACAAAAATTTCCGATTTTTCATGGGTTTACCTTCTCCCGCACTGACGAAACTACCCATGCAGCGTCAATCATAGTTACCAATGAGTCAGCAGACAAAATTTGACAGCTCTATCAGTCGAACTCTAACCGTGATGGTAAAAACAGTGAAGCAACTCCGTTCAGAAGTGTACGCGTTCAAAGAACGGCATCCTGCCGCGTTAAAAACGGACATCATGGGGCACTTTGTGGACGCCGGATACGCCCATTCCGGCATCTACAACATCTTGGCACTATTAGACAACAATCAGAGCATCGAAAGAAAGCCCGGTTCCGAACGGCCAATGACCCTGAGCAACAAGAAGCTCCAAAGGATGCTAAAGAGGAAGACCGAGGGAAAAGTGGCTACATCACTGCGAGCGCTTGGCCGGGAGGTCGGTTCAACCGGCCAAACAGTGAAAAAGTACCTGGCGAACATGAACATACATGTCAGGAAGCGGAAGTCGCGTCCACTGGTTTCGGTGCTGCAGGCAATGACGCAGCGGCAGCGGCTGAATCGCAACGTGGCGGTGGTGATGGACGATGAGACCTATCTCACCCTGCATTGCAACGACTGGCAGGGTACTTCGTATTTTACTTCCCCCACGAAGGTAGTGAGCTCCTAGGTGAAGTTCATTTCGAACACCCAGTTCCCCAAGAAAGTGCTGCTATGGCTGACAATCAGCGAGAAGAGGACGTCAAAGCCGCTCTTCTTTCACTCCGGACTGGCGGTGAACGGGGAAATTTACAATACGAAATGCCTGCCGGAAGTTGCGTCGTTCATCAAGAAATACCATCGAAGCGATCATTGGAGGAGATGGAGCGGCTGAATATCGATGTGGTACCCAATTCGGCGAACCCGCCCAACGTCCACCAGCTTCGTCCCATCGAGAATTTCTGGGCCAACCTGAAGCGTAAGATCTACTCCAACAATTTTGTCGCGAAAACTGGGGAGGAATTGATAAATTAAACGAAGAAAGAACTCAACAACATGCCCACACGCATGTTTTCGTCCGCCATGGCGAATGTTCCGGTTAACTGTCGGAAGGCCGCTCGCAAGGGCGTAGAATTTTTTTGCAAGTAAGCATACATAATTACCTTCCATGGGAAATTGATCAAAAGCAATTATCTGTCTTAGCTTTTTTTTATCACCATCCGAAAAAAGTCCATTTTTTCATGCAAACGTTATAAATGGAATAAATGTTTTCAATTCGATGCCAAGACTGGTTTTAGAATTAATTTAAAAAATTGGCCTTTGATGCTTGAGAAGATATCATGTAATAGTAGTGGATTGTCTGGCTGATTGTCTAAGAATTCCTTTTCAATCAGTGTAAAAGTAAAAGTTTGACTAGGGCCGGTCCAGATTTTTTTCGGTTTGGAAACTTTCTCAATTTCCCTTGTGGGGGATATCCTTGGTCAGCCCAAAATTAAGCTGGCGGCTCCATTAGTGTTATAACCGCATTGGCTCTGTAGCGGTCAGGATCGGATATTGGCTTGTCTTTTGATAATGTCCTTATACGGAATTCTGTGATTTGGGGGCGACCCCGGCGTAGTGGTTAGCATCGATACCTCTCACGCCAAAGTCACGAGTTCGAATCTCACCCCAGAACAAGATACGAAAATACCCAAAAAGGGAATTTGAGTAACTACGACGGGAGATGAACCAGTCTGAGGCTGAAAATCTCGATAATCAGGAAACAAAAACAACAAAAATTCTGTGATTTGAATTATGATAGGATTTTCTAATTGCTGGGAATACTTCCGAATATTTGTGGTTGACATCAATAGCTTTTCACAATTATATCGCTGTAAAGTAAATGAACAGTTTTGAAGAAGATTACATCTGTAAATGAAATCAGTTCGTAGTTTTTTGCATAACTGGTTGAATTGTTTTTAAATAAATAATCAAATAGATAAATCGTCTAGCTCAAACCTTTGTAGGGGTAAGTGGTGGGACCATCATCATCATCATAATCACCTTTCTTTTTAACGTTAAGTGCTTCTGAAAGGTTTAAAGCACTTTAGTAACTGAAGATTTTGCAATATTCAACGACTTTGCAACACCGCCGTACGACATTTGCTGATTTTCCAACTTTTTGTGCAAAATTAATTAGCGCACGCGTTCTTGATTCGTCGCCATTTTACAAATTAAAAGGGACTGTTGCAAAGCGAGTTCCCGTTCATTACACTCATACATTATTATTCATATAGTGGTGTCCGTATTAGCTTAAGCGTACACGGAGAAGACTGTATTAAGGCGACTACTTTTTGCTATCTAAATTTTTATCTATGATTTTCTGCATTTTCTTTACCAATTACATACTTGCCATGAACATCTTCAAACATCATTATTCACCTCACTTAAGCTTAACACGGATTCAGAAATGAGAACATATAAAAATACCGAATGCTTTAGTTTGAAAAAATATAACGGACAATTATTAAATGGAACTTGAAGGGTATATGGAATAGAATATAAATCTTATGCCTATTTGTTGTCGGAAATGTTTTATGTTGCAACGGAAAAAAAAAGAGCAGTAAACCTGTTGAACGCTTTTAACCTCGAGGGTTTGGTTGTACAATTCCGCTCGGCTAAACACGAGTAAACCTTTACGTTCGAGTTTTGTGATAAAAACAATAATTTTTCTTAAGTCAACATATTTTATTCAAGAAAAAGAAAAATCACTTCCAATTATTCAATCGTGATCAAATCTGATGAAATAATCAAAACAAATGTCAATGTCTGCTAATTCGAATTATAAAATCCACGCCTATCACTGCTGGTTGATAACGAAACATTATCTTATCAGTCCTTCAATATCCATACTAAACTAGAACGTACATCACCTGTTTCCTCAACGGAGCACAACTTTTAACGCAGCCCCCAGAATAACCAGCAGTGTCAACGTATTCGATTGCATCACGGTCACTGCCCCATTCAGTGCTTTTCCAATCCACTTTTCATAATGGGTTATGTCCATGTAAACTCCGGGATGATTGGGATGAGCACATCCAGAGCCAAAGCTAACCACTCCGGCGACTCGGTTCTGACAGATTAGGGCCCCACCGGAGTCACCCTGGCAAGCATCACGTCCGGGAGCACTGGCGCACATCATCCCCTTAACTAAGGTTCCCTGGAAGGCCGCGTTGCAATGTTCGAAGGAAACCACCTCGAGATTTACACGCAGCAGTGAAGGACTGATGTTCTGAGAATTTTCACTGGTAACGCCCCAGCCAGCAAGACTACAAAGTTGACCGGCTGATGGTGCGCTGGATGCACGCTTGGACGGATACAGGGAATTGGTTTTCATAAATTCACTGACTAGCTTTACGAGAGCGATGTCATTGGCCATGGTCGTTGGATTGTATTTCTCGTGAATTGTTAGTGATTTTGCCTGTCGAACTTGGCGAGAAGGACTTCCCATTTTTGGTAGTACATTCAAATCGTCGGCCATGGCTTGTATCTGTAAGAAAGGATGATGATTTATCAGTGGGAAAAGGTTTCTTTCTAGACATACCCTAGAGGCACTCATTGGGATTCCTTGAATATCGCTGACACAGTGAGCTGCAGTCAAGACATGCTTCATACTGAGTAAAGTTCCTCCACAAAAATGAGCCGAGCTTTGCGTTGTTTGCAACGACACTTTGGATGCAAATTCACCTTGGGTCGCTGGAGTTCCTCCAATGATTCGCGGAAACCAAAGTGGTTTTCCAGAAGAATCATAGTGAGGGTGTTTGTATAGTGGGATGCCAGAAATGATCGACTTTTGAGTGGATGCAAGTGGTGGTAGATCATTGCTGGGGTGGAAAGGCATTGGCATTGTCACGTTTGTATAATTTATAGCTGGTAGTTGCGTTGGAACTATTGCAAGCGGTGGGAGACTGTTGCCAGAATCGAATGGCATTGGAACTGTTAAATTGGTTTTATTCAAAGCCGATTCATTGTGAACCTGAAAAACGTTATGCACATGGGTGATGTGGGTAACGTGAGTTATATTGGTGATTGTCCCGTTCTGTGGTATCGTACCGTTGAATGGTTGCGCGTTGATAGTTGCTAAAAGATAAAAGCTGCATCACGTGGATTTACGGAATAAGATTAGTATTTTCCACTTACCGATTGCAATCGCGATAAAGCAAACTTTAAACAGCAACATTTCTCGGAAGTCACTGCCGCGGTTCGTTGTCAAACAGTAACTGAAATCTTTTCTGATTGGAGAAATCGATAGCCGGTACCGGTCGGTAAGTCTTATCTATTTACGCAATTAGCTAACTGATAAGCATTCGGTAGTTGCCACTGCGGTGCGTTACAAAAGGTTTAGGTATTGGATATGGTATAACTAGGTGTAACGGTTGTTTTAAGTTTTCGTATCATCATCGGTGGCAATGATTTTCAACGTACAGAAAGAATGTGAGTGAGCAATGATCATTGAAATTGAATAACCTTACCTAACCAGTCAAGGTAAGGCCGGGGTGACCTCTACTGTACACTATGGTGCCAATCAAATGCGACTTTTCGAATTTCAAAACAGAGTAGTGCTAAAAAGTTTTGTCTCCTCGAAAAAAGTCCCCATGCAAAATTTGAGCTCAACCGAACTTCGTTAAGTGCACCACCAAAGCGACTTTTTTAACCCATGAAAAATTTCCCAAGGGATATTGGAAATTTCCAAAATCAATTTTTTCTTAAAAATGCATGAAACGTCGACATCTGGTATGAAATATTGTTATCAAGAAAAAAAAAACGGCTTTCTGGGACTTGGTCAGTTTTTGATTTGTGGGAGTGGATTGAATTTGACTTGAAGGATTTGAATTCAACTGCTGAGATTTTCATGGCAATAGTATTGAAACATATCCTATTTCATCGTTGGAAACTTTTAGCATATTATATGAGATATTTCGTTAGGGTGGTTCACTTATTTTTCATTAGGGTGGTCCTTTTTGTTGATTTTTTTTAAATGTATTTAAAAAATAGCATAAGAATGAAATATTGAAGATATTAATTTTGAAAAATGTATTACATAATCGTTAGCCAATGTCTACATTTGATATGTGATATTTCATTCCTGTCTGTCGAAAATAAATAAAAAAATAAAAAATCTGAATTTGAATGGCATATTAAAAACAATAGTATTTAAACACCTCTTTTCATCATCCTTGGCTACATTTTATTCGAGATGTTTAATTAAGGTGGCTCAATTATTTTTCATTAGGGTGGTCCTCTATGTCTAAACATTTTAGAAGAACTTAAGATTGAGAATTTCAATGTTATTTTGAAGTCCAACGTATTTTTATAGCTCCTATATCTTATAGATCATTCACAGATACAAACAATTTAACACGTCAAAAATATAGACGTTTGATTCTGGACCTCTATTGATACAGTGATATTATTAATACTATTACTTTATTAAAGAGGTTTTAACGTATAAGTAAATCATTCGTCTCTGGCAATAGCGATATTTTTTGCCAGGTTTTATGCAATGTTCGATTCAAGACAAAAATGTAATTTTACATTGTGTACGATGGAGGCCAATTTGTAATATTCAAGTCGCTGAAATAATACAGATTTCGTTTTTACTGTATTGTTAACATTGCGTGATGTTTCATTACACAGATAAAAAGAATCATGTAATTTTCTGTGTTATTTAATGCACATAAAGGGAACGCTAGATTTGGCAGAATTTAAAGGGATATTTCATGTAAATGTAATCTAGATAACGCCTGAGTCTAGTCTGTTGTAAGGAAGATTGCAAACATTGTTGTATGGTGCATGAAAGATTGCAAACAATTCCGTTGTTTACGCTTCCTTTGGCTTGGAATTAAACGAGGAGAAATTTTACGCGCCTGTTAAAATTCTTTATTTTTTTCTGTGTAGAGTGGTTTACTTGTTTTCTATAGAGATGATTCTTTTGGTAAAATAATTTAAAAAAAATTACCCTTCTATCTTTCTTCGGATTTCTATCCACAGATCAAAAGATAATGGTACGGACAACATCATTATCCTTGCATAATGTTCGACGAAAAATGTACACTCATCCAAATAATCTTAAGAATTTCATAAGGTTCAACTTATGAATGGATTCTGTTTTAAACGAAGTTGTTCTTTCACGCCTTTAGGTTTTCCTGATTAAGAGTGTTGATATATACTAGTGGTCAAGATACAGGAGCCATAACCTCAACGTTCAAGGTTTGAAGCCTTTTGTATCATAAGGCCTGCAGTTGTAACCTGTCGTTGTATTGCCGTTTTAGCCCAACCATTATGTGATATTGTCAATCGTTCACTCCAGCAAGCAAAGTTTCGACGCATCTGGAAGCAATCGTTTATGACACCTGTTTTCAAACGAGCGGATCACCACGATGTTATTAACTATCGAGGTATAACGAGATTGTCAGCCGCCTCGAAGTTGTTTGAGATAATAGTTAGTGGAATTTTTGCTGGAAGATCGGTTACCACCAACTTATTGAGTTTGAAATCGAAGTGCATTCCGAGTTTGGAGGATAAGGCGCAAGTTGATGTAGTTTACACTGATTTGAAAGCAGCGTTCGATAAAATTGACCATGATATATTGTTGCACAAGTTGTCACACCTTGGAGTTTCTACGCAATTGGTATTTTGGTTAGAATCCTACCTTAGGGACTATGCAAAAACCACGTAGACTTTTCTGGGTGGAGGCGGGGGTGTGACCAAAGTCTACGCTCCAAACAAAATTTCACAAAATTGTATGTAGACAAATCTACGAGGGGAGAGGGGGTGTCTGAGATTTTCATAAACGAGTCTACGCGGTTTATGAACAGGCCCTTACGGACCATGAGTTGCGGGTGATAGACGGTTGTGTGTCACGGCCGTTTTCTAAGAAGTGTCTTGAGTTCCACAAGGTAGCAATCTCGGACCGCTATTGTTTATCTTGTTTTTTAATGATGCTGCTTTGATTTTGGACGAAGGTTTCAAAGTGCTCTACGCAGATAATTTAAAGCTTTACATCGTGGTGCGCACGCAAGAAGATTGCTTACTTCTGCAAAAATCGTTGAGTTCATTTTCTGAGTGGTTTCAGAGAAACAAACTGATACTTAGCATGGATAAATGTCACGTAATCACGTTTCACCGTACGGAGAATCCAATTCTGTTTGACGATTGACGGCAATACTCTTAGTAGAGTTACCAGTGTGACTGATCTGGGTGTTGAACTAGATTCAAAAATGACTTTCAACCTACACCGTTCTGCGATCATATCAAAAGCAACTCGACAGTTGGGCTTCATTTCCAAGGTGGCGAAGGGTTTTTCAGACCCACACTGTTGGAAGTCATTGTACTGTGCACTTGTCTGTCCAATTTTGAAAAACGCCTAGATGGTATGGCAGCCTTACCAGGTCAGGTGGTGCTTCAGAATCGAACGAGTTCAGAAGCGGTTTATTCGTCTGGCTCTGAAAAACTTGCCATGGCGAGATCCTGACAACTTGCCACCATATCCTGATAGATGCCGATTACTAGGTTTGGATACGCTGGAACGACGTCGTAAAATACAGCAGTCGTTGTTTATTGCTAAACTGTTGAATGGGGAAGCTGATGCCCCCGAACTATTTTCTATGTTGAACTTTCGTGTACCGAACAGAAATTTACGGAATCCGACGTTGCTGCAACCAAGTTTTCACCTAACTGTGTTTCCACAAAAAAACCCTTTTCCACATTTTTTTGCGTTTTTTACAAAAAAAAAGTTTTTTTGAGTTTAATGAACCATCTGGAAGTTTCGCGAAACAGATAAGAACGGTGTTGAACTAGTTTTAATAGTTACGTGTTTTTATTAGTTTATTAGTATATTTTTATTCATTTTTTTTTGTAGGTTTACTGGCGGGACTCTGAATAGAGTAGAAACCTCTACGCCAGGCCTTTGATGATATCGTTGGGTAAATCCTTTCGAATCATTTTGCCAGCCGTACACAGAACATGTCGTCCAAGAAGACGCTGTTGCAAATGATTCGTAAGGAGCCACGTTTGAGTTTTTTGAGTCCTTTCGTCTGTTTCTTCAATTGTCAAGGATCATTGTTATTTTGTTAGTCCGTGTTACGTATATAAGTTTAATAAGTCTTCCGAAGCAGTTTTCTCGAATCAAAAATAAAAAGTTTTTGTATTGTACCTTGTGCGTTAGAATGATATAACTTAACTCCTTTTGAAGCATTTCACCAGCTGTACAAGGATCATGTCGTCCATAGAGACGCTGTTGACACTGCCTCAAAAGGTGTTACATTTTCAAGATGGCTTTCCTTTTCTCTCAGCCATGTTCATGTCAACTGTTTTTTATGGTGTCGTGTCGTCTTTTTGTCTGTTTTTTATTTAGTTCATCAGTTTGTAAGTTTAATAAGGTGTTTTACTTATCTTCGTTATTTCTTCATGATTTCTGTAGTCTTTTGTAGTTTGTGAATTTCTTCATCTTCTGTTTGTCTGGAGCCGCTTGTGATTTGAGTAGTTTGTTTAGGTTTCATCTTCTGTTTGCTCTGTTGTGTTAATACATCACTCATCACTCGGTGCACACTCTAAAAGCTGCATTTTCTGCAAAACTTGAATGTTCCTAGAATTAAATAAGCAAAATCGCCTCACGCTAAAAGACCCCGATAAAAGTATAGCATCTAGGGTTACCATTCCCATTTTCATCTCATTTCAAGTCTCGTACTTTTTATTCATTGTTATTTTAATTATTTTTTGTTGTTGAAAGCAAGCCACAAAAGGAATCAATTGATTGATACATTTCCGATTAATATGAATAATGAATCATGAGATGAATAATGGAACAGTTCCCCTATGTGGTAATGCTTTCCAAAAGTGTGCTGATTTTTGATAATAAACTATTTAAGCTTTTTCAACTGATTCTATCTGATCAAATGCAGCATTTCTACTATTTGCAAATACTGTACTTGACCATTGATCACCATCTCAGAACTATAATGTTCATCGATAAGAAGTACTAGAGGATTTTCAGAAGCACTTTTGGGCTGCATTTCCACTGATCTTGTGTGCTTCTTTCCAAAATGGTAAAGAACCAGACCAGCCCTGGGACCTGGTAGTTGAAGTTAAACTACCTCAAGGTTTTGTCAGTGCCCAGGGTAGTATATTTTAATTCATTAAGACTATTTATTGTCAGATGAATTATTTAAAATACCAATACAAATACAAATTATATTTCATAAGGTAAATTAATGAAATTCATAATGATTTCTTGTGGCAAATAATCATAATGCAATCTTATGAATATCGATAGTTTATTTCGCTGAGATAGAGAAATTAGTTATTAACGAAAGAGAATTGTTTACTAGAGAGCCTCTCATTGTTAGGTAGGTCCTTTTCGAAAAATTTTGCAATTTTTTTCATACGGAATGCGACACTTTGTTAAGGTAAAACAGTTCGGTGTTCTCTTCTCATACAAAATCCGTTTATCGGGCATCAGTGAGCTACCCATTTCTGTTTTGCACCATCTGTGCAAACTCAGATTTAAGAGATCAGAGTTATCGGTCCGATATTTACCCCGGGGACCCTTACAATGGGGAACTGTTGAATTTTGCAATGGTCGTAGTAGCAATAAGGCAAGTAACGAGAGGAAGAGGAAAGGAACCAACACGGTTTTATTCCCAAGTGCTCGACGGCGACCAACCTTACCGTATTTACATCGTTCGTCATCCACGAAATGGAACGCGGTCATCAAATAGACGCCATATACATGGATCTCTCTGCGGCCTTTGATAAAATGAACCATCAGATTGCAATTTCCAAATACGACAAAATGGGGGTTCACGATCAATTGTTGAACTGGCTCTGCTCATACCTGACTGGTAGAACTAAGTCTGTGAAGATTTCAGATTATGCCTCGTCCAGCTTCTCAGTAACATCCGGCGTTCCACAAGGCAGCCACCTTGGTCCATTCCCTTTTCTGTTATATATGAACGACGTGAACTTGGTCCTCAGATGCCTGAAATTATCCTACGCGGACGACATCAAGCTGTACTACGTCATAAAATGTCCAGAAGACGCCCATTTTCTTCAGCAGGAACTACAAGTACTCGGCTATCTCCTTCGGCCGATAACGTGCGATGTATCTCCACGACTACATCCTTCGAGGAACACGCTTGAAACGTGAAACAACAGTCAAGGATCTGGGAGTAATGCTCGACTCTAAACTGTCATTCGAGAACCAAATTGCCTATATTGTTTCTAAAGCCTTATCGCAGCTAGGATTCATCTTCCGCTTCGCAAAAACTTCAAAGGCGTTTATTGTCTGAAGGCACTATACTGCTCTTTGGTTCGTTTTTTTTTGGAGTACTGTGCTGTCCAGAGGATTGAAGCCGTTCAGCGAAGGTCTATACGCTTTGCTTTGCGACATCTTCGTTGGCAAGACCCTCGCAGTTTGCCAAGTTATGAAAGTCGGTGTAAGCTCATCAGCCTGGAATTGTTGGAAGGGAGGCGTATGGTGGCCAAAGCGTGTTTCGTTGGTGACCTCCTTCAGGGAAACATCGACTGTTCCACTTTACTTGGTCTCTTGAACATCAACACTCGACGAAGAAACCTACGTTTACAATCTTTCTTTATCAACCGGCACTCAAGGACCAACTACGGCAAACACAAACCTGTGCTAAGCATGTGTCGCGTTTTCAACAGCTGCTATAACGTGTTTAATTTTAATGTATCCCGTGATGTTAATAAGCTTTGTTTCCGAAGATGTATGTGTTAGTTATTGTTTGTAAAAATGTGGTGTTATCTAGTTGTTATTGGGATTATTATTTTTCTCTGTTGACGAATAAATAAATAAATAAGTAAATAAACAAATAAATAAATAAATAAATGAATAAATAAATAAATAAATAAATAAATAAACAAATAAATAAATAAATAAATAAATAAACCAATAAATAAATAAATAGATAGATAAATAAATAAATAAATAAATAAATAAATGAATGCCACGTGGTTTCAAGTTGCCTCCGATTTTTTTAGCTCAATTTTAAAGAAACATTTTTGAATAAAAACTGAGAATACCACCCATACTGAAAATGTCAAAACCCCATACGAAACTTCAAGTCAATAGTCGTCAATCTAAACCATTTTTTTTTATCTGAAACTTTTAAGGTATGGTTTTTGAAATATTTCGAACCATAATTAACAATGCAAATTCTCTAATTAGATTTTGACGTAGGACTTACGTCTCTCTTTTCTATTCCTGTATAGGGGAGCCGTTTTTAAATTTCTAAAATCGCAAGAGTTACGCGGGTTTGGAGACTTTGAACGATAATATCTCCTCTTTGGCCCACAGAAATTTTAGAACATCAAAGCTGGATCCTTGTTGATAACTAAATTCACTACATTTGTTTAAACTAATTAAAAAGTACTTTACACATTCGATATCGAACATATACCAACAGGTGCACAGAGAGCGATCATCAGACAATGTAGAAACGTGATGTCGAAGGAAGATTACTGTGCTATGGTGCGGGGGACAAAGGCGGAGCAGCGAGACTTGATCTTGCATGTGATCGATGGATTACATAGCTACCACGAGAACAAAAATCATTATTGACTTTCTTTACTGGGCCTGCTGGATGCGGTAAAATATTTAGGTTGCGGATACTGATGGATTCTCTCAGGCTCACAATGCATTGAAAAATGCTTTTGTGGCATGCGCTTCTACTGGAAAGGCAGCCGTTGCTATTGGTGGAACTACCGTGCATTCTGCATTCCGGATCACAATGTCACGTCGGAGCAACTCAAAGCTCAGCTTTGAACTGCTGCAAATGTACCGTAACGCTTTCAGCAATGTGAAATCGATCATAATAGACGAGGCCAGTATGATAGGCGCGGATGTGCTCAATATCATCCATACGCGTTTACAAGACATCACTGGCAATTATGACGATCCATTCGGCGGAATCAATATAATATTTTGCGGTGATTTGCGACAACTGCCGCCCGTTAATGCTAGGCCCGTCTAAAGATTGGACTCGGAAAAAATGTGACACTTCGTTTTGGGTGTAACTTTTTATCGCGTGGGTAAAAATTAAATTTTGGGTAATACTAGTTTAGAGTGTTATGTTTAGGTGTGCAAATCGCGATCTGTCAAGTAGTTTTCAAGATGCATTCGAAACAAGAAGCTAAGCCAGCAAATCTTGGGCGCGGTGATCGATAATCCTGGTCAGTCGCACAGATGGATCGGCAAAAGGCTTGGAATCTACCATTCCACCGTGTCTCGCGTTGTGAATATGTTCCAGGAGACAAAGACCATCGAGCGGCGCGCTGAAAGCGGCCGAAAACCGAAAACGGAATACCCAGAGAAGGCGCGGAAGATAAGGCAGTACTTTAAGAATAACCCGAACCTTTCCACCCGAGACCTGACCAAAAAGGTCAATTCGTTGAAGTGGTTCGTCCAGTAGACCATGAAACGAGCTGGGCTACGTGCTTTTGAGGTCAGGAAGGCGGACGACGAGACATATATCAAAGCGGACACCAAAAAAATCCCCAGCCTCGAGTTTTTTGCCGGTACGTCCCGCATGGAGGTTCCAGAAAAGTTCCGGAAGAGAAAGATTGACAAATTCACGAAGAAGTACCTGTTGTGGCAGGCGATCTGCGAGTGCGGACGGTATAGCAAGCCGTTCGTTACAACCGGCACCATAAACGGGCAGATTTATCGAGAGGAATGCTTGCAGAAGCGCTTGCTGCCCTTCCTCCGCTCTCACAGTGGTCCCACGCTGTTCTGGCCGGATCTCACTTCGTGCCATTACGCCAAGCCTGTAATGGATTGGTACGAAGCGAAGGGCGTTAATGTGGTCCCGAAGGAGGCGAACACGCCAAATGCACCAGAACTTCGTCCGATCGAAAAGTTTTGGGCGATAATGAAGAAGAAGTTGAAGAAAAGCGAAAAAACATTCAAAACCGATGAAGCTTTGAAGAAAAACTGGGAGAAATTGTGTAAGGAAGATGGACAAAGCCTCGCCCAAGATCTCATGAGCAGTGTTAAGAGAAATGTACGAGCATTCAGCTTGGGGGAGGAAATTCAATAAATAAATTATGCCAAAACATAACTAATATATAGTCATTTAATCCCTGAAAAGTATCCGATTTAAAATGAATATTAGGTGATCATTTTTGTGTGTCTCATTTTTTCCGAGTCCAGTCTTTATAAGCCAACTGGAACCTCCTTTCACGGTGCTGTTCTGAGGCAATCCCTGTATTTTTTTTCCGCTGGTAAAATTTATGCGTCAGACGCATCTGGAATTTTCCAGCATACTTACCAAAATTGGCAACGGCAAGCCACTGACTGAGGAAGAAACAAAGTTGATTGAAAGTCGATTTCGCACAGCTGAATGGTGTAAACAGAACGCACGAGGAGCAATTCGACTATATCATCGCAACATAGATGGGGGAAAATTCAACAATGAAGCGTTGATCGACCAAGATCCACTGGACTGTACTGCTGACGATGTGTTTGCGGGATACAAAGATGCTAGTCAGTTAGGAGGTTCCCGCGTCAAGCTGTACAAAATGAGCGTCCGGCTTGCGGTTGGTAAGCCTTATAAGATAACTACCAACGTTGATGTCGAAGATGGTGTAGTGAATGGCGCGATTGGCGAGCTGAAATACATCGAACAGAACGGATTCTGGGCAGCAGATCGTAAAATTGTGGCTTAAGTTCGAGAGTGAGGCGATAGGGAAGATGTACCTATATTAATCTCACCACTTTGCAATTCATCCTACTTGAAATAAAACGATATACACGTGACAGGATTAGTTAGTAATGTTTGTTATTTAACGTAAGCAAACATTATTAGAAAACGAAACCGATCCTTCAACTGCCCAATTGTTTGATTCATCGTAGGATGAATATAGGAATAATGAGATTAATAAGGGGGCAGTTTCCCTAGGTGCTGGATTAATGATTAAGGCAAGACCTGCCGTTTTCGCCAGGGCTGTTATCCTACAACAGGATTGTACGCCCATCTCCAATCGATCGGCTAATATAAAGCTGAGTGGCATCATTAAATGCAAGCGCATACAGTTTCCGGTGGTCAGTGCCTGTGCGTTAACTGTTCATTAATCCCAGATATTGTATATGACTACAATAAAAGCCAGGATCAGCAGTTAGTTTACGTTGGGTTGTCACGTGTTCAGTCAATCCAGGGACTGTATTTAACGAACTCAACCAATGCCTTTAAGTTTCATCATGCAAAAGGTAGCAACTCACCTAAAATAGTAGACCTCAGGAACGAGCTGCAGCGTCTAGGAAACCATCGATTACAAACACTTGGGGATAAATTGCACCAAGTTCTGGAAAACAAGGGTTCTGCCACCACGTTGATGAGCATCAATGTTCAAAGTTTGAACGCTCACGTGATGGATATCGCCTCAGATCGGATTTTAACAAGCGTGGAATTCCTCGCACTAAAAGAGACTTGGCTAGACAATAACTCCTTAGTCGAGATTGAAGGCTACAACTGCATCGTTCAGTTCAATCACTGCAATGTGAGAGCAAGTGGTGTAGCAATATATCAGCAGGACAAGGCTACCACTATAGTTGCTCCCCACAAGATCCAACAGCTCAGTGAACATCATGACGAGATGTTCAGCGTTGTCGATAATTTCGGGGACATTTGTGCAGCTAAGATATCAGTAATGGACACTGAAGTTCTACTGATTGCGGTGTACATTTCGCCAGGAACAACTACTAAGAATTTGAAATTGTTCTTGATTCGCAAGTTGTTCAGGTATGTTGCGCAAGATACGCCAATTGTGTTGACCGGAGACTTTAATATTGATGTTTCCAAACAAGAAAATATTGATTTTCTAAATTTTATGCAGAAACACTTTAAATTTACTTTAGCTAACCTTCTGAATGAAGCAACCACATCAACCACAAGCAACCAGATTTAACGTTTGTTAAGAATATCGGCGTAGAGTGTAAACGTTATTGTTCATATTTTTCATATCATAGACGTGTTGTCTGTGCTCACTATCGAAGCACCCGACCATCAAACCAGCAAACCGTGGAACATGAACCGGAATGACAGCATCTACCCATTCGACAACCAACAAGCGCCTACTCCTCGACGATAGCCGGTACTACTCGGATCCCACCTGGAACAGCAAACAACAAAATACCAAACGGCCATTTTCAGGGCCACTTAATTAATTCTAAAGTGTTGAATTCCATGATTTTCTTACAAAGTATCAATACTCCCAAAACACTTAAAGACTAATATGATATGCTTTTCTTCCACGCAACAGAACCAATTCCCACTCATTCGACCGTCTACAAAATCATCACCTGGTAATCTACAATCATCGGTACTTCCTCGGACCACTTAAAAAACAGCGAATAACATAATACCAAACGGCCCTTTTTAGGACCATTTCAAGAAATATTAAAAGTTGACTTTCATAATGTTCGCGAAGAAACGATAGCAAAGCCACACGCACTCATGGTTCTCATCAGTCAGGGGTCTCACTCAGGGTCTCATGGTTCTTTAGACTGAATAAAATATAGTAGAAATTTAATAATTCGATGACATCAATTTCTTCACATCAACAAGGAGTCATACGTCAACTTTGCAGTTATGTCACTGACATTACTTACCCTTTCGTTTTCTTTTCTGGAAAATCGTCACAGCCTAATGCCTCAAGATATCGTACGTGCCAGATGTGACGCTTCCCAACAACGCATGCACCTGGCAATTAAGGCGCAGGGAGACAGATTTGAACTTAACTAAATTAATACAAATGTTAAAGATATACCAATCAGGAAATACATTGAAAATTAAAATTCATGCAAGCTTCTCATTTTTATGACCACTCTTCACTGCCAAGAATTCCAACTAGTACTGAAAGGTAACAATGTATAAAGATTACATATCTAATAACCTGTGTTTCATCCGAAAATTCACGAAATTATATTACACGAAATTAATAACACGACCTCGTAATTTATTATAATGAAAAGTACCCAGAAGAAAAGCTTGTAGTAAAAACTACCATTTTACCCGCCTATGCTTATTTTCAAAACTACCATGGAATTTCAGTCAAATTTACTACGTTTATGGTACAACCTTCAACATTTGTGGCATATTTGATTCTTGATTCTTGATATCAACAGCACCATGGTTGAACTAATTGCAGGCATGGTAAAATCAAACACATGGTCAGGTGAAAATTGTTGGTGTTTGCGTAACCGCAACCCTTGAAATGGTAGTTTCTACTGCGGTTTTTTGCGTGTAGTGTTGCAAATTGAAACGCATATAATTTATTTGGAATTTCCTATTAAGACATATAGCAGCATAGCATAGCAGCATAGCAATTTCCGACCATACACAAACCTGGGTTGGCTGTTGTAAAGACGATTGAAGCGCCAGAAGAGCTGCCTTGGGTATGACAGGCTCTTCATCCATCGATCTCTTTGCACAACACCTGGTCAGGTCCTTATGATCAACAAGGGATGGGAGGGAAGTGTTGATTAGATGTCTACTTAAGAAGATGCTGAGAACTCATGCTACCTTCATAGACATCTGGAGTTGTAAATCGGATGGGATTGTACGGGAGGCCTTCCTTGGCGAGAAAGGATATGTATATTTATATGTATATAGGACGTTGGGAGTGACGAAGCTAAGAAAGTTAATACACTCCTTTGTTGTGGGACATGAGCACTAACTCTTGTCCTAGCCTTTAATGGCTTAAAGGTTATAGCGCCATTACTCGCTTTCTGCAAAGAAAAGAAGTACGCGAGAAGAAATTACCCCGAAAAGGGCCTGAACCGTATGAATACATTCGGCCCTTCAATTCTGTATAGACCAGGTTATCTGGATCGTCCATGAAAATTTTAGAATATTATACTTAGCTGAATTTTACTCGATTTCGTTCTCATTCAAGAAGAGCGACCATCTCCAAGTCATCCCACGAAGAAATATTGCTGTGCAGCCAAATTCAACATTCTCCCTCTTCGTGTTTTGTTCTTGCATTTTTGTTTTTTTAATCTTTTCTTCAACCACTTAATCAACGCAAGCACCGCTATATTCGTTTCGATCGGCAACAATTCAGCCGTAGTCTTCATTAACATACAGCGGTTTTCGAGCAGCGAAAACTGTTGTCTCAACATATTTTTTCACACACTATCGCCCCAGTGCAGACAACCACCCTCTAAAATCATTTTGTTTTCGTTCACTCACTTTTCGTGTCGATGCTTTCTCCACATTTGAACGTTTCCAATCACAACACAGATCGCTTAGCGTTTAATAAATGAAAATTCATTTTTAAATTTATTGGACACGAGCAGAAAATATGACAAGAAAAAAACACGTCCGCTCGGGGTCATGGCACACTATTCGGAATTTCCTATTAAGATATATCGCTTAAATATTACATCGAAATGCCCTAAATTAAAACTGGTCAAAATCATTTACATGCATTTTACCAACACAATGGAAAGCTGAGCAAAATGTCTCCTAATGTGATCATGATGGCTCGTTTTACCCCACCGGCACATTTACCTCTACCCTTATTGAAATATGTACATAGAATTTGTTGTTGGAGTTACATTAAAATTCCTGGTGGTGAAAATCCAACGGAAGAAATAATCACATTCCAGCCAGCTAATCGAAACCGTACAAACCAGTTCAAACTGTATGTTGCAGTGTTAATTTCAATAACCAAAGTTGTTCTTTTTCACACAACAATTTATTTCCTTTCATTGATCGAACTGTACAACTTTGTGCTTATCATAATTTCATGGTGAATATTTTCTCATCCTCATCCTCTCTCTCTAACTTTATCGCATTAGCATAATGATTAATGCCGAAAATAAAATGGCACCCAGCGACAGATTGAACATGGAGGAACCTCTGAAAAAGTACAAATTGTTAGTGACCGAAATAGAATGCAAACACACCACTTTGTAACATACCCATCAATACCTGGCCTGGGAGTTGGGCCCGGTGGTGGGTTGTCGGACCGGCCAAATTGCTGGTGAATCCAATTATTGTAGTAGCGAACCTGTGTGAAAACCGTGGCCGTAGCATTTGCAGCGCATCCGAAGCCAAACGACGCAATACCAGCCAGATGGCCGTCACAATACAGTCCTCCACCACGATTTGGAAGGCAAAGTGCCTCATTCGTATTGGCTGTCGCAACGCAAATCATCGGATCTCGAATCATTCCATTGTACATGGTATTGCAATCTGTTCGTCTGTAAATCGAAACTGGTAGCTGCTGTAGAGGCAAACTTGCAACTCCCTGCGCCCAGTTCCATCCTACTACCTGACATTGGCCATTTTCCGGGATTATCCGGTGTGCCAGCTCTGCTGGTGCAATATGAGGTTGAGGAACTTCTGGGAATTGTAATTGTGTTGAAGTGCGCAACACGGCAATGTCATTCTCAAAGGTAAAGGGATTATAATGAGGATGGACGAATATACGATCAATTAGCACGGTTGGTGTGGTTGCGTCAATGGTGATAACTCCAGCTCGGACACTGAACTGATTGGCAGCAATCAAATTATTTTGACCATCCAGGACGCAACTTCCTGACGTCAGAATGTGATTGTTGTTGAGAATGGTTCCTCCGCAGAATACCGCCGTTCCGATGTTAATGCCAACATGAGACGGAAAATTTCCTATGGCAGCTGGAGTGCCACCTACTAGAAACGGGCGGACTTCCGCCGATGTTACCGTTTGTATTAACAAGACTGTGAAAAATAAGAAGGCGCTATCAATTCCAGTTTACAAGAAACAGCCTCATAATATACCTGCGATAACCCACGTGATTCTTCCGTTCCCCATGGCTATGGAACTTTTACTAAACGTGGTTGGTTCAATACTAACGGTGCCGTATCTTGATTTCTCTCAGGCAGTGGACAAGCGTTCTGCCGTCACTCGTTTATCGGAATTTTTGTCAGATTATTTACGATCAAAGAATTGTTTTTATCAAGTCGGTGGTGGGCTGACTATCTTAGTAAATTTCAGGCAAGGTAAATCATGATTCATGTGTAAACCCATTCGAGAAATTTGATGACCAATAGCGTTCTACTTGAAGAAGTCACTGAACATTTCGTCATGTTTTTATGTGCGTCGTAGTTACAAATCTAGGCTACTCGAAAAATATTAACCTCACTGATAAAAAGTGCACGGGCTATGACGTATGCATTTTACGGAAAAAATGTGAATCGTCTAGTAAATTTGAAACCAGTAACTATGTTTTGACCATTATGAATTAGTTTGGAACATATCTTGTCACCTTGATTGACTGCTACTGTTTTGCCGATAAGATAGGTTTCCCTACATCGATCATCATTGATGATGAAGAAGTTGACATATGGCACTCGATAGTATCAATTGAGCGATCGATTGGGCGAGATGTGCTTCAAACTAATCTGCTTCATTATTATTGCCTCAGTAGTCCTAAGGACCTACGGTATTCCAGTACTTCCAGATCCATTGCTGGTGGGTGGAAGTGCTTCATCCTGGGGTGGTTTTCCGTCAGCAGCGTTTATAAGGACTCCATTTTTGAGCTACTGTGGAGCGGCAGTTATTCACCCTGAATTCGTTCTTACCTTAGCTCAGTGTGTTTTCAATGGAACTATTCAGACTACGGTCAATGCAGCCAACGTGGAAGTCATTGCCGGGGATTTGAATATCTTTCCGGAATCTTATCAAAGACAAGCAAGAAATGTACTTGAAGTTATAGTTCATCAATACTACTCGGAATACAGCCTACACAATGACATCGCTCTGCTGCGTGTAGATCGTCCTTTCATTTTACCTTCCAATACGGTTGAGTTAGCAGTTCGGAGAAGTCGAATTATCCCTAATGGGGCTTCGTGTGAACTTCCCGGATGGGGTATTTCAAGAACGGTATAAATATGTGTTCTACTTCATTTGTGTATATTTTCAAAATTTATCCCACAGACTTCGGTAGGTAAGATTGAATCCGGTCAAAAATACCTGAGTTTTGAGATTTTGGATCGTGATGAGTGCAATGACGCCAGCATCCATGCGAGTCACGTGCGAGAAAGTATGCTATGTGCGGGCAATCTATTCCAGAGTTCAAATGCGGCCTGCAGTGGAAATTTTGGCTCTCCGCTGTACTGCGAGGGACAGTTGACCGGGATGTTGTCGTTTGGAGTAAACTGCGGATTACCAAATGATCCGCCAGTGTTCACTCAGGTTCGGTTCTTTAATCGCTGGATCGATGAGCAAATTCGGAACAGTGCGAAGAAATGAGCGGCTGATTTGTTTTAAATTATCTGTATCTATTGTAAGAGGTTGAAGCTCTTGACACCTTCAACTATTTCGTAAATGCATCAATAAATGAGATACAATACATGCACTATTGACTAGCTGTCATTATTTACTAACTTTAGCTAGACTTCTACTGCGTTAGAAGTTTGCGCCAAATCACTCGTTTTATAGTTGTTCGTTTCCAGATTTTCTAACGTCTTCAATATTTAAGATCCTTAAACTTAGATCAAATCAAGTCGTGATTTTGGATTAGCTGAATTCATGGCAAATATAATGTTCACCTTGTCATTTTTAATATTTATTTTACTTATTTCCTAGAATGAAGATTGCACTCGAAAAAAATGCACTTTCTTCTGTGTATATTTTTTTTGCATGGGTAAAAATTGATAAAATTTTGGCCAAAACAAATTTAGAGTGTATATGTTTATGTAATAATGTTCTAATTTGCAAAATTTTGTCACAATCTGTCAAGAGGTTATCGAGATGGCTTCCAAGCAAGAAGTGCTTCGACAAAAAATTATGGGCGCGGTCGTGGAAAATCCAGGCCAGTCCCATAGGTGGATCTCGAAACAGTTGGAAATCGACAGTTCGACCCTGTCCCGTTTGTTAAAATCGTTCAAGGAGACCCAGATGACCCAGCGGCTAGCTGGCAGTGGAAGAAAAGCGAAGACGATCGACCTCGTGAACGCAAGGAAGGTGAAGGATTACTTCAAGCGCAATCCGAACCATTCGATTCAGGACGTAGCCAAGAAGGTAAATTCTTCCGTCTGGTTCGTTCAGCAGACGATGAAGTGATCTGAACTTCGTGTTTTCAGGGTAAGGAAGACACCTAACCGAAGCGTTAAACAGAATACGGTGGCCAAATCCCGCGCCAGGAATTTGTACCGCGAGTGGTTGGTCCATTACGAAGCCTAAATGTACCGCGGGTGGTTGGTGCAGCTTAAATGCATCGTAATGGACGACAAGACGTACATTAAAGTGGACGCTAAGCAGATTCCCCGGCCTGGAGTTTTTCGTCAGCATGTCCCGCCTGGATGTTTCGGAGAAGTTCCGGAAGGAGAAAGTTGGCAAATCGGCCAAGAAGTACTTGGTGGGCGGCGATTCAGCAAGCCGTAGAGGTACCTGCTGCCCTTCCTCCGGTCCCACGTAGGTGAAATTCTGTTTTGGGCGGATCTGACACCGTGCCATTACGCGAAACCGTTGATGGAGTGGTTCGAAACGAACGATGTTGTTTTTGTGCTGAAGAATGCAAATTTGCCAAACTCGCCAGAACTTCACCCAATACAAAAATTCTGGGTGATTATGAAGGGCAATCGCCGGAAGCAGGGAAGATTTTCGAAAACAACTAGGATTTGAGGAAAGAGTGGATCGAAGTGTGTAAGAAAGATGGCGCAGGGATTTGATTGCATAGGAGCGTTAAGTTCAAGGGCATTTAGCCTAACGTGTGCATTGAAAAAAATGGGCTCATTGCTTTTGGTAAATTTCCCATGGAAGATAATTATTTAAGCATACTTGCAAAAAAATTCTACGCCCTTGCGAGCGGCCTTGCGGCAGTTAACCGGAACATTCGCCATGGCGGACGAAAGCATGCACGTAGGCATGTTTTTGAGTTCTTTCTTCGTTTTATTTATCAATTCCTCCTCAGTTTTCACGACAAAATTGTTGAAGTAGATCTTACGCTTCAGGTTGGACCAGAAATTCTCGATGGGACGCAGCTGGGGGGACATTGGGCGGGTTCGCCGACTTGGGTACCACATCGATATTCAGCCGCTTCATCTCCTCCAATGATCGCTTCGAGTAGTGAGCCGACGCCAGATCCAGCCAGAACACCGCGTCTTCGCCCTTATGGTATGTTTTGATAAACGACGCAACTTCCGGCAGGCATTTCGTACAAGAAATTTCCCCGTTCACGGCCAGTCGGGAGCGAAAGAAGAGCGGCTGATTGTCAGCCACAGCAGCACCTTCTTGGGAAACTTGGTGTGTGAAATGAACTTCACCTCGGAGCTCACTACCTTCATGGGGGAAGTCAAATACGAAGTGCCCTGCCAGTCGTTGCCATTCAGGGTGACATAGGTCTCGTCGTCCATCACCACCGCCACGTCGCGATCCACCGGGAAAATCAAGTTGACCATCTTATTCAGCCACTGCCGCTGCGTCATTGCCTGCAGCTCCTAAACCAGTGGACGCGACTTCCGCTTTTTGACTGGTATGTTCATGTTCGCCAGGTACTTTTTCACTGTTTGGCCGGTTGAACCCCGGCCAAGCGCACGTAGCGATGAAGCCACTTTTCCCTCGGTCTTCCTCTCCAGCATCCTTTAGAGCTTCTTGTCGCTCAGGGTCGTCGGCCGTTCGGAACCGGGCTTTCTTTCGATGCTCTGATTGTTGTCTATTAGTGCCAAGATGTTGTAGATGCCGTAACGGGCGTATCCGGCGTCCACAAAGTGCCACACCATGTCCGTTTTCGACGCGGTGGGGTGCCGTTCTTTGAACGCGCACACTTCTGAACGAAGTTGCTTGACTGTTTTTACCATCACGGTTAGAGTTCGACTGATAGAGCTGTCAAATTTTGTCAGCTGACTCATGGGTAACTATGATTGATGCTGCATGGGCAGTTTTGTCGGGTGAAGGTAAATCCATTAAAAATTGGCAATTTTTGTCCATTTTTTTTAATGCCAACGTTAGGAGATAATGTTGAATTAACAATCTTTGCAAAAATATAGTTTATGTGTGTTTATTTACTCTCTGAGAGTTTCAAAAATATCCGACTTAAAATGAATTTTTGGTGTTCATTTTTGTCTGTTGCATTTTTTTTAGTACAATCTTTATGTATCGTTCTAACATTAGACCAACTTCAAAACGATCGTTCAGTGAAAAAGATTAATGGTATTTCCAATTGTGTCAGACAAAATTTGATCCAACAAAATTAAAAAACAAATGATATATGAGACAAAAAAAACCATTCTCAATGTTCAAAAACTGTTTGCCATTGTTCCCCCGTAACCACTGTTAGTTATTACTTCGGGATGACTCTTCGTGTCATCTCAGCGGTATCAGTTGATAGTTTGTTGATCGTCTCTTCACTTCCGCTGTAGCTGTGCTTACGGTAATCTACGTTCTCACCTACAAATACAAATACAAATGCAAGTACAAATCTTTGTGACGTGATTCACCACGTAATAAAATCTTAGACATCAAATCTTAAACATTCAAAGACCACATGCTCCTCATTTGAACATTGAATTCGAGTATCTCAAGATACCGGCACCAGTGGTGTAGTGGAAAGCGTGATTGCTACTTGGCGCTCCTGTGGGATGGGTTTAATCCCAGCCGAGGTTGGAAGAGTAGTAAAGCCGGTGATCCCGGCTCATGCGTTTTGTTTTAACAAGAAGGAAAATCTGCAACTAGACTCCTGAATAACTCAGGGTGTGGTGTTGAGGGTGCCAACCCCTCGACCCACTAAAAACCCTCCAGTGCCTCTAGTTTTGGGTGCTCCCTTAGCTCAGTCGGTAAAAGCGCAGCTGCAAAGCAACACCACGATGGAGGTGGCTGGGTTCGATTCCCAGTCTGGTCTAGGAATACTCCGTTAAGAAAAAAGTCTCGACTCCCTGGGCATAGGGTATGATGGTACTTGCCACACAATCATACTAATGCAAAAATGGTACCTGGCATCGAAAACTCTCAATTCATAACTTGGGAAGTGCGTTCAGAACACTAAGTTGAGAGTAAGCAATAAGCTAATTGTGAAAGCAACAAACGTTTAAAAAGAAAGAGGCCTCTAGTTTTGTCCCATCTACCCCCTCTCCTCCCCAGAACCACCATTCGGTATTACTTCTGGGAGGGGGGTATTGGCAAAACACCCGCTTATGTCTAACTACCTAGGACTTTAGTAGTTGGTTGGTCCCTCTGACCTGCCACATTTCGCCATGTGACTTCAGGCTCTGGGACTGTCTGGGAGGCCCGACCGTGTTTGGGCGTGCCCGTACTTGTGCAGGTACTGCCTAAGCAGGCATCGTCTGACAGGATCTGAGTCAAGTGGAAGTTTACTTCACCTTGTCACCGACCGATCCATCCGTATATCTCCGGGATTAGTTGGTGGGTCCACCGACCTTTGGTGGAGTTATTCCATTCCCTCTGCCATATGACCATTGATGCGGCTCTAGTGGTCTTACGGATACCTCTTGTGCCTCGTTGTTCGCAGCACTCTACGCCTTCTTTTATGATGATGCCGATCGGCATCATCCCCGCTACGACGAAGACCGCGTCACGTGACACTATACAGCATGTACTGACCACTCTTAGGCACATTAGCCTATGCGTGCTTTCGAGCTTGCCAGTAACTCTTAGTACTCAAGGTGGTGAACCATACCAGCCTGCCATACCTAAGTATGGACAGACTTTCGTTTGCTCCCTTGTCTCGCTGACCTATTCCACATCATGCGGGATAATGCGAATATAGCCTTACAGATTTTCTTGCAGGTGTGGTCGACGTGACTGATAAAGGACAGCTTGACGACGATCCTAACCCCCAAGTACCTCACGGACAGCTTTGAGGTGATGGTGTAGTCACCTGCACTTATTATCGCCCCTTGCTCCTACTTGCTGTTGTTGATCACAGTAATCTCTCTTTTTGCTGGGCGAACTTCAATTCCTTGAAACGCATGCATCTCGAGACTGTGTCGTTGGAGTGTATGGCCATTTACATCACCTCTTTTATGAACTCTCCATAACCTCTAGGGTGATGTCGTCCGTGAAGCCAACAATCTTCACCCCGTTAGAAAACTTCAATCTTAACACTTCGTCATACATCGTATTCCAGAGCACCTTTTTTTTTTTTTTTTTTTTTTTTAGACGGGATGGAAAATCTGCAACCAGACACCTGAAGAACTCAGGGTGTGGGGATGAGGGTGCCAACTCCTCGACCCACTAAAAACCCACCCGTGCCTTTAGCCCTGGTCCCTCCCCGGAACCACCTTTCGGTATTACTTCGGGGAGGGGGCTATTGTGCTTGTTAAGCACCCACTATGTCTAACTACTTAGGGCTTTAGTAGTTAGGTGGTCCCTGCGACCTGCCTTTGGTCGTTTCGCCATTTTTGTTGGAGATCAAGGACGATCTGGGAGGCTGCTACGCATACCGCGTCCCAGACGTCCCGGTCTTGACACATCCTCTGGACCAAGTTATCCGGAGTCGTGTCGCGACCGCATACGGCCATCATGCCGGATCTCGCGCCGTCGAAGCGAGGACATGCGAAAAACACATGTTCTGCAGTTTCTTCGACTCCCGCGCACTCACTGCATGCGGAGGACTGTGCATGCCCATATTTATGCAGGTATTGTCTAAAACAGCCGTGGCCAGACAATATCTGCGTTAAGTGGAAGTTCACTTCACCGTGTCGCCTACCGACCCACCCGGTTAGTTCCGGGATTAGTCGGTGGGTCCACCGACCTTTGGTGGAGTTGTTCCATTCCCTCTGCCACTTAACCATGGATGCGGCTCTAGTGGTCTTTCGGATACCTCTTGTTCCACGTTGCTCGAAGCACTCTACGTCCTCTTTTATGACGATGCCTATTGGCATCATCCCCGCTAGGACGCAGACCGCGTCGCGTGATACCGTTCGGTATGCACTCACCACTCTTAGGCACATAAGCCTGTGTGTACTCTCGAGCTTATTTGCGTAGCTCTTGGTACTCAAGGCGGTGATCCATGCCGGCCCGCCGTACCTAAGTATGGACAGGGCGACACTGGCCAGGAGTTTACGCTTACTCCCTTGCACCGCCGAGCTATTCGACATCATGCGGGATAATGCCGATATAGCCATAGAGGCTTTCTTGCAAGCGTAATCGACGTGACTGACAAAGGACAGCTTGTCGTCGATCATAACCCCAAGATACCTCAAGAACCTCTTCGATTCTACTGTGCAGTTACCTGCACTAATCGTCGCATGTTGCTCCGATTTTCGATTGTTCACCACCGTGACCTCGGTCTTATGGTGGGCTAGCTCCAATTGCCTGGAGCTCATCCATCTCTCCACAATGCCAATGGAGTGTGAGGCCGTTAACTCGACCTCCTCGATGGATTCACCACATATCTCCAGGGTGATATCGTCTGCGAACCCGACGATCTTTACCCCGCTCGGGAACTCAAGCCGCAGTACCTCGTCGTACATCGTGTTCCATAACACCGGACCCAGGATCGAACCTTGCGGGACGCCTGCGGTGATCTGCACACGTTTCTGGCCTGCCTCTGTATTATATACCAGTACGCGATTCTGGAAGTAGCTTCCGAGAATCTTGTACAGGTACCCAGGAACCTGAAGGCGTTGGAGCGAGTCGGCGATAGCCGCCCAACTGGCGCTGTTGAACGCATTCCTCACGTCAAGGGTGACCACCGCACAGTATCGTACTCCTCGCCTCTTGCGCTGGATTGCCACCTCGGCCGTCTTGGTGACGGACAGGATGGCATCCACCGTCGACTTCCCTTTACGGAAGCCAAACTGATTACTTGACAGACCGCGTATACCCTCCGTGTATGTTGTCAGTCTGTTGAGGATTACCCTCTCGAGCACCTTACCCGCTGTATCCAACAGACATATTGGTCTATATGCCGATGGATCTCCTGGTGGCTTCCCTGTCTTTGGTAGCAACACAAGGGTCTGAATTTTCCAGGCGTCTGGGAAGACGCCCTCGTCCAGACACTTTTGCATCACCACCCTGAACATTCCGGGATCCAGCAAGATAGCCGTCTTGATGGCCAGGTTCGGAATACCATCCGGTCCCGGCGCTTTGTTCACCTTTAGCGACTTTGCTATCGCAATGAGTTCATCATTCGTCACCGTCGCCTCGTCGCCGACCCCCGTTGTGCCGTTGTCGGTGCCCACGTGGTCACGGGTGTTCGGCTGAGCCGTCCACCCTTCCGTCGCTATGACAGCGTTAAGGTCTGGGATACTGGAACGCTGGTCATGGGACACGTCTACGGCGGCGGGGGGCCATGGACTTGGGTCGTGGCTCGGAAAGAGTCCCCCAACGATCACCTGCAGCAGCTCTGATGAACGCTCGGTTGGAGCCGCCGATCCTCTGGTTTTGGCCATTACAACCCGGTAGGCGTCACCCCACGGATTCGTATTGGCCTTCTGACACAGACCCTCGAAGCAGGCTCGCTTGCTGGCCTTTATCTCCCTCTTTAGTGCGGCCTTCGCGGCGACTAGCGCCCCTCTGCGCTCGATTCTATCGGCGTCTGACCGCGCTCTTTGCACCCTCCGTCTTGCGTGGAGGCATGTTCTTCGGAGGTCGGCGATCGACTCCGTCCACCAATACACCGGCGATCTTCCATTCCTCGGTTTGACTTCCCTCGGCATGGTCGCATCGCACGCTCGTGTAAGTGTCATAACGAGTCTTTCGCCGCAAGGTTCCTGGGTTTCGCGTAAGTTTCGTTCCCTCTCAAGCGCCTCTTTAAAAACCTCTACATCAAAGTAGGACGTCCTCCATCTGCGGGCGAATGGAGTGGATGCTCCTCCTTCCGCACGCTGCCTTGTATTGTGGACGATACAATAACGTACCGCCAAGTGGTCGCTATGGGTGTAGCCATCATCCACCCTCCAATTGCTAATTAGCCCAGGACTGCTAAATGTTATATCGATAATCGATTCCGCTCCATTTCTATGGTAGGTACTCGTGGTACCCACGTTGGCTAGGTCTACATTGAGCCTAGCCAAGGCCTCCAGAAGAATCTGGCCCCTAGGGTTGGTAAGGCGGCTCCCCCACTCGAGCGCCCAAGCGTTGAAGTCCCCCGCTATTACCAACGGGTTCAGGCCAGTTAGCTCCGTTGTCATCCGATCAAGCATATTGGAAAACTGTTCGATCGACCACCTTGGCGGTGCGTAGCAGCTGCAGAAGAACACTCCATTCACTTTTACAACCACGAAGCCTTCGTTTGTGTTGGACACAACCTCCTGAACCGGGTACTTACCCGTCGTCCATAATGCCGCCATATTAGCCCTGTCCGCAAACCAGTTCCCGTTGCCGGGTGGGATGCGGTATGGGTCGGAAATTATGGCGATATCCGATGCCGACTCGCTAACTGTCTGACACAGCAGTTGCTGGGCTGCCTCACAATGGTTCAGGTTTAGTTGGGTTACCTGCATTACGGTTGGCTCGTTGGTATACCCTTAGCGGCCGGGCACTTGGCCCCCCCATGACGTGCTTATCGTCCGGTTTCCCGGCGCACATCAAGCATTTGGGGGGACCTTTGCAATCCCGCGCCTTGTGGCTAGTGCTGCCACACCTTCTGCACATGTTGCTCCTATCTGGGCCTTTGCATTCCCAGGACATGTGCCCGCTCTCTAGGCATCTGAAACATGCCTTCGGCGGCTGGTGCAGGCTTAGTGGGCATATTGACCATCCCACCTTCACCTTCGCCACTTTCAACGCCGCGTCTGCGTCGACTGCCGCTACCCTCAGGGTTGCCACCTGGGTCCCAAGTGGACCCTTCCTCAGACGTATGTCCGCGGCGGCAACCTCGACCTTGCACTGTTCCTTCAGTGCAGTGGAGATCTCGTCTGCCTCGGTGATCTCATCCAGGTTTTTACACTGGATCGTCACCTGCGAGACGAGGGCGCGCACCTCCACACCCTCACCTAAGGCCTGTTTTGCCAGGTCTCTATACGCCGGGCCCTTAAGCGTTGTAGCTTTTTTAAGCTCCAGGAGCATTTCGCCGGTGCGGGTACGGCGTATACTCCGCACGTCGGCGCCTAGGCCTGCCAGTTTAGCGTCCCCGCGCATCGCTTTCAAGACCTCGGAGTACTTTGACGCCTCGGTCTTAACGATGAGGGCCTCTCCGCGGTTACGCTTGCGGGCCACCTGTCGCTTATCTTTTTCTTTTTTGGTTTTATTTCTTTTTTTCCTCACTTTATTCCATGGGGCTTCCCTGCCCCGCCTGGGGTCATCGCTTGTCCCCCTCCTAGCACTGGCATCTGCCTCCGTGCTGGTTATGGCTGTTGTTGTCATTGGGGCCCTGCCGCTTGGGCCCCCTTCGGCGCTTGAGACAACACGCGAGCTGGTTGGCGCGCCTTTCGCGCTGGGCTTAGCGCCGGGGCCTCTCTCTTTGCGAGAAGCCGAAGCTGGTCGCGAGGATGGACCCTCTGACCCCGCCGCCACGTTCGCATAGGTTCGTTTCCCCTTTGGGGCTTCCGACACGATGCGCTTCTTAGAAGCGCCGGGTGCCGTCTCGCCCGGGGACTGCCTAGCCCGCTTGGAGGTCCCCGCCCCCATGGATAGGGTGGACTCTCCGACGGAGACGGATGATTCCGTCTGCGTCTGCTTCGAGGCAATGTCCCTCGCCCTTTCGGTGGCCGCTAGCCGTGCCAACTCTTTGGCACTTTGCTCGGCTAGCAGTTTGGCCTCCAGCTCCTCCCTCTCCTTGCATGCAGCCTGCACTGTCATGCGTAGCCTAAGAAGGCTCAATTTTAGGTCTTTCGCAATGTTGTTGCGCGACGACGTAAAGTCGATGATCGCATCCAACTGCTCCGAGACCTCCATCACCTTAGGAAGGGTTTCCCGCATCCTATCCATGGCCCGGATGAGTCCTGGCCCATCCATGGCCACGCCTAGCTTGGTGCCACCTGCCTCTGATGCCGTAGCACTACCGCAGGTGTCGCTCACGCCCGATCCCACCGTTTTACGCGGTGGGGACCTCGCTAGGCCGCCTTTAGCGAACGGATTCGCTCTCTCTTTTGTATTTTTCGTTTCCTCCATGTTGTTGGGTCCCCCTCCAGCCGCTATCCAAGCCCACGTGGAGTAGTCGCTATTGTGATCCCATGGTTATCTATGCAAGCAGGGAGGCCATGCGAGGGTTGACACGGCCCTTCATGGGGAACCGTGTTCAGAGCCGGATCAGCGCAAGACAGGTATAGGTCATCTGAGCCTACTCCCACCCGACTGGCGAGGTCGGGCGGTGGAGAATGGAACGTACTGGAGGCCTGCCAGGGTTTTAATGGGACGGAGACAACCTGTGCCGCGGAAACCTCGCCATTTCCTACTCGGTGTCACCCGGCAGTACTGAGGGAGACGACACAGGCGCCAGCCCGAATACAACGGTACCACTCGTGAATCTTTTCGCAGCCAGTTGCCATAATTGGGGTTTTACTGGCATCCACCCCAATGCGTCGTATGACGCTCCCTCCGTAGTTCGTTTAGCCGTTAAGGGGAGCTTAACGTTTCCAAGGTGCACCGCGGGGAGGCGAACTACATTCACACTTTTCTCGAATACCTATTTTTATCGCTTAATCCGAAGAGATTAAGATCACATTGAGATAAAATTTATCATGTTTTTTTGACAGTTCCAAAGAACCACCACACTCAGTTTGGATTGAAATCTTCTAGAGTAGTCAAGGTTTCTACGAGCGATGTTGCTACCGATTCTATTGGTTTTGGTTGCTTCGGCGTCCGCTTTTGTTGTTTCGGAACAGAAACCGGACGCGTTGTTCATCGGTGGTACGGTAACGTCATTTGGAGAATTCCCAGCGGTGGCCTATATTATTGCTCCAGGCCTTGAAATTTGCGGTGCTGCTGTCGTCGATGAAAGGCACGTGGTAACCCTAGCCCAATGCGTCCTAAACGCTACCTACAATACGATCAACCCACGCTTAATACGTGTTCACACGGGAGAACTTAACCTGGTTCCGGTATCGCATACACGGCAAACTAGTCTAGGAGATGTTATCTACGTTCATCCGCATTTCAAAGCCCACACGCTGGAGAATGATATCGCTGTGATTCGGGTGAGTGGTTGTTAATGTAAAACAAATTTGCGGCAATTTAATGATGATCGGGGGGTGGTTCCAGGTTCAAGAGCCATTCCATTTTCCAAGCAATGAAGTGGAACCAGCAAGTCGTAGGACCCGCATCGTGGCGAACGGAGCTTTATGCTACTTGGCAGGATGGGGAGCAATCGATCCTGCTCCTATAGCGGTCGTCAATTCGATACAGAGGTCCATTCCAATGGCAATCAACGACCGGGATATTTGCAATACCATTCGACGGGAAAGACAAACATTCGAAAGCATGATCTGCGCTGGAAATACGGCCATGGTTGAGAATGGTCCAGCTCCTTGCCACGGCAGCCTGGGATCAGGATTGTACTGCCATGGCGACCTAACTGGACTGTTATCATATGGGCTAAACTGTGGTGCTCCGAATAATCCCCCGACGTTCGTGCAAATTCGTTTCTTCAATCCGTGGATTGAGCAACAGTTGATAAGAACTGATAGACCGCCAGCTGGCATGTCACCTCTTGATGTAGTTTGAAATATAGTAGTTTATAATTTTTTTTGAAATAAATTTTATTCATTAAATCAATCAATATGTTTACATTGGGTTGGGGATCCAGCCTGGAGCAGGGTTGTCAGTACGCGTGAACTGGCTATCGATCCATTGGCGGTATTGTCTGACGTCAATGTAGACACCAGGGTTATTGGCGGCTCCACAAGATAATCCGAAAGAAAGAACGCCGGTTAGTTGACCATTGCAGAAGAGACCACCTCCTGTATTGCCCTGACATGCGGTGTTGGCTGTAGCTGGGATAGACCCGGCGCATATCATCGTGGAGAGAACACGGTTTCCATGAACATTAGCTGCGTTGCACTGTGCCGTGGCAAGGATTGGAACGTTGATCACTCGTTGAATCTGGTTCAGCGGAGCATTTGCAGCATTTGTCACTGCTCCCCAGCCAGCGAACTGACATGCAGTGTTGTCGGGTAGCACTCGAGTGTTTATCAAGGCTGGTTCGATCGTATTGTGGAACTCCGGAAACATGGTGTTGACACGTATCACGGCCAAGTCGTTGTTGTTGCTCACCCGGTTATAGTTTGGATGGACAAACAGATGCGTTACATTGCGAACCTCTCGACGGATTGAGATTGGAACCAGATTGATGTCACCAGCGATAACCCGAAGCCAGAATGGGTTGATGAGGGAGAAACTCGTTGGATGCATAACGCACCATGCTGCAGTGAGCACATGTTGACGATTCAGTATCGTTCCTCCACAATGAAGATTGTACGGAGAATCGATACTAACAACCGATGGAAATTGTCCTGGAAGGGTGGCGACTCCACCAGTCAAACGGCTGGATGCATCTTCGCTAGCAACTGAAAGGGTGAGCTGTTTAGTATTCTACCTGGTCTGAGTTCTGCTAATTGACTTACCAGCAGCAGCTACTACTGACAAAACAAGTATAAAGAGCTTCATTTTCTCTACCCTTGCACCTCGAAAAGTCATCAAACACTGACTGTATTGGCAGATGATATAGAACACTATGCTTCCAAATTTGCCGCGCTTATCTTATCACCGTACTGTGATTCACTTTTGATTTCACCCCACAAAAGTGTCACATTGCTCGAAGACCTGATAAAATCGCTCTAAATGAGAATTTGAGATAATCCCTAAATTATGATAATATGTCGGCCTGGGTAGTATCTTTACTGTGTTTGGCTCAGTTTGCCAGTGTCTGCCAAGATGAAGTCCACGATTGCAGTTTTGCTACTTGGTAGGTCTTAGGTTATTTTCCAATTGTGCAACTTCGTTACCCTACATTCTTTTTTCAGTTTTCTCTGTGACAAGCGGTTACCGACTAACCGACGAAGAGTATGATCCTTTCGAACCTTTCATCAGCGGAGGAACCAATGCTGCTCTTGGTCAGTTTCCATCAATTGTAGCCGTTGGTGTGCCAGTTCCGAACAATGCCTTTTGTGGGGGCATTATATTGAACGAAAACCACGTCCTTACGGCAGCTCGCTGTGTTTTGACTGCCCAGAATACACTGCTGTTCCCAAATCAAGTCACCGTTATGTCGGGAGCTCTACAGCTAAACTTCGCTGCTCCCCGAATTGGTGTGTCTGCTGTTTACGTCCACCCACAGTACAACCCGTTCAACTTTGCCAACAATCTGGCCGTACTGCGCACCACATCGAGTTTCCTGCCACCACAAGTTGCCACGCCAAACATCGGTTTTGCCATCCTAGGGGACGAAATTCCATTCGACGGAATGCCATGCCAGGCAGTTGGATGGAACAACGCCACCAACAATCCCTTACAGCAATTTATCAACGCTCCGATTCTGAACCGAGACACCTGCAATGCGGTGGCCTTGCATTTGGGACGCATCACCGAATCGATGGTATGCGCCGGAGCAGTCAATGCTGGACCGGGAGTCTGCGCCAGCAACATGGGATCGGGGCTGTTCTGCGATGGCCGTTTGGCGGGAGTTCTTTCGACAGGTTTCGGTTGCGGGCAGGCCAACAATCCGGGAGTCTACACACAGATCCGCTTCTACCTACCCTGGATTCGGCAGCAGTTTGACAGGCAGGATGTTCCACCGGGCGGTTCGTCTCCGATTCCGATTTGGTGAGCAGTGGTTGGCTGAGTGAAATAAATATTGGTTTTTTGGCTGGACACGATGTTGGTGTTATTGTTATCCGAATTTCTAATTGGCAACATTTTTAGGAAAAATATTGAAGATGAGAAATACTGTGTTCTACTATTCTTACCTGCAACATCCACCTCCGAAGGATTTTCAGTTTGATGGAATCAGATTAACTTCATGTAAAAAAATTAATTTTTAGGATGAACGAAATTCTTAGAGGGTGTACACGTAATTTTTGCAACACAGTTAAACTAAGTATATAAAAATGAATTTGTGTCTGTCTGTCTGACCCTTATTGGCTCGGAAACTACTGAATCGATCAGCGTGAAAATTTGTATGTAGGAGTTTTTGCGGCCGAAATTTTTTTCTATGGTGATTCAAGACCCCTTGCCCTCTTGAAAGAGGGGTTCCCATGGAAACACAAATTTCTGCATAACTCGAGAACTAATCAAGCAAACGGAATCAAATTTGGCATGTGGAGGTTTCTGGAGGTAAAAAATGTTTCTAGGATTGTTTGAAACCCCTTCCTGCTCTGAAACCAGGGGCTCTCATACACATGAAACAAAATTTTCGGCATAACTCATGAACTAATGAAGCAAATGGAACCAAATTTGGCATGTGAGAGTTTCTTGAGGCAAAAAATGTTTCTGTGGTAGTTTGAGACCCCTCCTCATTCTGAAACAAGAGACTTCCATACAAACAAAACACAAATTTCTGCATAACTCGAGAACCAATCAAGCAAATGGAATCAAAATAGACATGTGGAGATTTTTGAAGGCAAAAAATTATTTTATGATGGTTTGAGACCTCTCCCCCCTCTGAAAAGAGATATTTTCATACGAATGAACCACACATTTCTTCATAACTCGAGAACAAATCAAGCAAAAGCAACCATGTGGAGGTTTTTGAAGGCAAAAAAAGTTTTAATGGTGATCCCTCTCTGAAAAGTGGGGCTACAAAAGAAACACAAATGTCTGCTTAGCTTGAGAAAAGTTCAAGCTAATGGAACCAAATTTGGCATGTGGAGGTTTCTGGAGGCAAACAAATGTTTTAGGGTGGTTTGAGACCCTTCCTTCCTCTGTAAGGGGGGGGGGCTCTCATACAAATGAAACACAAATTTCTGCATAAATCGAGTAATAATCAAGTAAATGGAAACAAATTTGGCATGTGGAGGTTTCTGGAGGCAAAAACTGTTTTTATAGTGCTTTAAGACCCCTCTTTTCTCAAAAGGGGGGCTCTAATACAAATGAAACACAAATGTCTGCATAACTCGAGTAATAATCAAGTAAATGGAACCAAATTTGGCATGTGGGGATTTTCGGAAGCAAAACTGTTTCTATGGTGCATTAAGACCCTTGCTCCCTCTCATGGGGGCTCCCATACAAATGAAACAATTATTTCTGCATAATTCGAGAACTAATCAAGCAAACGGAATCAAATGAAACCAAATTTGTTATTTGAAGGTTTTCATGGCAAAAAATGTTTCTATGGTGGGTTGAGACCCCTTTTCCTTCTGGAAGGGAAAGCAGGCTTCCATACAAATGAAACACAATTTTTTGTATAACTCTAGAACTAATCAAGCAAACGGAACAAAATCTGGCATGTGGAGGTTTCTAGAGGCAAAAAATGTTTCCATGGTGCTTTCTCTGAAAGGGGGGCTCTCATACAAATGAAACACAAGTTTCTGCATAACTCGAGAAATAATCAAGCAAATGGAACCAAATTTGCATGGGGGGGCTTTCGGAGATCTAAAATGCTTCTATCGTGCTTTAGGACCCTCTCTCCTTCTTAAAGGGGGGGGGGGGGGGCTTCCATACAAATGAAACACAAATTTCTCCATAACTCGAGAGCTGATCAAGCAAATGGAACCAAATTTGACATGATGGAGTTTCTGGAGGCAAGAAAAGTTTCTATGGTGGTTCGAGACCCCTCCTCCCTCTAAAAAGAGTTGCTCTCATACAAAGGAAACACACATTTCAACCAAACATGAAAATTATCCAGGCAACTAAAACACAAAATGTGTATTTCTCTGGTAAGAAGCATGTTCTGATAGAAGTTTGACCCCTTTCTTAGTCCAGAAAGGGGAATGCTTGAGCTCCTCTCAGTGCTCTATTATGCACAAGAAGTTATTCTAAGGTTATGCAACAGAAAAACACGTTCAAACTGACAGGATACGGCGTAGTTGGAAGATAAAACCATAAACAGCCACAAACGCGCAAGTTTTATTAAATTTTCATTCATATAGTTGCAAGCGTAACAACGCTCGCACCGGATTAAGCTAGTAGTTTATCTCGAAATCTCATGTATGTATCGGATCAAAACCAAATTTGCACGGCAGTTCAATACATGGATTAGGCTTAGTTTACATCAATTAGATCAATTATTGGTGGCTGTTTGGTAAATTTCTCGGCATTTTCGCTTCCCGCCATCTATATAGCTTGTACTGTCTTATCCGGTACCTTTTTCTCATTTTTATCCACTTCCTTCGCATCTCATTTGCATCCGTTTCCTTTCTCTTTAGTCTTCTGAATTCCCGCTTTATCGTGGCCCAATAAGTTTAGATTGGACAACGTTCCCGGCTGCTCGGTGGATTCATGTCCTTGGGCATAAAATGCACCGCATTGGTCTAATATCATTCCAGCACGCGTTTGGAACAGTGGTATGATGCCAATTTCCGACCAAAAGGTGACTTTTTCAGAGGCATTCGTCATGTAAATTTCACCATTTATGGTGCCTGTTGTGACGAAAATTTCGCTACGCTTTCCACAGGTGCAGAATGAGGTATTTACATGCGAATTTCGACATTTTCTTCGTTTTGAAACGATCATCCACTTTGAATTCATCTTTTCCGGTGATAAACTTCTGTCTTGGCCTTTTTTGGAGGTCAGTTTTGACGCAGTTTTCTTCATTCATCACACAGCAACTGTATTATGTCAACATCCCCAGAGAGCTTCCCAGTACGGGTCTTGGTAACAGTTTGCTACCGTTCAACCATACCGTGGAACCTTGTATGCATGTAATCCAGCTCTTGCCTCGACCTTCCTAGTTGGCAACATCACGTGTTGAAATGTAGGGATTCCGGGTGAAACTACCCTTAACATTCCCTTCCGTATTCCTACATGCATTCCTTCGAACTCTGCATCGTTGAACCTGTTAAGTACTCTTGAGACGGTTGAAATACAGATTTGCATCATTTTTCCCAAAGCATGATGGGGCAGCTATGGTATTTCCATGAGAGCGTACAACATTTTTTCACGCGTCTCCCCTTGACTCACTTCCACCTTGGCCGCAAAAAACCACTTAACAACGCAATTCACAGGATGTGAACAGTATACTTCAAAAAAGAACTGTGCAAAGTTTGATCAAATTCTGTAAAGTGGGAGTGCCAGTTGTAAGTGTTGCAATAATTTCGTGTTCGCCCTCTATAAGATAAAAATATCGTCAATTAGTGACGTCCCATCTGCCACCTATATCATTCAACAGGTAGTCAATTGTCCCACAGCATTTTTAAATAGTCCTAGAAATGAGAAAAAATCATCTCTAAACGGCCACAACGATAATGCCTTATGGAAATCACTAAGAGATGCCATTTAGGCTCGTGATTTCACTTGTTCTCGAAAGAAACAGAGCAAGTGACAATGCAAGCTGGTATTCATGCGCGTTTTTCTGAAAATTGGTTTAAAAATAGTCTATCAGCAACACAAACAAAGTAAATGTGGATCGACAAAAAATTGAAGTTTTTTCTCATATTTGGAATGAACTCATCAATTTCGATTAAAGCCACCAAATTGTGCAATTTCTTTGAGCTGTGGGTGCGTCACAATCATTATTTCGTTTGGGTGTTTTGGAGAGAACAATTAGTGTTGCTGCTTGTCACTTAATAATCCACTTTTTTGGTTCCCAGTGATCATTGTTGGCTAGATTTTAAAATAAAAGAATTATATTTCTTAAATCACACAAAGGTTTTTTGAATATTAAAAACCTTGCACAAGTTGGACTTTTGATCCGAGCCTTTTCTATTGCAAATACTGACTTAGATTCAATTTCTAAAACTTTTGCATGAAAATAAATGCCCTCAAGCTGCTCTGTATGACGGCTTGATTAAACTGAAACTTTCGAAAAAAAATCTAGGTGTCTTGAGGGGGTAGAAGCTAAGGTAAATGTTATCTCATGGGCACCCATTAAAAAACAACAACCCCGGCGAGGAGTGGCGCTTGAACCTATCTATATAGCTCTGTAATTGGATGCTAATGCTAATGCAGAACCCGTAGCTTCCGGAAAGGTAATCCCTGATCTTCCGGAAAGTAGCGGGTTTGTGTCAAGCCCGGCAAGCAAAACCGTAAAAAATCGAGCAACAGAAAGTCAACCAGGGAATACGGACCGGAACTGGCAAAACCACAGAAAAAGTACTTTCGATTGGAAACTCGGTACATGGAACTATCTCTCAACTTCATCGGAAGCACACGCATACTATACGATGTACTTAAGGTCCACGGGTTCAGCATCGTAGAGCTGCAGGAAGTGTGTTGGAAGGTATCCATGGTGCGAACGATTAGAGGTAATCATACCATCTATCAGAGCTGCGGCGACACATGTGAGCTGGGAACATCTTTCATCGTGATGGGCGAACTACAGAGGCGCGTGATCGGTTGGTGACCGATCAACGAATAAATTAGCAGGTTGAAGATCGAGCGTCATAATACAACTTAATCATAATGAACGTATACATCCCACACTCCAGAAGCACTGATAATGACAAGGACGCATTCTACGCGCAGCTCGAACGTGAGTACGACCACTGCCCAAAGCACGACGTCAAGATCCATCATAGGTGACCTGAATGCTAAGGTTGGACAGGAGGAGGAGTTCAGACCGACAATTGGAAAGTTCAGTGCTCACCATCTGACATATGACAACGGCCTACGATTTCACCACCTCCAAGAACATGGCCTACAAATCACCTTCTTCCAGCACAGCCTCCCCTATCGCATGGAGATCCCCACAGTAGACGGAATCCCAAATCGACCATGGTCTCATTGCTGGCAGCTCTTCTCCGATGTTATCGACGTCAGAACCTATCGTGGCGCTATAATCGACTCTGATCACTACGTGGTGATGGTTAAACTGCGCCCAAAACTCTCCGTCATCAACAATATACGGTACCGACGGCCGCCTCGGAACGACCTAGAGCGACTTAAACAACGGAATGTTGCCACTGTGTACGCGCAGCATCTCCCGCGCCCAAACAACAGCCCAAACAACCCCCAACCCGCTAGAAGGGTCCACATTTTTTCACGTGGTTAGACAAATTTTGAAGCAGAAGGACGCAGCACGGGCGGTAATGCTGCAGCAAAGGACCCGGTAGAACGTGAAACTCTTCAAACGGAAGCAAAAACCCGCCTTTTTCGGGATAAAAAACGCCGCCTGAAAGAAGCGGAGTGTGAGCAGATGGAGCAGCTGTGATGTTCACAATAAACATGAAAGTTCTACCCGAAGCTCAAAGCATCCCGCAAAGGCTTTTTGCCCCTGGCCGAAACTTCCTTCTTCCCAGGTGCTCGAACAAAGGAAAAGCAGCCCACCGACGGCCGGGAGAAAGGCCGGAACCCTCCAGGCTCATAAAAGGCGCGGATAACGTAGCCAGTGAGGACCAAGACAGCGAAAACAATGAATACATCATTACGGCAGATGAAGGTAATGAACCCACTTCCACGCTGAGGGAGGTTAGGGAAGCCATACAACAGCTCAAAATCTTTACCGTACAGCAAATCCTCCAGAAATGCCGTAACGCACCACGTGTTCATCAATTTTAAGGCAGTGTATCGACCGCATAGAGCTATGGAAAATCATGGACGAAAACGGCTTCCCCGGGAAGCTCTCAAGAATAATTAGAGTAACTTTGGACGGCGTGCAAAGCTGCGTGAAGATCTCAGGCGCACAATTCAGTTCGTTCGAATCTCACCGGGGACTTCCTACCTTCTGTTAAATATCGCCCTAGAAGGTGTCATGTGACGAGCCGGTTTAAACAGCCGGGGTACGATTTTCACGAGATCCAGCCAATTTGTTTGCTTCGCGGATGATATGGACATTGTCGCCTGATCAACATTGTCGGTGAAGCAAGAAACGTTGGATTGGTGGTGAATGCGTCAAAAACAAAGTACATGCAGTGTACGGCTGTGTTCGCCTAGGTTGCAGTGTTACGATAGAATACTTTCGAGGTGGTGGATGAATTCGCCTGCCTTGGATCCTTGCTAACGTATTACAACAACGTTAGTCGTGAAGTACGAAGGCGCATCATCAATGGAAGCCGTGCTTATTATGGAATCCAGAAGGAAATGGGGTCAAACAAGATTCACCCCCGCACCAAATGTGTCATGTATGACCGGTGGTTCCCTATGGACATGCGACATGGACCCTGCTCGAAGAGGAGTTGCAAGCACTTGGTGTGTTCGAGCGACGCATGCTTAGGACGATCTTTGGCAGCGTGCAGGAGAACGGTGTGCGGTGGCGAAGAATGCATGATAAGTCATTTGAAACAGAAGAACATACTCCGAAATACAGAAGTTGTTTGTGGAATAAAGGCAGTACGGTAGCTGGAATGAAAGTCATCATCCAATATAATACGTGCTGAGTACTAAATTGCATATTCTGACTTATTTATATTAATCTTTTGTAATGTACTGCAGCAAGACCAACAAAAACAGATCTTGAGACCTCGACGAAGAGAAGTTTAGCAAAGTGATAAATTTTTGTATTATTTTCGGAAAGTTTTTTCAGTTTTTGTGGGTGACATAAATATCAGAGCAAATATCTTTGAGATAAACGCGGAAACTTTTTCAATTCTTAAAACTGATGTTAAAAAACAGTATACTGGTTGTGTGGTTATTGAGGTGGTAACATGGTTAAGGGATCTGAATTCATTGGTGATTGTCAATAATGACACCAGCAGAGAAATAACAAGCCGCATATTTGCAAGCAAATGCGATTGCGTTAGAGTCCGAAGAATGGGTCAGTCAACAGAACATTTATTATAGCCTTCCTCTTTGGTTACGAGATACTTACTAGGCTCACGAAGGAGCAACGTTGCTGTCATTGAACGAAAGGTGCTGCGTGCCAATTTTAGCCATCTAAGAACGAAAAAGTGTCGCGCAATGATTTTTCTACATCATAGTAACCACTTCAAATATTTATTTTTTATGACAGCCTGGGGATTTTGGCCTTCTGGAAGTTGTTGATTCCTGGTTTTTCGTGAAAATGTGTGAAATGTTGATGCACAACAGTTCATTCAAAACAATTGATATGTTAAACATAATTGCTTGCCTCAAACCATAAATGAAAAACTATTATGATATCAAATTCATAGTAAACAACAACAATTTTTATTCATTTAAATCACCCTCTATTCATTCCTCACAAGTGCGCTGGAGTCCAATTTGGGGGCAGTCCCTCGGTGCGGTTGAACTGTTGATCGATCCAGTGGCTGTAGAAACGCACCTGAGTGAATACCGGAGGATTGTTTACGGCACCGCAATTCAAACCGAAGGATAGGATTCCCACCAGCTGGCGGTTGCAGTACAATCCAGTGCCCAAGTTACCATTGCACGGAGCAGCATTATTCGAAGCAACCATATTGCCAGCACAGATCATACTATCCAATACTCGACCGGCATGCATCGTTCCCTGATTACAAGCATCCCGATCGTTGATGTTCATCGGTAGGAATCTCTGCAATACGTTCAGTGGAGCTGTAGCTGCATTGGTAGATGCTCCCCATCCAGCAAATTGGCATGCTTCACCGTTTGGAGTGACACGCATCCGGCGTCGAGCTAGGTCAATCGTGTTAGATGGCAAGTCAAACGGGCGGTCCAATCGAAGCACAGCAACATCATTTTCCCTAGTGAACACATTGAACTCTGGATGCACGTATAGTCTGGTTACCTTCCTAGTTTGACGGCGAGGTCCTATGGGAGCCAGAGCCACATCTCCGGCCACCACTCTCAACCAGAAGGGATCAATCAACCTATTCTGAGCGTTAAGAACACATTGAGCCGAGGTAAGAATATGTTGTTCATGGACAATCACGCCTCCGCAGTGAAGCAGAAAAGGTGTAGTTATTGACACGGCCGATGGAAATTGACCCCAAGCAGCATTGGTTCCACCAATCATCCGAGCTTCCGGACTCAACTCCGCTACGGCGAGGCCTAGAACATATAAAAGCTAAGCAAAACTTCATCCCATCAATCCTATTAAAAATAAAATAACATACCAAGCACAGCAAATATCACAGCAAGCAACTTCATGTTTACGCTACCCCTCACAATGTGACTGGTTTGAAAAAGGAAAACTAAATTAAACCCCTTCTGCTCACTGTTGTGTCGAATCGGTAAGTCGGTGTGTGTATGAATATCAATCGTTCATCATTCAACATTTATCTTGGGATTAAACGGACCCAATGATAAGCGAAACCTCGTGGCAAAATTTTACAGAAATTTGACTAGCCTTTCAGATAGCGGGACGCAGTACTTTGATGCCAAAACCCCCGAAAATGCATTCCCATTTGAATGGCAGGAAATATTGCGCAATCACGATAAGATTTGATTTATGTTCAGCTGCTGTTATGACATCCATTGATATTTCATGTTGCAACTCGATCTTATCCAACGCCATTTGCCGGGGTAAGAGTTGTAAATATGTCATAAATTATACTGGATTATGCAGGATTTGGAGTTTTGACGAATGATTTGGTTTTGCGTACACAACTGGAACTTAACAAGCGGTTGCTGTTCGAATCTAATTGCTTGAGCATCGGACTTTTGGCCCTAGCTTTACTTGACCTAGAAACCGTACACAGTGCGTATTGTTCTCTGTGATGTCAGTGCAGAAAAATTTCACTACAGCGCGCTGTAGCGATTCAAACTGTTCCTAACATGCTCAAGGCAGAACGCCAGACCAAATATTGTTAGCTTGGGCAATTTATGCGTCTAAAAAATCACTCTCTCCCAGCGCTGATCCACTTGCCTTATATTGTTCTAAGCTTCTAATCCATATTTGAGCTAAATCGCTCCAAATCAATTGGCAAAAAAAAAAAACAAATCATCACAAAGTAAAGGGTGTCCACGATGAAATTGCCACACTATGAAATTGCTCTAACTTTTTAACCGTTGGGTAGAATTTAATGAAAATTTGGGTGGATTTAGTTCATAGTGCATTATTTACATCCTGCAAGTTTTAAATAGTCCTGTGATCAAAACTCGCGGAAATGGAGTCGAAAGAACAGCTCGTGCGTGATAAAATCTTGCGCATTCATCACGAGAACAAGGATCTCTCGCATCGTTCCATCGCTAAAACGTTGGGAATCGCGAATTCCACGGTGTCGCGAGTGATTAAGCGGTTCGAGGAACGGTTGACCACCGATCGGAAGCCCAGAAGTGAAGGAAAAAGTATTCCGTACAACACCAAAAATCACAACCGCGTAGTTGGGGCCTTCAACCGAAATCCGAACGCCTCCGTTCGGGATGTGGCTAAGAAGCTGCACCTAAGCCGAAGTTTTGTCCAGAAGGCCAAAACTAAGGCTGGGCTTCGAACGTTCAAGGTACAAAAGGCCCCTAATCGCGACGAGAAGCAGAACAAGTCCGCCAAAACCCGTGCCAGGAAGTTGTACCTCAACATGCTGACGAAAGTTGAATGCTGCATCATGGACGACGAAACATATGTGAAGGCCGACTTCAAACAGATCCCCGGCAACCTGTTTTTCACGGCCAAGGATAAGTTCAGCGTTCCGGAGCATGTCCGCACTCAGAAGATGTCCAAATTTGCGAAGAAATTCCTGGTTTGGCAAGCCATCTGCACGTGCGGGAAGCGGAGTGCACCTTTCGTGACCCAGGACACGATGAACGGACAGGTGTACATAAAAGAGTGCCTCCAGAAGCGGCTGCTTCCTCTCCTGAAGGCCCACAACGTCCCAACAATCTTCTGGCCGGATTTGGCCTCATGCCACTACTCCAAGGACGTGCTGAAGTGGTATGCGGACAATAAGGTCAATTTCGTGCCGAAAATGTTCAACCCTCCCAACACTCCGGAGCTCCGCCCCATCGAGAAGTACTGGGCGATTATGAAGCAGCACCTTCTTAAACGACCTAATGTAGTGAAGACAGTCGAGGAACTGAAGAAAGTATGGGTTTACATGCAAAAAACGGTTGATTCACAGGTTGTGCAGAATCTTATGGCCGGGGTTAAGGCCAAGGTGCGGGCATTTGCGTATGGACTGTAAATAAAATACAAGTAAAATGGTAAAATGAAGTTTAATAGTTATTTCTCAATCCCTGAAAATTTGATGGCAATCGGATGAAAACTCGAATTTTGCGAATCAATTTTGTGTGTGGCAATTTCATCGTGGACACCCTTTATACACAAAACCTTCACGAAGATTTAAACCCTCTTTAAAATTATGGCGATGTAATCATCGAGGTATCAAAAAATGAGAATTGGTAGATAACTCAAAATGAACATTTTTCCCCATTGCCTGGTAGTCCAGAATACCAATTTAGCTAGGAAGATGCCTTTTCAAGCTCCGTTTTATGATTTTGGAGCGAGGCTTTCTTCTTTTTTGTTTGTTCTTGTTTAAAATAAATTTTTTTCATTTGGTATGAATGAAAACTAGGGCGGTTGTTAAAACCACTGGGCATAAACACCGAACCCCCTATGACCGAATCTTCTGCGACCGTACCACCTGCAGCCGAGCACCTTGTGCCTGAGTGACGTTTGATAGTTTTGCGCAATACCCATACAAAGAACCCGTGCAGTCGCTTTGCAAAAAGAAAAGCAAAAGTGAAATTTACCCGCGTTAGGAGAAAATCCAGTTTATAATTAAAATTAATAGTTTGTAGGTGGCAAATTTATTTTGAAATTGATAAGCGATATAAAGCATAGGCAGTAGCAACCAGTAGTCCAAACTCGAATCCGAGCACATTTTGTCGCGGTCGAAGAAGAAACTAAAACTGTAATTATACTATTTTCCTAAATTAACATTATATATTTTTCCTAAACTAAATAAACCTTTTTCCATTTTGAGCTGAATAAAACGAGCTGCTACAAGAGGAGTTTCATTTCCCAACATTACTCAAAAGTTTTATCTAACCTCACTTTGAGATGGGAAGCTGCAGCAAGTGTAACGTGCCCGACAACGAGCAGATGGTTGCCCGCGACGACTGTGAGTCGTGGTTTCTTTTCATTTGTGTGAATGAATCTCCGAGTGTAGAACACCGTGAGTTCCGATGCCTGGAATGTACCGCAAAGAGGGAGAAAAAGGGGAAAAAGTACCGTAGCAAATCGGCTACCGGAGCTCTTCCGAAACCCTTACCTCAGCCGGCGGCTTCCGGCAATCAAGCACCTACCGGAAAGAATACCACGCCTACGAACCGGACGATCGTCTCGGAAGCAGGAAGCATCACAGCTGGAAATTGCACCACTCAAAGGAACGATGGTAAGTCGCTAGTTTCCAAAACCAGTAAACGTTCCACCCTTCGTTTGGAACTTGAAATGCGTCGGATGGAACAAGAATTGGCCATGAAGGAAAAGCAGCTAGAGGCGGAAAAGCTAATCCGCGAGAAACGGCTGGAAATCGAACAGTTGGTAGCGCAGAAACGGTTCCAGCAAGAAAAGGAGCTCCAGGAAAGGCAACTGGCTCAGGAGAAGGAGATGCTAGAGAGGCAGCTGGCAGAAGAAATCGAATTTCAGCGGAAGCAGCGCGTTATGCAGGAAAAGTTCCAGCGTGACCGCCATCAGTTGGCGGTTGAAGAATTAGGAAGCGATGACGGAGCAGTTGGCGGGGAGTATTTAGACGATTTCTCCGAACATGCCAGCCGGGAAAAGGTGCACGACTGGCTCGTCCACAATGTCGATCATAATCCGAAAGCGACAGTTCGCGATGGAAACGTGGACAAGGTGCCCAAAGTTTTGGAGTTTCTTATGCCCGAGCGGAATCCGGAAGTGCCGGTAAATCGACCGATCAATGATCGACCTCACACACAGCACAATCGTTCGATTCCTTTGCAAGAGCAGCGCCAGCCGGAACAACTTCCCCCATATCAGTATCAACCGGTCAACCGTCAATTTCAAGAGCCTGCTGGGAGTGCAAGCTGGGCAAAGGAGGAGGTATCGTCTACGTCGACGGTCGGTTCTCGAGACGGGTCGGGGCCCACCAGAGCACAACGCGCCGCCCGTCAAGTCCTGTCAAAGAAGTTACCTACATTTACCGGAAGGATTGAAGAATGGCCGCTATTTTATAGCAGCTATGTCAACTCGACGGACGCCTGTGGATTCAGTAACGTCGAGAATCTCGTCCGCCTTCAAGAGTGCCTTAAAGGACCTGCACTGGAATCCGTTCGCAGTCGGCTACTTTTACCCAATTCTGTCCCGCAGGTAATAGAAACGCTCCGCATGCTGTACGGCAGACCCGAGCAGTTGATCCATGCGCTGCTAAGTAAAGTCCGGAAGGCGGACGCTCCGAGAAGCGATCGACTGGAAAGTTTCATTCCTTTCGGGATGGCGGTCCAAGAACTTTGCGACCATTTGGAGGCAGCTAACCTACAGGACCATTTGGTGAACCCGATGCTAATACAGGAACTGGTCGAAAAACTTCCAGCTGCAACAAAGCGTGAGTGGGTGCAGTGTCGGAGATTAACTGAACGAGTGACTCTTCGTACATTTGCGGACTTTACATCCAGAATCGTAGCGGAGGCCAGTGAGGTTATTCTCGTCATCGAGCCGAAGAGGACGGCATCTGACAAAGGAGACAAGTCGAGGCCAAAGGAGAAAGGGTTCGTCCACGCACACAGCGGCACTAGCAATCCAGCCGCGAAAACCCACCTTGTTTGTCAAGTCTGCAAGAAGGATGGACATCGAGTCAGAAATTGTGACATCTTTCGGCGTATGAATGGTACGGAACGGTTGAAATGGAAGGATCAGCACAAGCTGTGTGAACGGTGCTTAAACGAGCACGAAGGTTGGTGTAGGTTCAAGATCACCTGCAATATTGGAACCTGTCGTGAACAGCATCATCCGTTGGTGCATCGTAACGTAACTGCCAATACAACCCCAAGGGAGGCAGCGCCCGCCACTACGCAACAGCATCACGCCCATACCACTGATCGGTGATCTTTAGGATCGTACCGATTACACTCTTCTACAATCAACGATCGGTGACAACATCCGCCTACTTGGACGAAGGTTCGTCGATGACGCTTATGGAGGAGAGCCTCGTTGGAGAGCTGAAGGCTAACGGAAATCCGCAGCCACTAACGCTGCAGTGGACCGGGAACATCGTGCGTCAAGAACTGGGTTCCGTATGCTTGTCACTGCAGGTGTCAGGTAGCACAACAGGGCAACGATTGACTTTGAACGAAGCCCGAACGGTGAAGAAATTGTACCTTCCGAGACAGCGCGTAAACATCAAGGAAGTTGTCGGCCAATATCCGCATCTTCAAGGACTGTACATGGCTGACCAAGAAGGAGAGGAACCGAGGATTTTAATCGGACTAAATAATGTCCATCTGATGGCGCCCTTGGAGTCGAGAGTTGGAAACATCAACGAACCAATCGCAGTCAGGTCTCACCTAGGCTGGACAATCTATGGACCAAGGGGTGCCTCGCACGTTGAAGGATTTCTAGGCTGCCACCGGGAGCTTACGAACGAGGAACTGCACGACGTGATGCGGGAGTACTTCGTTGCGGAAGAAGTCGGAGTCACGGTGAGTGAATTGCCGGAGTCGAATGACGTTCGTCGGGCTAGAGACTTGTTGCAGAGAACAACCGTTCGTGTTGGTGGTCGTTTTGAAACCGGATTACTTTTCAAGCAGGACCAATTCGAACTACCGGACAGCTACCCAATGGCCCTGAAGAGGTTGAGCGGTCTCGAGCGACGGCTAATGAAGAATCCTCCTCTCGAACAAGCCGTGCGAAAAAAAATCGAGGAATATCAAGCGAAGCAGTATGCGCATAAGTTGACGGATGAAGAGATGGCATCGGCGAACCCCAACAAAGTCTGGTACTTACCTCTCGGCGTTGTTGTACATAAAAATAAGCCCGGCAAGATACGTTTAGTCTGGGACGCGGCAGCTCAGGTTAATGGAACGTCGCTAAACTCCATTTTGCTTTCTGGGCCGGATCTATTGACTTCGCTGCCAGCCATTATTCAGCAGTTCCGGGAACGACCGGTGGCTTTCAAAGCGGACATTCGCGAGATGTTCCACCAATATCGGATTAGGGAAGATGATAAGCACCTATTGCGCTTCCTGTTCCGATCATGTCCTTCGTCCAAGCCGGACGTGTACGTTATGGATGTGGGCACCTTTGGGGCAGCTTGCTCACCTACATCTGCCCAATACGTGAAGAATTTGAATGCATCCCAACATGCAGATCGATTTCCGGAAGCAGCAAGGGCTATAGTTCGTCGGCACTATGTTGACGACTATCTCGACAGCGCAGATACTGCCGAAGAAGCCATCAACCGAGCTAAGCAGGTCCGGTACGTGCATTCGCAAGCCGGATTCGAACTGCATAGCTGGATCTCGAACGACGGGTCGTTTATACGGGCGCATGGTGTCCAAGAAGCTGAGGATCGGGTGCCGCTGCAATCACACGACAATGGAGCAAGAGAACGCGTTCTTGGTATCATATAGTGTCCCCACGAGGACATCTTTACTTTCTCGACCGATTTGCGGAAGGACCTGCTACCGTATCTCATCGACGACCAGCGACCGACAAAGCGAATTGCCCTCCGCTGCGTGATGAGTCTTTTCGACCCACTCGGATTCCTGTCTCCATTTACCGTTCATGGCAAGATCCTTTTGCAAAGGCTATGGCGCACTGGCTGCGATTGGGATCAAAAGATCGACGACGACTGCTACGCACATTGGTCCCAGTGGAAATCAAAACTGCCTCTGATTGAAGACGTGAAAATTCCACGTTGCTATCTGCAAGGTGCTCCACCGAAGGTCTACGAGTCGCTACAGCTTCATGTGTTCGTTGATGCCAGCGAAGAGGCGTACGGCGCAGCTGCCTTCCTCCGAATCGATGCTGACGATGGTCCACGGTGCTCACTGGTTATGTCAAGAACAAAGGTGGCGCCACTGAAGCAACAGTCCATCCCTCGTATGGAACTAATGGGCGCAGTGCTGGGAGCGAGGTTGCTGAACTCGGTTGAAGGTAATCATGAGCTGAAGGTGACGAAACGTGTGCTCTGGACCGACTCGCAAAATGTGCTTTCGTGGATTCGATCCGATCAGCGCAAGTATAAACCCTTCGTAGCCTTCAGGATCGGCGAAATTCTCCAAGAGACGAAGATTGACGAGTGGCGCTGGGTGCCATCGAAGGCGAACGTAGCAGATATGCTCACCAAGTGGGGCAGGGGTCCTTGTCTGGATTCCGATGGACCCTGGTTTACTGGACCGCAGTTCCTGCAGCAACCAGAGGGAATGTGGCCGGTACAGAAAGCACCAGCACCAAACACGAAGACCGAACTTCGGGCATGCCACATGTTCCACTCTACGAAGGCGAACGAACCTTTAATCGATGTAAGTCGGTTTTCCCGGTGGAATGTTCTACTGCGTACGATCTGTTGCGTCTACAGGTTCATTTCTAACTGCCGACGTCGGGTTTCTCGAACGCCTATCGAGGTTGTTCCAGATTCGACCGAAAGAATGCGGAAATTGGTAATCCGTCATGTCGACTACACCATTGTTCCGCTGAAGCAAGAGGAGTACGAATTAGCCGAAGTCCTCCTGTGGAAAATAGCCCAACGTGAGTCGCTTGCATGCGAAGTGGCTATTACATCTAAGAACCGTCAACTGACATCGGAAAACCGGATTCCGATTGAGAAAACCAGCGCCATCTATCACTGCAAACCGTTCCTGGACGAGTATGACGTATTGAGGATGGACGGTAGAACGAAATTCGCGGACTTCATCCCATACGACACGAGATTCCCCATCATCTTACCGAGAGACCACAGCGTCACCGATCTGCTGCTAGCTGAATATCATCGGCGTTATGCACACGCAAACCGAGAGACGACATTCAACGAAGTCCGTCAGCGTTTCTATATCCCGAAGCTACGGACTGGTGTGAAGCGGGCGATGAAAAATTGCCAATGGTGCAGAGTCAAGAAGAGCCGACCGCAAGTACCTACGATTGCACCTGTACCTATTGAAAGAGTGACGCCCTTCCGGAGACCATTTAGCTACATAGGCGTTGACTACTTTGGGCCAATCGAGGTGACCGTAGGACGCCGCATCGAGAAAAGGTGGGTTGTGCTTTTTACATGCCTCACGATCCGCGCTGTGCACCTAGAGGTGGCACACAAATTGAACACTGACTCGTGTATCCAAGCCATTCGGAGATTTGTCCTGCGTAGGGGCCCACCAATCATCATCTTCTCCGATAACGGCACTAACCTGAAGGCAGCCAACAAAGAACTCCAAGAGCAGATTCGTCGGATCGGGACCGCCTGTGCAAATGTCTTCACAAATGCAAGGACGCGTTGGTGCTTCAACCCACCATCGGCCCCCCACATGGGCGGCATATGGGAACGTATGGTGCGAACGGTCAAGACTACTATGGCAACCCTGAACACAGGTCACCGAATGAGCGATGAAATCCTTCTGACTGTTATTGCCGAAACCGAAGAGATCGTTAATTGCAGACCATTAGTTTACGTGCCGCAAGAGTCATCGGACGCCGAAGCACTTACGCCTAACCATTTTTTGCGTGGCACTGTAACCGAATTGAAGGATCCTTGCGTCACACCAACGAGTCAGGCAGAGGCACTTCGGAGTACATACCAGAGGTCGCAGTACATTGCAGACGAACTATGGAAGCGGTGGCTAAAAGAGTATGTGCCGGCACTGAACATGAACACCAAATGGCTGGAGGACTCGAAACCACTGAAAGCGGGTGACCTAGTGTTCATTACCGACGATCAGAATCGCAACGGATGGATTCGAGGACAGGTAGATGAAATCATTATCGGCAAAGACGGTCGTATAAGGCAAGCGGTGGTTCGCACTTCCGGTGGACTGTTCCGGCGACCAGTGGCTAAACTTGCAGTCATCGAGATTGAGTCCTCAGGTAAATCTTTCCAGGAAGCAGGTTCTGGACAATGTACATATTAAAATATATCGAAAGTAGGGTTGTAATTCAGATCAAGATATAACACTCGTCAGATTCCAAAACTTGTCAGTTCGATCCAGATAGGCTCAGGTACAGACTGGCTATCACGTTCGGTTCAATTTGCAGCATCACACTTGGTTTGGAGGTGCCGATTACCGAGTCCGCCTTTTAACCTGTTTCTAAGATGTTGAATATACTGGGATCGGCGTCTATAAAGTTTTGGGCGATATTTGCTGGCGAGATCCTCATTATTTTTTCAGGACTAGCTTCCGTTCCAGTCCTATGTTCACTCATCGATGCTAACCAGGCTGTCGGATCCGTCGTACCAAGAATAATTATTTTGAATTTGATTTGTTTAAAAGACAGCTATTTACATCTGTTGGTTGTATGGCAATACTCTGTCATGGACTTCTCAGTCGCTGCAGCCATTTTAAGCAGAACCCTTTCTTCAGCAAGTAAACGGAAATCACACGGCGTGTTCTCAAATTTTTCAAAACATTTTCTCAATCCTTCGTCCGACGTGGTTATTGGCACACCAATGCCAAAAAACCCAAAAAATCGAATTGAAAATATCCTGTAAGTTTCGTCAACAAAATATTTAGATTCCTTTCGGGCTTGAGGTAGACAACCCAATGTACCGGTTCGAGATATTTTGGCTCAACGTGATCAAGAGTATATGAAACTCATACATGTGTTTTTAACTAACATTAGCCTTAGATTGTAGTTTGTTAAACCTCTATGTTTACTATAAGATTTTTTATATCTGTGCATGTGTGTTTTTTTCCTTCTAAAAAATGTTCAAGTTGAAAGAAAACCGTAAGTTGTATAGTTATAAGTTTTAAGACAATTTAGAATTTAAAATTAATGTGTTATGTAAACCTTACTCTTAATTCCCGCCCAGCTGCCCATCCGTTAAATTGTTATTCCTATTAACCTCGAGGCGGCCGCGGACAATCGGTTCTAGCCCCCTAACTATAGTTTTAAGATATCCGATGTAGGGAAACTGCCCCCATATTCATCTCATTGTCCCTATATTCATCCTACTATGAATCAAACAATTGGGCAGTTGAAGGATCGGTTTCGTTTTCTTATAATGTTTGCTTACGTTGAATAACTACAATAAACATTACTAACTAATCCTGTCACGCGTATATTGTTTTATTTCAAGTAGAATGAATATAGGAACAATGAGATTAATATAGGTACATCTTCCCTATATTTTCGAGTAGAGATCGTAACTTACCATTTCTGTCGTACTGATTAATGGCCTCTTCACTTCACCCAATTGCACTTTATTGTTATGTTCACTATATTCCTAACATTGGATTTCGCTGGAACGAAGGATGTTGCGAGCACGGACAAAAAGCAGTTAAAAGAACTCATGAAAATGTAATATTTTAACCTTCATTGTAAACATTGTTTTTCGGCTCTGCACTCCCGTTTCAATTTACTCAATTTTTGAGTACAATTGTGTACTATCTCTTTTTCTCTCACGGAAATGTTACTCAATTTTCTTAAAAAGTGGATCTACTCAATTTTATGAGTAGATCCACTTTTTACGAAAATTGAGTAACATTTCCGTGAAAGAAAAAGAGATAGTATACAATTGTACTCAAAAATAGAGTAAATGAAACGGGAGTGTGGTGAGTTGTTTCTTACGACATCTTTACTTTTGGTTTTAAATCGGTTCTCAAACTCGATGTTTTAACGTATTTTTGTATTTTACTAAAATAAACCACCAACATATGTGAGTGGCCCGAACAGCATGCATACTGTTGTTTCAAATCGATTCGAATTTGAGTAATTTTACTGTGCACCTCTGTACAGAGAATATGTCAGGAACATAGTAATTTATCGCATTCGCTGCCGATGTCAGTTTACCAGAACGGATCCTGCTGCAAACCTAACCATTTTATCCAACATTTCAGTGATTTCTTGTAGAAGTGCAGTGGTCTCTGCGGCAACCTTCAAAGCGAGTATCACGTCAACACATGCCTACCCATTCCCTACTTGACCAGCTTTCGAGGTGGCCGGCGCTAGTATTACCAACAATCAATGTGCAACTAGCGATTTGAAATTGGTTCACTGTTGTAGAACCCCTAGTTCCGAAGTACACCTTGCAGTCTGCACCTTGCCATGCACTCTTGCGCTTTTCACTACCTTTTGGTACAAGTATCTTTGTTTTTGTTTTCATTCGCTATGTTATTTTGACAGAATATTTGAGAGTGTGTTGGTGTGAGCTTCGGTCTTAGGGGCGAATCATTAAGCTTGGGACCGAGCTTGGGACCGATGTGCTAGTACTTCCACTATCGTACTAGAGAACCGGCTTCTAGTACTGGCAAAGTGCCGTGTATACTAGATTATTTTAAATGTTGCGTAAGCGTGTTTTACTGTGCATGTTAGTTATGTCAGCTGATGTTTACAAATTCAACTGGAACATGTAGTATCCTTTTGTCCACCCCACTGGTGGGGAACTGCATGATGTGAAACTTTTCTGGCTCCCGTCGTGCTGATCCGGAGAACCGAGTTACAGGAATTAAATTAGATCGGGAAATTTAATTTTCATAGCGACAAATCTAAATTGATCGCAAGGCGCCGGAGGATTTGAGCCGACGACGATGAAGGAACGGTTGAAGCGTTTAAGTGTTCAGCAATAACTTACCGACTAGCTATCCTGTGTAAGGCAATCCAGTAGTTGACTGCAGCACCATTGTGATTCGAGCTATGAAGACTGCCAATATTGCTGAAAAACGATGTCGTCGTCCTAAATAGAGATTGAAATTTATTGGAGAAAAGCAATGGTCCTTTGCTGTAGTCGATGGTTTCGTATGTGATGATGCTGCTAGACTATTCACTCGTTTGAGAATAGCGCAATCATTAGCATGGTAGGGCAGTGACTTTATATTGTCATCAGTTGGAATAAGCACTGATTAAAAGACATTCGCTGGGGTAGCTGCTCTGACTAAAGTCATCCTCTGCTTCGAGTTTTATAGGGTAACGAGAGATTCTCTTCAGTAAAGGATATTATGTGATAAGATACAGTTTTAAACATCATACCAAATAATCGAAAGTCGTTTCCAATGTGCAGATATTAAAACGATACTTTCATATTAGGATGAGATGAATTAGTATTCAGCATGAAATTTCTTCCAAATGGGTTTTTTTTTCACTATCGTACAAAATAAAGTATTTCTTGAAATTTTGTCCACGAATAGAGTTTAATGGACAAAAGCTATTTAAGTTGTGTGGTTCACACCTAACTCTTGTCATTTGATTACTATTGATAGAGAAGCACATATTGCTCATATTGGTCATCAATTAGTACCTTCGTTTCCCACCTTCCAAACGTATCACTACAATAGGTTTGAATAATGTTTGTTTATCTGATATTTTTAATTTTGTATAATTTCTCACATAAAAACTTTTCCAATAACCCAAATCGCAATACTTATTAAGCTTTCTACGGGGTGGCTTGTTAAAAAGGGCGCGTAACTCTCGCTGAAACTGTTGAAGTAGAATTCACAGCATCACAGATTCGATAAAAAAAATGATACATATTCAATGTCATATAGTAATATATAAAATATAGTGAATTAATATTATAATTATAAAAAATATAGTGAATGAATATTATAATTACAAATAATATAGTGAATGAATATAAATATGATAATAACACTTTCATTTCTGAACCTGAAAGTTCAGACAATGTAGCTACGAGAAAAACAATTGATTTAAAAATTATCTCATGGAACTTGGGATATCAACGGATGAAAAAAAAAAAAAAAAAAAAAAAAACAAAAAATTTTCAATTTTTTTTTTTTTTTTTGGCCATAATTTTTTATGTTTTTGTTCATATATAATATAGATAATATAAAGAAAAAAAAAAAAAAAAAAAAAAAACAAAAATAACAAAAATAAAAAAAAAAAAAAAAAAAAAAAAAAAAAAAAAAACAAAAAAAAAAAAAAAACACACCCCAAAACTATAGAAAAAAACATATAACCCAAAAAACCCCCCCCCACCCCAAAACCCGACCAGTTTCACTTTTTCTAAGATAAAAATATACAAAGATAAAAAAATATTTTCACAAAAATACACCGAGAACATAAAAAAAGTAGATACAATATATATCACAAATATTCTGTTTTTTTTCAGAAAATAAAAAAAAAATATGTGTGTGTGTGAATATTTTTTTTTGTGTGTGTGTGTGTGTCCAATCTAACACCCATTGGCCGGCAATGGTATTATGGAAGAAATCTGTTTACAACAATCATTGAAGTGACCATTGGAAGCAGCTTTAATCCGGGAGCTAGAAAGTGATAGCTCTACTGCAGATCCAGCAACCCATTTCAGAATGTCTGAAGAGTCACGCCCATTCCGAGGTTACTTTCACATACAATAAGCCCCGCATGTAAACATTACCGATATCATTTGGATAAGGGCACTGCAACACGCTTCCAGATTTGGAAATTTAAAATTTCCAAACCAGGCACGTATTTAGTATTTTTTGAAAATAAGATTTTTGTTATATAGTTAGATACATCTCACCCATGTCCGCCTCCTCAATCACACTATCTTGTTCATTCGTAAAAATAAAAATTTTCGACGTTGATTCGTGATTAATTTCATGCACTCGCGATTAAATATGCGCACAAAATTAACGTTACTAAACCGCCCGCTAGATATGCAACCTGCATAACAAAACTCTGTACACCCCGTGGTGAATGCACCTAAAATTATGTGCAAGCTTTTCACCCGCCCGTGCGCGTTGTTTTCGTTTGCTGCTTCTGACCAGCAAATGGCCGTTCTTTACATTGCACTACTCTTCTTTTTTTTTCACTCCACACTCTGACAATAATGCAAATCCCCGTTATGTGGCGACTTTATATCGAGCTTCAAAACTGCTAATAATCATCGATTAACTCGCGACAAAGCGCAAGAACCCTCTAAACTAATAAATTATGCCCGAGTGTCACAATATTACCACTAATAACCAAAACTAAGCTGATTTAACTCTTCTTCCGGGTGCGAGGGCGAAGCACAAAAACAAACAAAAAACGGGGAAATACTACCGACACTCACACATTTCGAGAGGGAATCGATTATATTCACTACGGCTTACACAATTTTCGCGGAGATTTTATGATTACACTGTTAGCTCAAGTTAAATTACGAATTATTGTTTGATTTCTTTTCGCGAAAACGACGCAGCAAAAAACAAAACACGTCAGTTTCGAAGCACGGCTTGCTGCGATCGATCTACTGAAAATAAAAATTAGATATGTATGAATATCCTAATAGTCTTGAAAAAACTGAAAACAGCTAATAATAAGGCGAAATAAATTTCATATGAGTATGAATAATGCCAAAAACTGAATCTTAATAAAACTAAAATAAAAAAATAAATAAAAAATTTAATTTTCGAAAGCCCTTGTTCGTCTGGACCCACCCATAAATGATTCTTTAGGTCTGTGAAATAGGAAATGAATGAATGAAAGAGCTTTTTTTAAGTAGAATTTTGCGTATATGATCCCTTCAAAAAAAAAACATTAAAAACCTTCCTATCTTTTCAAATACATAACGTTTGTATAACTGGGATATCCATGGATGATCTGAAATTGTATAGCATATAAGGAATAATGAACCTAAAATTTCGATGTGCTGCTCTGCTAGTAAATGTGATATAACCACAATCGAACTGACTCTTAGCTTCGGGTCTTGATCCCTACTGAGCCCTTGCGGCACGTCAAGCCGGCCAGTGCAGCGCAAGGGTCTAGATATTTTCATATGTAGCCCGAAAATATGTCTATACACTGTAGAAAAGTTGTCTAAATTTGGCATCCTGATTCCCTAAAGTCTAAAAAAATTCGATGGTATGTTTTTCAAATGGCTCATCTAAACACAAACTAAATAAACAAAATCTGTGTAGAGTAAATTATAGTGCTTTCACTATCTTACAGCCGATAAATCAAATGTGAAAATTACTTATGTGTTTCAAAGCAGTTTTATTTTATTTTGTTTTGTAAAATGTTGTGTTTGGTATAGCGAATACAGCTGGCAATTAAATCAGAAAATCAAAAGAAAAAACAGTCCGAAGACGGTATGTAAATTTGTTAATAAATCTATCGAATGGGACGAAGTTGCATGTATGAATAGACCCAATTTGGTTCTTATAGACCGACATTACATCCATACCCCCTCGAAAGTTTTCGACTTTATAAATTGAGTTGTTGTAACTTTTCGTGATACATATTACCAAATATCTTTTTAAACTTGTCTAAGCAACTCTATAATTAGTTGAATATCGCTTTCAGCTAAAATACTTTGAGTTATAAAAAAATGTATTCGATCGTTGCATATTAGGCTGAGTCAACGGACACATACCCTATTGATCAGATTTACGAATTTCCTAATAATGAAACGCATCATGAAGAATTAATTTTGATCGTTATCAAAATCCCAATTCTTATGTCAGGGAATTTTCACTACATTAAATTTGGAACTTTGCCATCAAAACGAAAAGTCATTTCAACCCCATTTAACCTGGCTATCTAAAGTGATTCATTGACGTTAGGAGTTAACCAACAGTGTGCAATAGTTGAAAAATATCGAATTTGTAATAAACAGGAACTTACAGACATAACAGGCGACGGCTGCATCGACAACCTTTTGAGAGGTATCAACGCATCCTGCCCCTACGTAGAACAACAAGACAATGCGGATTTTAGACCAATCGACGAGCACACGTTGGTTTTGAGAAATGCCGTTAAATCTATTCTTCTGAATTCAAGCTGTGACATAAAAACTCGAAAGGTAACTGGTACCTTGCGTATACCACGGACTATTCCCTTTTGGGTTCATGCTTATACAATATCCCAATGCTCTTTTTCCATAGACGGGGTCGAATACGATAACCGAAAGACAACGAATTACCATGAGATCCGAATAATATCAACGTTTGAAGTATATGTTCAAGCTGTAACAATAATTAATAAACCTGATCTGCGCCAAGTCGACCTTCTGCGAATTGAAAACCGAAACCACATCAATAAACTTCGAGAGCATCATTGGACAACAACACATAACGACTGGATTCCTATCTCTGTTCGTCGTCTTGATTATCGGGGTTATAATTATAATCCTGAAAGGGAAACCTGGCTACCCAGTACAGGTAAACCTCCAGGTAGCACCAACATGCATCGCCTATATCTGGAACGGCGATACCATTGAACCAGCAGCATGCACATAATCAGCACTTTACTCGATCGAAAATATGCATCGAGAACTACGATGACGGATTGGAGTGTCAACAGAACGTGACACAGCCGTGTACCTTGGTAGGGACCATAGTTTAGCTTATTTTAATGAGTCGGAAATAAAATCAGTCTTGTATTAGAAGTTAAGTTGAATGGTTTTTAGTATCCGCGATACAAACGTTATCAACTTATTTTTTCAAACATTCGCATCACCTTTCGTCGCTAAAGTAGTTTTATAGCTATATAAGACCAAAGGAATACATTGGATGAGGTTAACATGAATTTGTTCTTCACCCCTAGCAATATTACATAACATCCAGCAATCACAAAATGTTTGGTGCAGAGAAATATGTTCGTTTACCCAGCCAGCCGCTGACAGAAGTGATGTGGAAGAGTTGTCTTGCGATGAAGCAGAAGTTTAACAGTACGTGGCGTTTCGGTGACAATTCCCTGCAACTATGGACTCATCCGAGTCGTTCACATCCGCACCGTGCAGCTTCCAGGCATTCGACATGCCCACAAAACTCACCACAACCATCATGATCGAAAATTCCTTTCCATATGATGCGTCCACATCCGCAGATCGAGGTTTATCGAGTTCCAACCGACCATTCGTCCGAGAATCAATCGAAGAGATGAAGTCATCGAATGCACACACAAAGAAAAAAAAAAATATATAAAAAAAAAAATTTGTTTTTTTTTTTTTTTTAATTTCCCAAAAAACCACCAAACAAACAAAAAAAAATATTCCCTCTACATAAAAAAACACAAACAAAAAAAAAAAAAAAAAAAAAAAAAAACAACACCGCACAAAAAAAAAAAAAAAAATAATTTTTTTTTAAAAAAAAAAATCCCCCCCCCAAGTAACAAAAAAAAAAAAAAAAAAATAAAAAAAAAAAAAAAAAAAATTTTACAAAAAATTTTTTTTTTTTTTTTATAAATCAATAAAAATTTTTTTAAAAAAAACATTTTTTTTGAAAATCATTTGATTTTAAATGAAAGTGGGATATTATTATTGAAAATGACAATTTACGCGTGAGCATCATATATATTAAAAGTGATAATTTGTTCGAGTGTATGACGCGAGCAGAGAATGAGAGCCGCGGTGAGTGCCCGTGAGCGGATGACAAGAAGAGAATAGAATGGCGGCAGAACATAAACAAGATAGGCGAAGTAGAAGAGAAAAACAGTTGGTTGCGTATGCATCACAGTTGAACCTTGTAGTGTAAGAAGGAGTAGGGAATGCCAGCATTAGTTGATTGTCTTTCAGTGTACTGAGATAAAAGGTATAAATATACGGTCGAGTCTTCGACAATATTTGTAATCTAAAACAATCTCTTATAATTTGGAAAAGGATTTACCGAAGTCTTATGTTATCAAAATCTTCTTCTCAGCTATCGTCGTCATAAATGTTTAATTAGCTCTGTTGGAGAATTCCAAAGCTGTTAAACATTTAACAGGTTATGGGCCCAGAGTTGCTGTGCCACCAGATGCAATTTTGTTCAAGGCGGAGACTTCTGTTAAACAAAATTGATAGGACTGTTCAAGGCGGAGATTTCTGTTGAACAAAGTTAATAGGGCTGTTCAAGGCGGAGACTTCTGTTGAACAAAGTTAATAGGGCTGTTCAAGGCGGAGAGTTCTGTTGAGCAAAATTGATAGGGTTGTTCAAGGCGGAGATTTCTGTTGAACAAAGACCGATACATTTTTTTTGTAAACATTTATCAGGTTCCAGCATTATGGAAAATAGATTTCGACGAGTCGTTATTCCCGTGTTTAAAGGGGATGAAAAATCCTTTCCTTTTTGGAAGAAAAGGATGGAACATCTATTAAAACAAGAAGGACTTGATCATACTCTAATGCGAACCCCTGTAGACGAGGATTATGCTCAGCCAATTGAAGGGGGGACAGACGAACAAGAGCGTGAACGAGAAGAAAAGTTTGCCAAAAGGGTTAAAGATGATGAGTTGGCAGTAAATGAATTGCTTATGGCAATTGATGATGATCCGATGGCGCATATTTTGGAATGTCAGTATGCAAAATCCATCATGGATAAATTAACAGCAACTTATCAAAAGCATGGTGCTACGGCCATGCTTGGGTTACGATCTAAATTGTATTTGCTTCGTAACAAGGGTTTTAAATCTTTGCAGCAACTTTTTACTGAACATGCAGAAATTATTAGGCAATTGAATTGTATGGGTGAAGTCATTTCACAAGCAGATCAACTAAATACATTATTGGTTGCGATTCCTGAACAATTCAATCACCTAATAGGTGCTCTATCTGTCATTCGAAAAGATGAACTAAACCAAATGTCACTAGATCAAGTCAAACGTATTTTTCTTGACGCAGATAAATCATCCAGCAAGGACCGAAACGCCGAGGATATGGAACGCAAACAGGTTGCCTTTGTTGGACGCAAGAATCCAAACCGCAAACCATTCAACACCAAACGGGATTATTCGGGCTATAAGTGCCATAGCTGTGGCAAGATGGGCCACGTGAAGAAGAATTGCTTGGCCAATAAACATAAAAAGGGGAGTGACAAGGCGAACGTAGCCTTGTTGTCTGCGTTAGTCGAAGCATCCCTCCACCTGGATCAACAGAAAAAGGAAGTGGTTACTGAACCAGAAGCGTCGACCACTGTGGAGGTAGAGCGGCAGAATGGCCAGTTTAAGGTGTCGCTACCGTTGGCCCGGCTAGACCTACCAAGGCTTGGGCATCTGCGACATGAGGCAGGCTTGCCATTCAGCGCACACCTAAGAGATGCCATTTTCGCCAGGCATGAAGAGGAGAAGCGGTATTATACTCCAGTCCGATCGTTTATGGGATCTAGGATTGATAGATTGCCTGCGGGGATTCCCAAACAATCTTTGATCCTGGACAGCGGTGCGTCAAACCATATGCTACGTGAACTTCACATTTTCAACGAACTGTGGGAGATGGGAAAGGAAGTCAAGGTAGCTACGGCCCAGGATGGCACGAAACTAAAATGTTCGCGTATGGGAAATCTGCAGTTGAGAACCGAATATAATAAATTCATTAAATTGTATAATGCGTACTATATTCCTGAGTTACATTGTAACTTGATATCAGTATCGAAACTCGAAGACGAGGGTATGGTCATCATCTTTAAGAACGGTAAGGTTGAGGTTTTCAACAGAAATGGAGAAGTCTTTCTCACAGGAAGGAAATCTGAAGGATTGTATATCTTAGATATTTATCCAGAGAATTTTCAAGATCTTGCAAACGTAAGTAAGGTAGAGAATTGTTCGAGATTATGGCATGAACGATATGGTCACTTGGGGGACACTTCCCTGTTAAAACTGGTTAAGGACAATATGGTTGAAGGGTTACATGTTCACCCAGCATCCGTTTCAACTGAAACATCCATTTGTCAAGGATGCGTAGACGGAAAGCAGTCGAGGAAACCGTTTGATAGCAGACCGCGGGTTAGGTCCAGTAGGCCGCTAGAGTTGATCCATTCAGATGTTTGTGGCCAAATGTCAGATGATACTTATGATGGTTATAAGTATTTTGTATCGTTCATTGACGACTTCACACACTTTGTAGTAGTTTACCTGATCAGAGCAAAGAGTGAGGTGCTTCAAAAATTCAGGGAATTTGAAGCGATGGCGACTGCCATGTTCTCTTCTAGAATTAGTCGATTGCGAACGGATAACGGTGGTGAATATTTTGGGAGAGAGTTCAGAGATTTCTGTGTTAAGAAAGGAATCCAAATGATTCCTACTGCTCCTTATACGCCGCAACAAAATGGAGTTAGCGAGCGTATGAACCGTACGTTAATGGAAAAGGTAAGAGCAATTTTACACGGGAGTGAAATGCCTTATGAAATGTGGGGGGAAGCACTTTATGTTTCGGCATATTTAACAAATAGGAGTCCGACAAGTGCTTTAAGTTGTTCCAAGACCCCATATGAAATGTGGTTCAATGAGAAACCAGATGTAAGCAAGTTGAGAACGTTTGGTTGTGTTGCGTTTGCACATGTTCATAAGGAACATAGAACCAAACTGGAGAAGAAGAGTAGGAAAGTTTGTATGGTTGGTTATGCACCAAATGGATACAGATTGTGGGATAATGATAGAAAGAAGATTATCATTTCCAGAGATGTCGTCTTTGACGAATCAAGCTACTACTTCAAACAACTTAATGAAAGAATGGATGGATGTGACAATGATCCTGTTGTGGTAGATTTACCAATAAATGTGAATAACGAACGCTGTGTGGTAGATTTACCAATGACCCCAAACAATGAATGCGTTGTGGTAGATTTACCAATAAATGTGAATAACGAACGCTGTGTGGTAGATTTACCAATGACCCCAAACAATGAATGCGTTGTGGTAGATTTACCAATAGATGTGAATAATGCGTCTTGCGAGGTAGTTTTACCAACAGGTGCTACACCTGAACAAGATATTGTTCTGGATCCTGAGTTTGTGTCTGTGCAAATAGAGAATCAGGAGAGCATTGAAGATGATATTGATATTTTTCATGATGCTAAAAACGACACTGATGAGGAGACGGCTGAGACAGAGAATCTTGGTCAACGTTCTCGGAGGGCGCCTGCCTGGTTAAGAGACTATGAGACTAGTTTTCTTTTATCAAGTAATTCAGGGGAAGTTCCTCAGAGAGTAGACGAGCTTAAAAAGCGACATGATTGGAGCAAATGGAAAGTTGCCATTGACGAGGAATTGAAATCCTTATGTGAAAATGATACATGGACTTTAGTGGAAGACATTCCAAATAATCGCAAGCCTGTGAACTCCATGTGGTTATTTACGATCAAAGATGATCAAAGATATAAAGCAAGACTTGTGGCGAAGGGTTGTTCCCAACGTCCTGGTTTGGATTATGGAGAGACTTTTGCACCAGTAGCAAGGATGACAACAGTTCGAACGTTTCTTTCTCTTGCTGTTAAAAATGATTGGTTAATACATCAAATGGACGTTAAAACGGCGTTTCTTAATGGGTACTTAGAGGAAGAAGTGTACATGAAATTGCCATTTGGTAGTTCGAACCTATGTAAACTGAACAAGACCATATATGGACTCAAACAATCAAGTCGTGCTTGGAATCTCAGGTTTGATAACTTCATAACGAAGTTGGGATTCAAAAGAATCAATTCAGATACTTGCGTTTATATTTCCACCTCAAAAGGGATATACATCATTCTTTACGTTGATGACATCCTGATCTTTTGCAAAGATATTACCCAGATAGATTGGATTAAGAGTCAATTATCGAATGAATTTAAGATGAAAGACTTAGGTGAAGTAAAGCATTTTCTCGGTCTAGACATCAGTCGAGATTTCAAAGCTGGGATATTAGAAATATCACAAGAGAAGTACATAAACAAAATATTATGCAAGTATGGTATGGAAAATTGTAAGTCTGTTGGGACTCCCATGGATCCTAATGTAAAATGGAAAAAGAATGTCGGAGATGAGACAAAAGCGCCATATAAGGCGTTATTGGGTTGCTTACAATACTTGACATTAATGTCAAGGCCGGACTTAACCTTTTCCATAAGTATTTTCAGTCAATATCAGAGCTCACCAAATCACGAACATTGGACGGGGCTCAAACGAATACTGCGATACCTCCAGGGGACAAAGACTATGCGAATCGTATTGGCGAAGAAGGATGACGTTGTGCCACTCGAAGGATACGTGGACGCTGACTACGCGAATGATGAAGATGACAGACGATCGATTTCAGGACAGGTGTTCTACGTATACGGAAACATCGTATCTTGGTCATCAAAGAAGCAGGAGATCATAAGCCTGTCGTCAACGGAAGCCGAGCTGATTGCACTGTGCCACGGTGTAAAGGAAGGAATTTGGTTGGTCAAATTACTGCGTGAGATTGGGATAACCGCAATTCCATTTACGGTATTTGAGGACAACCAGCCATGCATTCGGATTGCGGAAGAACCGCGTGAACATCAAAGAACAAAACATATTGATGTGAAATATATGTTCATTAGGAGTTTGATTAGGGATAAGACGTTAATTTTAAAATACATATCGACAAATAAACAAATCGCGGATGTATTCACTAAAGCATTGACGAAGATTAAGTTTCAGGAGATGATTAGTTATCTACAGCTAGTAAATTGAGGGGAAGTATTGAAAATGACAATTTACGCGTGAGCATCATATATATTAAAAGTGATAATTTGTTCGAGTGTATGACGCGAGCAGAGAATGAGAGCCGCGGTGAGTGCCCGTGAGCGGATGACAAGAAGAGAATAGAATGGCGGCAGAACATAAACAAGATAGGCGAAGTAGAAGAGAAAAACAGTTGGTTGCGTATGCATCACAGTTGAACCTTGTAGTGTAAGAAGGAGTAGGGAATGCCAGCATTAGTTGATTGTCTTTCAGTGTACTGAGATAAAAGGTATAAATATACGGTCGAGTCTTCGACAATATTTGTAATCTAAAACAATCTCTTATAATTTGGAAAAGGATTTACCGAAGTCTTATGTTATCAAAATCTTCTTCTCAGCTATCGTCGTCATAAATGTTTAATTAGCTCTGTTGGAGAATTCCAAAGCTGTTAAACATTTAACAATTATTAATAAAAAAATATTTTTTCCTTATTAAAAAAAAAAATTTTTTTTACCTGTTCCATGTAGAAAACACCGAAATTTAACTAATGCATAATCCCCACCCAAACGCTGCATTCGGATTATATTAATCATCTAAATAAACTTTGTTTGAGTCGTTTTTCGATCGCCGTCAGGATATAACAGCATTCCCACATATAAAAAAACAATTGATAAACTTATACTGCACGACGGTTCTCACAATTGGCATGAAAAAATCAGTCTTGAAAATAGTCACTGACGCTGGTGATTTCCAGTTCGCATTTGTCGCATTTCACGTCTACGCTTCTGTTTCGGCCGGAAGAGTGTCGGACCCGGTGTCCTCCGTCGTTGTCGTGGTGGTTGCCTGGTGAACACCTGGCGTCGCCTAAGAATCGGACTTCAAGAGCGAATCGTTGACGATGGACCGGTCGTCGACGGGGTTTGTTCGGACGGATTGGAAGAAAGTTAGCTGTTCCTGTTGTTCGTTGGGGTGTTATGCTGCTTCATGTTGCTTATTGGGTTGTCCGGCGAGCTGGTGCTATCGGTGGAAAGAGTACTTTGTCAGAGCGTACTACTATAAGGCTTAAACTTCGAATGTACATAATCTTCATAGAAAATAAACCACCGAGTCTCACCTTAAAATCCTCGACAAATCCCCCCCCACCAAAAAAAAACCCCCGGCGAGAAAAAAATATCCCCCCCCCCGGACAAAAAAAAAGAACAGAACGACAAGAACAACCCACTCTTTTTTTTTCTCTATGAAACGAAGACGGCTTGCTTTTGTGTTGGGGGATTTGACAGTTCCACAATTTTTATGGTAAAAGGAATCACTTTTAAATTTACACACTCAACCGAAAAAATACACTTTCAAATCAAACGCAAAACTTTCATAGTGGATAATTTTACTTTTAATTTAATGAAAAATAAACTCTTTTCAGAAGTAAAGTGCAAAACTTTTAATAAAACAAGATCTATTTTTTGTGTGCAGTTGCGTTAAAATGAATGAGTACGTTATATCAACAGTTATATCACCGACAAACCGACATGAAACTCAATCTTCACTATTGATCAAGAATGCATAACGATCGATTCAAATGTGCAGCGATCCCATCTGTCAAAACCTATAGAATCATTTTATCTAGATCAAATAAATGTGTCCAGAATTGCTCAGACATGAACCTTCTTATCAAGTTCCCAAGGGAGTTCGTGGCATCAATAAACGTTCTCAGCGAACACGAAGATAGATGTCAGTAATATAATTTGATCAGAAATATTAAGACATTTTCTATTGTACTACTCCTTTCCTTCACACCCCCCCTTTTTTTTTACCTCTCCATGCTTATTTTCCCCCCTTATCCCCCCCCCAAACACCACCCACTCCCTTTTTCCTCCCCGGAGCCCCACCCCACAACAAAACTCCCCCTCTCCCCCCCCCTCCCCATATTTTATAACTACTACTTCCACTTCTTTTTATCTATATACCACCACCCAACCTCTCCCCCCCACCTCTATCTTTTCCTCTCCCCTCTATTCCAAAAATATTTTTTCTCTTCTTTTTTTCATTCCAATTAAAATTCCAAAAACAAAAAACCCGCCCCCACGATAGATTCTTTCCTCTATCTTCTTTTTTTCCACCCCCCCCCTTATAGGCCCCACCCTCACACCCCCCCCCCCCACCTTATAATTTTTCCCTCTTTTTTTCTCTCTCTCCAATATCAATCCACCCTTTCTTTTTTCTTTTCCCACCACAACCAAACTATTTTAACCCCACCCCCCCCCACCCTCCATCTTCTTTTCCCCCCCCACCACCAACCAAATCCCCCCCCATAATCAAAATTCAAATTTCCAATTACCCTCTTTCCTACTCTAATTTCCACATTTGTTCACACTAACATCTAATTTTTATTCACTTCTCGTTTCCCACCACCTTATTATACCATCACGCCTCTACTCTATCTTATTTTTTGTTTTCTTTTTCTTTTTGTTTTTCTTTTTTTTTTTTTTTCCCCACCCCCTATTTTTTCTTTTTCTTTCCTTCTCCTTCCAAATAATATATAACATCTACTTACTTTCCTTTTTCCCTCTAAACTTTCCTCTCCTCTCGCCTTCCTTTATTTTTTTTTTTTTCCTTCCGTTCTCTCCTCCTCCCCCCCCCGCTTTTTTTCACATACCACCTTCCCTCCTTTCCCTCCTACTCCTCCCCACTCCTATATTATATAAAAAAAAAAAATAAATTTTTCCCCTTTTTATATCTTAATATTTTTTTGCTCCCCCCCCTTTTTTTCCCAAAAAAAATTTTTTTTTCCCTTTCCCCCCCACACCAAGATCTTTCTTTCCATCCCTGACCAGCCATATCCCCCTTAACCCCCATTATATTTTTTTTTCCCGCCTTGCCACTTTCTCCCCTTGAAAAAAAATTTCCCCCCCTTTTCCCCCACTTTTTTGGGAAACCCCCTAAAAAACGTTTTTTTCCCCCCCCCCCCCTCCCCCCCCCATCCAATTCTTTAATTCCAACCTATCCTTTCGCAATCCCGCGCAAAAAACACCCCCCCCCCCCTTTCCCCCCAAATTTACTACCCCCCTCCATCATACTCCTCCCCCAACCCTCTTCCCCTCCTTCTCCCCCTCTCTCCCCCAAATATTTGGCCAACACCAATTTTATTTTGATTTTTTTTCATCTTGCCGGCTTCTCTTCTTGAATTTTGGCAATATACCATATATTGTCATTCATGTCGGTTTGTCGGTTTTTTTTTTTTTTTTTCCCTTCAACCCAAACACTATTTTTTCTCTCTCATATACACAACATACCACTAATTTCCTTTTCCCCCCCCCCCCCCACTATCATATTTCCCTTTTTTTTTTCTTTTTTTTCCATTTTTGAGAGTTTTCTTGAGTTCATATTAGGGGCGTATTATTAAGCTTGGGACCGAGCTTGGGACCGATGTGCTAGTACTGACTGAGCCAAGAAAAAAATCGTATTTGTTCGGGACCTACTGGTCTTAGAGTTAGTCTATGATAATATTCTAGTATATATGGAACTTGAAACACTGAAAATGTTGACCAGGTGCATCATGAATTATTACCGGTTTATTCGGTTTTTTTAATTGACCCCCGCTACCTCCAATTTTTGCAAGCTTTTGAGAGTGGGTTTAATTAGTTTCCGGCGCACACCCGGGGAACTAGTGGGCTTCCTTTTACTGGGGGCGTGTACCTCCGGAAATCCACTCTCATCGGCTTCGTCAGAGTCCAGTTCATCGGAAGACAAAATCAAACAAGGATTTTCATTTCGAGCGGCTGATACAGACGATGCAGACGCTCCGTTTTGCGATTTTAACATTTCTGCATACGTCTGCTTGGAGCGTTCATGTATGGAACGTCTCACATTACCAGTGTGCTTCTTGTACACGGGGCAGTTCTGCAAATCGTGGAGAGGCTCTTTGCCACAGTAAGCACACATTGTTGCTTCCTGTTGGCAAGCATCCTCTAGATGCCTTTGGCCGCATTTGCCACAACGGGGCTTGTTGTCGCAAAAAGTAGCCGTATGACCCAACTGTTTGCACTTGGTACAATTAAATACCCTTGGTACAAAAAGCCACACTGGGAAAAAAAAAACTTTATCAATTTCAACAAATTTTGGGAGAATTGATCCTGCGAAGGTCACTTGTAGTGAGTCCGATGGTGAATACGTCTTTTTTCCATCTACCATTGATCCTTCATGCAATGTTTTGCATTCCAGAATCTCAATGGTAGACGAAACAGAATCTGGAAGTCGCCCCTTACCTTCCATAACGTCTGCAAACTTCAGGCTCGCTGCAGAAACCACACCATCTATCTACACATCTCGAGATTATAACCTTCGTCACTAGCATTTTCATTTGCAATTTTGACCTAATGAAATTCGGTCCCCGGATAACGACGCGTCAAATTTTTTTTTATGCCCAAAAAGTCTAGGGCTTTCACTTTCTGCCGAAAGTAGACAACCCAAGGAGAGGCAGAAGACGGCTGAGAACAGCGCGCCAAAAAAACATCTTTGGGAGGCAAGTCGCCCCCCTTAGAATCATCCATGAAAAGACAAATTCAGTGACAAAAAAAATTAAATAAAACAAAATAAAAATCAGATGATTGTTTTTGAACCACCCTATACAGAACGATATTTTTTTGAACCACCCTATGCAGAACGATTCACTATATGGGAAAGAGATACACAAAAAAACACTAACAGATGAGGCAACAATAAAGGAGACTGTTACTGTGCTACTTGCCCTTACGCTGCGCCTTTGCTGGTATGGCACCTTCTGCTGTTGTTCGTAAACAAAGCACCGCTTGCTGAAACTTCGTAATAGACGCGTATCCTGTGACGAATCTGTGGTGACCGTGTGGCTTCATCGTAGTGCTGGCCGAAAACGCTCAGAAAAATACGTCCTTCACTCCCGAAAATCATCTAAAGAATGAATCTTAGCTTCTTCGCTTCTCCACATGCCAAATACACATACATCAACGACTCTCATTTTTCAATTTTTTTTCTTAGAGAGCGTGAGTATAACGTTCTCTGTCATACCCATGCTTATTAACTTATACTTCTATTTCCTCACTCTCCCCCTCTATCTAAATTGAGATTTGTAATCTCTTTCATCGTTCATATAGATATCAATCTTGCCACACACACACGTATGTATTTTAACTCTTGTTCCAAATGAGACTCTTATACAGTACATATTTATATACATATAGAAGATATTTCGCACATATTCGATTCCAATTATGTTTCGTCCCAGTGTTTCACTTCGTGCATGCTGGGAAGTGTTGCACGCATAGACAGTGATGCTAGATATTTAAGCATTACAACAATTCCAACATTTTACAAATAATATAATAAACAATCTATTTGACACATTAAGTCTCTCTCTTCTCTTCACTACAGCTATCCCCACCTGTACACTAATTAGAACTTCTTTCGAGCAGCTAAAAATAATGTTTGGAACTGCTCAAACTTTGTTATAGAAATATTTCGTTATTACCAGTAAAAGTAGTGAAATAGCTTAGAAAGTTATGATAACGTTCTAACAAACATTTAATTTGATGGTTCAGTAACCACTTATATACAATCACTACAACTCGTTGGGTCGTTTTGCTTCTATGTTCTGAGAACACTAGATTGAGTAAAAATAACAGTTAACTCAAAATTAGGTATGTTTTATTTTACTGTGTTTGAAAAACCAAACGTGGCCGCGGCTGCAAGTTTGCAGCAGATTTCGTCGTTCTTCATAAGGAAAACGACTGTGCCAGAACGAGGTTTGTCGTATTCATTATAAATATTGTTTTGCAGATGACATAGTTTTATATTAAATTTTAAAACCTTCCAGAAATCTCAACGGAAGCCGATAAACAGACCGGAAGCCGTCCACCAAAACAAGCTGGTACCAGCCAACCGGTGGCCAGCAGAAATCGAACACGACCTCATCCAGATGACATCACTAGCTCTAAACTCGTATCGCAGGAGAAAGATTCAGGTTGGTTTTTGTAATCATATTTCAGACAACTGAAAGTTGATCTGATGAATTATTGATTTGCGATTAATAAAGCTTATCAAATCTAGCAGTTTTTAGCGATTTAAACAATTTTATATTAATATCAGACATTTTCAGATATCTCATCGGAAGCCGAAAATCAGAGCGGACAGCATTCAGCAAAACAAGCGGGTTCCAGCCAACTAGTAGTGGCCAGCAGGAACAGAAAACGACCTCATCTGGATGACATAACTAGCTCGAAACTCATAGCACAGGAGGAAGAATCAGGTTAGTTTTTGTAATCATATTTTATACAACTCAAAGTGGCTCAAATTTGCTTAATGAATTGGTGAGCGATAGACACAGCTTATAAATTAGCTGGTTTCGACCATTTCAACAATTTTATATTAATATTAAAACCTTTCAGATATCTCATCGAAAGCATTCAGCAAAACATGATGGTACCAGCCAACTAGAAGTGGCCAGCAAGAACCGAACACGGCCTGATCCGGATGACATCACTAGCTTGAAACTCATGGCACAGGAAGAAGAATCAGGTTAGTTCTTGTAATCATCTGGTTCCCTTAGTGCTAAAACTAAGTAACTTAAATTTTTTAAAGCTTTTTGATTGAGTGTACCAAAATATCTCCCTAACCAAGACAAATATTCTAGTAAACTCAACTCTCAAACTCAAACATTTAGAGTTACCTAGTTTTAGCACTAAGGGGACGATATTTCTGATGGATCAAAATTGGTATAGTGAATTGATTAGAGATAGACAAAGACTCATTTTGTGTAAATTTTATACCTTATAAGATTTTTATATTTTTAATTTCACAGAACAATCTCCGGAAGGGTTACTGTTCCAGAGATATGCGACGCTGCCGGCCAGAAAATTCTTGAGGATAGCACAGAGCGAACAAATTTCGACCCGGATGATTACAGCGCATCAAAAATCGCAACTTCTGAGGAAGGTTCGTTGATCTCAAATGTTTTGCTTTGTCAAATTTATTGTAGCGTTACTTTCTTTTGGTATTGGATTTTAAATTTAAATTTTTTAGAAACATGCTATGATTTAGATGCAAATGATGATTCGACACCAAAGGTAACCGGAAGCAACTCTGATTATGATGATTCGTGTGAACCAGGTATGTTATGGAAATCAATGTTATATGTAAAAATATATTTGAAATGATGATACCACGGTTTTGAAAATATTCGCTCGTTGCACGAACATGCTTCATAATTTTCTTTCATGTGAAGTCTCGTTATCAGAACATAATTTAACAAACTTACTTAAATAAATATAGATTTATAAGCTCCTGTTTTTGATTAAAAAAATATGTTTTTTTGTTTTCCTAACATTTAAGAAAGAATTTTGGCAAACTATTTTTAATGCTTGTTAATGGCTATTGATTTTTTATTATAGTTAAGAACAACTAATTTTAAAAAATATTGAGAAAATTATGATGCATGAAACATAATACTAACTATACCAATATTAATTTGTCCTAGGTCCTTCTAAACGCGTCAAAACAAAAAAGACCAAAGCGATTCAAAAGTTTTGATTTAACTGCACGGAAAAATTAAAGTGGCTTGGTTCTAGTTTGAAGGGTCCGACATTTGCATACTGCAAGATTTGCGATAAAGATATGAAATGTATTGGTGGACTGCGCGATTTAGAACGACATTGGCGAACCGATGGTCACTTGAAAATGAAAAATCAGTTATTGGAGGTCCGGGATATTGAACCTTTTGTCGAACCATTTGCCAGTAATACTAAGGAAGCTGAAATCAGAATTTGAGCGTGGGCAGCTGAAAAAAACAAGTCTGCTACTGATGTTGAGGAATTCGTAAAACTCGCTAAAAACATATGTTTCAACAGCAGAATTGCGCACCAAATCACTCTTGGCCAAACTAAGGCTACTGCTATCACCAAAAACGTTCTTGGCGAAACGCATGATGATGAATTGAGGGAAAGCATGTGAGAATTCCCCTTCAGTCTTCTGACTGATGAATCCACCGACATATCTGGAAAGAAAGCGCTTGTTTTAGTGGTGAGGATTCAAAAGTGGAAAAATGGAAAATTTATAATCCATGATACATTTTACCACGTTTTTGAGCTCGTAGAAGCGGATGCTCAAACAATCTAAGATTTGATTGTAGCGAAATTTGAAAATGACCAGATCCCGTATAAGACAAACCTCATCGGCTTTGGCGCAGATGGTGCCAACGTTATGATGGGTGGCAATAAATCTGTCGCGACACTTTTGAAGAAAGATTGCCCGCACTTGTTCATCCTCAAGTGCGTATGCCATTCTTTTGCTCTTTGCGCTTCCCATTCGTGCAAAAACATCCCAGACGAAGTAGAATGGATGTGTAAGGTGACTCCGCCACCTGGACCCTACCTAACGACTCATGAATGTGAGCCGGGACCAACGGCTTTACTTCCCTTCCGAAGGAAGACGTGACCAGATTTTTTCGCCTCAGAAAAACCACCGACGTCGACTGGGATTGAACCCAGACCCACTGGGGTACCAAGTAGCAGTCACGCTTACCACTACACCACCGACGCCGGCATCATAGTCCTCTTAGAACAGCAAAATTTCAACAAGTCAAAAGCGTGCTGGAGATTAAGCCCTTAAAAATACTGCACCCATCAAATACACGCTGGTTATCGTTGGAACAAGTCGTTAGACGTCTGTTGGATAGATTCGAAGTCCTGAAAGTTTACTTTAGTTTTGGTGACACCAGTATTGACGCACGTCAAGCTTAGAAAATAAAGCAGATATATGATGTCCATGATAACCCAGCCACGCTTATCTACCTTTATTCACACTTCCGAAAATCAACAATCTGAACAAATTGTTCCAATCGGAAAATCACAAATTTACAAGCTGCACGAGGAATCAAACCGCCTAATGAAAACTGTTCTGGATTGTTTTATAAAACCTGAATACGTGAACAAAATCAAACTTCATGGTTCTATAGAAATAGAACCACACAGCTGTGTCGAACTAGATAAAATGTACATGGGAACAAAAGTGCAAATGCTGATTGAGAAATACTTGGACTAAAAAAAGCTCGCTGAGGTTGACCTTTTCAAGATTCGATTGAATGTGAGAAATTTTTTCATTACTATCGTCAATCAAATGTCTAAACGCTTCAAGTTCAACAACGGTGTGTTGATCAATTTGGCTATCATTAACCCAAAAAACCTGATGAACAAAGTTAATCCGTCGATATATCCGCTACTACAGCATTTCCCTGAACTGTATGATCCCGAGGAACTCAAACTTATTGATGACGAATTTAGAGAAATTCAGAACATAACAGTCAAATGGAACTACAAAGAAATAGAGTAGATAGATGGATCTGAATTCTGGAGCGAAGTTTTGTCCACGCGTAGGATGGGAGGAGAGTGGGCGTTTCCCCTCCTGCGGCGAATCATTCCAATCTTACTATCCCTATCACACTCGTCAGCAGCGGTTGAGAGATTTTTTTCGAAATACAATCTCAACAAATCGAAGGTTAGAAACAGCCTTAGCACAGTCTCAATGAAAGGAATCCTGGTGGCTAAAGAATACGTAAAGACCCACCAAACCCCTAAAGGAGTCGTCAAAGTTACAGCTGAGGCTAAGAAGCGATTTAAGTGATGCTTCAAAAGCTACCTAACCGTTTATATTCACTACATGCAGATTTTTGTTTCACGCAAGCAATATTCTGTTTCACGTTATTCCACTCACTCGATGCAATCAATGAAAGGATTCATTTAACGTTATGTAAAACATTAACAACATTCTCCAAAAAGCCAAGTATGGTGGTGAATTAACTAGGTTTTAAGAAGCACTATTTTTATAATCCAACAGTATAGAAGCGTTACATATTATAATCCAACGAGTAAATTGTTTGAAGCAATCTTCTATGTTCTTATACTTTGTTTATAGTTCAAAACTGCATCTTGATTACTATGTATGAGTGTAAGTTAGTGTCAATCACACGTCTCTTTTTAAGTTAATAAAGTTATACTACTCAAAAACGTATATAAACCCCTAAAAAGAATAATATTATTCAAAGTTTCCATTTTTATTACAATACAGACAAATACAGACTTTTTTATCAAGTAGATACAGATATTTTATAAAAGTATCTGGCAGCCCTGGATATGCCACCAATAAGAATCTGTTTACTAAAAGAGAATTCGTTTTTGATTCAGTACCAACCATGGTTCAAAAACGAATTCGATATAAGTTGAGGAGAAGATAGCATGTGCGCGGAACATCTGTGGATGGTGCAAAACATATCCCAATAACATACATGCGAGCCGCCTTAAGATTTAAGGCAAATAACTACACTGGCGTAAAAAACCTATCGAAATTCATAAAAGTTGCCTTATGTAACTTCATGAGGCCAGTATATTTTGATTTCATAAGGCCCTTTTAAAATCCATGTGATGGTTCTCTCAGTTAATTGTAATGATTTTCTAAAGTCATTCTTATCATTTTCATAAAACTGCCTGTTCGATCTCAAACAGCACACAGCGTGCTTGCTGTTGGTTGAATAGCACCAGACACGCGTCCCCCCAGGAGCGTGTATTGTTTCCACCTATTTGAGAGCGGCTAGCAGGCAAACAGCCTGATGCTATTATTGTAGCTCAAGTGGGCAGCGTGAAATATCACTGTCGGCGCACCGTATCTAAGCACCATTGTAATGATGCGGTGCGCACGGCACTATTGATCCGTACTTCGTGTCCCCTATAAAAGGGACACATCGCCCCATATAGTTTAGTGGTATTCTAGTGGTGTTCTAGTTGTGTTATCGTCTTGTACCCACCGAGCTGGCACGCTGCCTCTCGGTGGTAATAAATTATTATCGACAAAATAGTCCGCTGTTTTCTTCCGTTCGTCATCGTCGTTCTCAGAAGCAAAATTAAATCACAACGTAGGGCCTAGTCAAACCCTGGACGAAACACTGCCTTATGAAGTTCATGTCTGTTGTGTGTGCAAAATAATCATAAGCTATATGTATGAAATGGCAAAAACCGAGCAGCAAGTTATTGTTTTGATACTCCTGGTAAATCCTGGTGATCCAGTTATTTTCGACCTGATATTCATCTTACAGACGTATGCAGACGTATCTTATACAATTCAATGAAGTGAACTAATCACTGTGTTACAATGAGCGTGTCCATTGACGCACTCCCCCGAAACCTTTGACGTCTTGGGTGCGAATGTGTGCGAGCAAGGTGACGGCCGAACATGAAATGTCAACGATACGGATAACAATGATAGGCACTTTATTGTTTATATCAGCGTGAAACCAGAAGAATAAAGTAAAATTAAATTTCTATATTATAACTAATTATGTTAATTAAATAACCTATTACAGACTTAAAGATAGATTATCCTTTTGTGAATTTCTATATTACCTTAAAATTACTAAGTACGAGACCAAATGTAAGTAAAATTCCATTATAAACTAGGCAGGTTAATGAGCAAATAAATGTACAGCTTTGAGTTGATTTCACCGGGAACATTGGTGGATTTTCTACAAAGAAAGGTAATCCGAATTCGTAACAATCTCAAAGATTTGTGGCATGAGTATGCAGGAAAGCATGCAGACAGGTAAGCAGGGATCGTTTGTTCGCCAAACTCGATCGAAAACTCGTGCGACTCAGGATGTACTTATCACCAGACGTTCTCAACCGGATGAAGGTGACGCTGCACATTCGCAATTGCATGATCTGGACTCGATCGACGATTTTGAACCTTCCATCATAGACATCGACCACGGTGATGACCTTGATTGTGCGGAATGTAGGAGGCCCAATAACACTGAGTTATACATGGTACAATGCGGAAATTGCAAGCATTTGTACCACTTCTCATGCGCGATAGTGGATACAGTTGCAGCGCGATCCCGAGATTTCATCTGTGCGAAATGCATACCGTCAATTCCTCCACCCCCTGGCAGTTCACGGACTGGGCGATCTAGCGTTTTGAGCTCTCGACAAGCCCAAATTGTCCGGGATCTACAACGGTTGGAAGAAGAGAGGTGTCTACGAGAAAAGTTGGAGGATGAAAGATTGCGAAAGATTGCTGCTGGTTGAAAAGGCGATGAACGACAAACTACAACGAGAGACGGAGTACTTGACCCGGAAAAAGCCGACAAACAGCCGACAAAAAGTGGAAGCGTGGTTCAACCAACAACAGACGTCCGATTCACTCGCTATGGGACTGCGTCAACGAAATCCAGAGCAGGCACCTTCCGATCGAAACGATGGACCTGCTGGTTCGTCAACTCCTGTTGAAACCACTAAACTCGATGACGTCGCTATCCAACGGCCTCTAGTTAGAATCACCGAAGCTGAATCAGTTTCATGGACAATCGACAGCATCGCCATCGGGGAAAGCCCGGGGATCGAAGATGTGTGTCAACAGCCAGGGCACCATGGACAGGATGCCGATCGCAGGTCGGATATCCATAATTTACCGTTGGTAAAAATTAAACCGTACACGTGTCTTCTCGAAGAATCGAATCCTACGAGTTCTATGGTCCCAAAGTCGGTTAAACGAAATACGCTTCCGACGATCATTCCGAAGATGATGGGGAAACCTCCACCATACGCAGTATGGCAACGCGAAACAAGTGAGATGCGGAAGCAGCAAGTAGGTGAACAGCGGCGTCAAGATGAGGTGGAAGAATCTCAGCGTGAGCAGGAACTGTTTCTTCAGTTAAAACGTTCGGAGAAAGAGCATGAGAAAGACAGAAAGCGGCTGCAAGAAATCGAAGCTATCTTGAAGCGGCAGCACGATGCCGAACGGCAGCAGCAGAAGGAGAACGAGGTACGGAGGAAACGGGAAATGTCCCTAGTCGATCGTATACAATGTTACGAACAGCAGTACGCACTCGAGCAAGCAAAACGAGACGAAGAGAAGCAGCAATTCCTGGCAAAGGAGCTACATCTGGTTGAGCAGTTAGAGTTACTGCGCGTGAATTTTGGGCAATATCCGGTAGCGGAACATCACGAAAACTCCTCAGAGACAAATCATAAAGGTTTATCCGTGAATAATAACCCACATACGGTAAGTGGACTCCAGAATGCGCAAAACCATATGTATAATAGTGATGCCAAAGAACCACCTTGCCCAAGTATTTGTAGCCAGAATAGGAGAGTAGGGACACCTCATACGCACTTTGTATCTCCAAAATTAGGTCCTCCTGTGATCGATTTGTCAGGGCAGTCACCATTTATATCGAACGTTCCTGTGGATTCAAACTTATTTCCGCCTTACCAGCACCAACCGGTAACGCAGGGTCCAACACCTGCTCAGTTGGCGGCGAGGCAAGTTATTTCGAAAGAGCTTCCAATATTCAATGGAGATCCTATCGACTGGCCGCTTTTCATCAGTAGCTACAACCATTCGACTGCGGCGTGTGGCTACACCGATTCAGAGAATTTGCTGCGTTTACAACGTTCACTGAAGGGGACTGCGAAGGAAGCTGTCAGTAGTTTCCTCCTCCATCCGTTCACCGTGCCGCAGATTTTGTCAACTTTACAGACGTTGTACGGAAGACCAGAGCAGATCGTCCACAACCTTGTGGCTTCAGTTCGTGGCACACCAGCTCCCAAAGCGGAAAGGCTGGAGACGTTGATCCATTTTGGGTTAGCTGTGCAAAATTTGTGTGGTCATTTGCAGGCAGTAGGAATGCATAACCATCTTTCCAATCCTATCCTGCTACAAGAGCTCGTGGACAAGTTGCCGGCGAACATCAAATTCACTTGGGCGCTTCATCAAGAGACGCTACCTATAGTTGATCTGAAGGCATTCAGCGATTATATGAGAAAGGTAACAACCGCTTCCAGTGGCGTCACTAACCTCTGCCTTGCATCCAAGCCGACGAGAGATGAAAAGGTAAAATCTAAGGACAAAGCGTTCGTGAATGCTCACGCTACGTATGAGCGCAAGGATTTGGGACCGAACGCGAACACCAAGTCACCCTTCAACGATCTACGGGAGCAGTCGAAGAATGTTAAGGGTAAAGATAGCGGCGCAAACAAAAGCTGTCCTGTGTGTAACGTGCATGGTCATACTGCAGCTAGCTGCGCTGATTTCAAGAAGTTTTCGATAGACAGTCGGTGGAATTTCGTTAAAGAAAACAAATTATGCCGTCGGTGTCTCATTGCGCACCCTCGCTGGCCATGCGAAGGCGAGGTTTGCGGGATTAATAGTTGTGAGAGACGCCACCATCGTCTCCTACACAATGAACCTAAGAAACAGCCTGTCAATTCCAGCGATGCGACGGTAACTATCCATCATCAACCCAGTTCATCGACGTTTTTTAAGATCCTGCCCGTGACCCTATATGGGGAAAATGGTTCCGTGGATACATATGCATTTTTGGATGACGGTTCGTCTGTGACAATCGTAGAGCAATCTATTGCGACCGCACTGGGAGTGAACGGTCGAGCTCATTCGTTGTGTATCCATTGGACAAGTGGAATAAATAAGAAAATCGAGACTATGGAGTTAGATACGTTTAGCATTTCGGAAGTCGGAAGCGCAACACGCTTCAAGATGTCGGAAGTATACACTGTTGAGAACTTAGGGTTGCCAGAACAATCGCTCGACGTGGAAAAGTTATCATAAGAGTTCAAGCACCTACGGCGTGTACCAGTAAAGAGTTTCCAGAGAGCCGTTCCTGGATTGCATATTGGATTGAGCAATTCGCACTTGTTGACCTCAACGAAGCTTCGAGAGGGGAAAAAGCGAGAACCAATCGCTGCAAAAACTCGCATTGGCTGGGTCATATGTGGCCGCGTAGAGCGGGGAGAAGAACAGCTCGGCAAATGCACTTATGTACGGATACGTCCGAGCACGATCTTCACGACTACGTACGTGAGTTTTTCTCTGTGGAGAGCCTTGGAGTTGCCGTGGGTCCAAACATAGAGGGAAGTGAGGACCAACGAGCACGCAAACTTCTTGAGGAAACGACAGTTCGAACGGAAAGTGGAAAGTTTGAGACGGGACTACTTTGGAAGCACGATTGCATCGAGTTTCCGGGCAGTCGACCAATGGCTGAGCGTCGGTTGAGATGCCTCGAGAGACGTATAGAAAAGGATTGAATCGCACGATAAACACCGCAATTAGGACATACGTTCGGGAAGACCAACGTTTATGGGATACTAAGATCCCAGAGATCGAAATGGTCCTGAACACCACCAAACATACGTCCACTAACTTTACGCCGTATTTTATTACCCACGGTACCGAGTGGTCCGAAACGGGAAACGATCATCGTCTCTCACGACACAATCAAACGTTGTCCGAGGACGAACGGGGAGAGCAACGCAAACAAAACTTCTCTAAAATTTATGAAATTGTTAAAAACAACCTGCTAAAAGCTCACGAATCGTCCACTAAACACTACAATCTACGCAGTCGACAGTTTTCCAAAGCATTTTCTGTCGGTCAATTGGTGTATCGGAGAAATATGAAGGCTTCCAGTGCCGTGGAGAACTATAATTCCAAATATGGCCCGCAGTACCTTCCGTGCAAGGTCAAGGCCAAAATCGGATCATCATCATATGACCTTGAAGATCTGACGGGTAAGGCTCTAGGAATTTGGCCGGCGGCACACTTGAAGCCCGGTTAGGGTTCATCCAACCAACTTTCGTCTCGAGTCAATGCTTGTTTGCTCAGTGCTTTCCAGTGGCACCTAAAATAAACCAAAAATAAATAATACTTACCCTCGTTCATGCCATTGAGCGAAGACGATTCGTGTCACGATAGCTGTTTAGGTAAGCATTCTCTCCTAATCGTGAAAATTTTGCTTAAAACATATCGGAATAATGTTTTGTGCATTGATTCTTCGTCGGAGCAAAGCAAAAACAAAGATTGACACTTCACACCCACACAAGTGCCGTTTTCATTCAGTCGATATACGCAGGGTTGGGCAAAAAGCTTAGTGACACCCATGTGGTCGACTTCATAGCTGTTAAAAGGCCTCTCATGCTGCTTGCAATAGGTGCAACAATATGTTCTTGCGTGCGAGAAGAGGATTAAGCAGCATTGAGATAGGTTCATTAAATTTAAGTTTCGCAGTATGGTTACCAGTTCTATTTTAAATAATAGATACTAGCGTAACCATCGAAACAACCATAATATTAGGGCGCCCTAGAATCATACGTTTTAGAAGTAAGTTATGAAAATAATGAATGATTGGAGAGGATAACTGAATGAATGAATGAGCGTGTAAAAGAAAGAATGAATGAAGTGGAGTAAATGTGTTAGAATAATAAAATTTTGTCCAAAAAAATACTTGTGACGGTGTAATAAGTAGAAGAGAAGTAATGATAATTCTGTTCTCTTCGACATAATAAATGAGCAGTGGTGTATTTAGTCAACAAATGTTGACAGTTAAATAATGTATTTTGGCATTTATTTCAGTGGGTGCAGTGAATATCTTAATTGGAACTTTATTCTGACGAAACCAAGTATAACAGCATGTAGTGAACACATTGCGCTTTGTAGTAGATCACTTTTTGTTCTACCCCTTACGGGACCGATCACCTGTTCTGATCCTGGCAACATAAATGTATGTGTTCGGTTGGTAGTAAGCTTCTCGGTTTGAAATTCTCATAGTTTCGAGGAACAGAAATTGCCATCCTGGATCAATCATTGCTCGAAACTAAATTGAATTTCAAATAGTAGAAATCTACTAACTGAGCACATCGTTATACTTGACCAAATCTCAACAGGCAGATCCCACTTAATTACTGAGCCATGGGACCAATCACCGGTTCTGATCCTGGCAACATAGTTGCATGTGCTTAACTGGCAGTGAGCCTCATAATTTGAAATCCACACAATTTCAGGGAACAGAAATTGCCGTTTAGGATCAATCATTGCCTCAAATTAAATTGGATTTCAAATTACAGAGAACTACCAGTTAAGTAGATATTCATTGTTGACCAAATCTCAACAGGCAGATCCCAATTAAGGAATTTTTTTGAAGCCATGGAACGTTTCGTTTCAAGCAACCGGAAACGAAGGCTAAATTTCTTTTCATAGCAGACTCACTCTTCTAAATGCAAGTGATTTGAAGGAACAGAAATTGCCGTCTAGGATCAATCATTGCTCCAAATCAAGCTGAATCTTGAAGCGAAGAGAACTATGGGGAAAAAACTCACAGCCTTCGAATCCAACAGGTAGCCTGACGAAAGGATCCGTTCTTTTTGAATTTCGATTTTTGCAAGAATCCCTGGACTCTGCGACAGTCAGGCTCACTCTTCCAATTTTATATGATTCCTCGGAACAGAAATTGCCGTCTAGGAACAATCATTGCGAAGTATCAACTAAAATTGGAAGAGCAGAGAACTGTTTTGTGGATATTCTAGTTGGATGCCAAGGAAGACCTATTTCCGAGTCAGAAATCATAAATAGTGACTCACTCAAAAGCAGGCTCACTCTTCCAGATTTAAGTGATTTGAAGGAACAGAAATTGCCGTCTAGGAACAATCATTGCTTCAAATCAAGCTAAATCTTGAAGCGAAGAGAACTTTTGCTCGAATCTGTTTGGGTTCTCTAAGATCTCGGCAGTAGTCGTTCTAGACGATAAAAAAAAAAAAAAAACTTTCAGTTTTTTTTACACCTTCTGCGGGCTAATTGTTACCTGTTCAATAGGTAACAATCACAATTGCTTCACTTTGTTTTTCTTTTTTGTTATTTTATTTTTTCTATTTTCTTAATTTTTATTTTGTAAATATATTTCCCTAATTCAGGTAAAAACTTAATATTCTAATTCCTTTTGTTTATTTTTTTTTTTGTAAATATTCCTTTGAATTTCATTATACGTTAGTAAATTAGTTTAAATTTTTGCATATAAATATTCTGAATTACGCCTGAAATATACCATAACACAATATATATAAAAATAGATTTAATTTGAAAATTTGAATTTAAAATAATAAATTTATCCTACCCTATTTGAATACCCCTTGTACCATCCTATCCAAACCTATCCTTTTCCCATACGCACGACCAAACGCAATACGCAGAAAATGTCATGTATGCTGCACTGATATCCCATGAGCTGTCAAGCCCATCAACCGAAATTCTGCTGAGTCACGGGATGCAATAAAAGGGAATGTTGGAGAAGGTTTCATCCTCTTTTCGGTACCAAAGTCTAACTTGTTCAAATCGTCCGTTGTTTTTAACCGTGACTTTTTTTTTACGCTCCAGGAACGAAGTTAGTTCAGTGTGAACCGCGAGTGTTGGACGTCCTCAAAACCTCGCCGAAAGTAGATAAGACCGGTGAAAAAAAAAACCGAAGACTGGCTGTGAGTGTCCGAGCCGCGAACCAGTGTGCGAAAACATCAAGTTCACCCTGTGTGGTAAAGCCCTGCTAGCGAAGCGAAATATCGCAGCCCCACCGCCGACGCATCGATAACAGCACCGACCGCATCCGCACCGACCACCGTTATCCCGAGGTCGCCACCGAAGAGTCGACATCTCATCGAAGATCATCACCCGGTAACCACCACCAGGTGACGTGTAGTGCCATTTATTACCCTAACCCTCCACTTTCCCATAAAATTCTGTCCTAATCCTATACTTTCCTCCAAATTCACCCAAAATTGAAAAATAAATCTATTAAAATTAACCAAATCTTGTGAATAGTGTTATTCTTTGCAAAGATTCCCTATTGTGCTTTTCTTTCCTTGTCTTCTTTTTCTCTCGGACGTATATTCTACAAAGCGAAGCAATTGTGTTGAAAATCGATCCACCCGGACAGACCCTGAGAGGGCTGAAGTTTAAATAGTTCTTGAATTAGGTTTTGTAGTTAAAGTGAATTTTTATTTGAAGTTTTTTGTTTAATTAAATTTTGATTTGAAATTATTAGTGTTTGTGTTAAATTAATTAATTAAAAGAGTTGGATTTTTTCTATTGTCTAACAAAAACCCCCAAAAAACCCCCAACCACAAATTTCCACATTCCTATCAGATTCTTCGGTCTTTTGAGCTCCATGGTATACAAGGATAATTGGAAGGCCAAGAACACCAAGCAACTTACCAACAGGATCAAAAGCTGCATCCGAAAAATCGATGTGGCTGCCGTCCAACGGTCATGTTCCAGCATAACGACTAAGCTGCGCCGCACGGCGGACCACGGACCATATGACAATATTCACTAAACTTAGTTTGAAGATTTAAGTTGACCCTTTTAATAAAATAAATCAGTTTGAACAAAACTTCACTGGTATTTTTTTCCTGACCCATTCTTTTCGTTCTCATTATTTAGTGGACACCCGTTAAACGGTGTGTCGTTGAATACGATGCTCCTCGAAGGACCAGACCTGCTGACTCCGCAACTGTCTGTCACTTTCAAGTTCCGTGAGCGGGAAGTTGCGTTTTCCGGTGACATCCAGGAAATGTTCCTACAAGTCGGAATCAAAAAACAGGATTGAAGCGCGCTACTGTTCGACTATCGTAACGCGTCAAACGAACCGATGGTAACGATGGCATCCAACGTCGCTATCTTTGGTGCAACGTGTTCTCCTGCGCAGTCACAGTACGTGAAAAACTTAAATGCGACGGAAAATGAAGGAGAATATCCTAGTGTGGCGGCAGCAATCAAAACCCAACATTATGTCGACGACTACCTAGATAGCGACGACACGGAAGAAGAGGCCGTTGAGTTAGTATTGGCAGTTACTGAAGTTCACCAGAAGGCGGGCTTCCGAATACGGAACTGGGTGTCGGTTCTAGAGGCAATTGGAGATGTGAGTCCAGCTGCTGTGAAAAATCTGTCGATGAACAACCAGAGTGGTTTCGAACGCGTGCTAGGAATATCCTGGATACCAAGCGAAGATTTGTTCTACTTCACAATCAGACTAGAAGAGGAGCAGGAATGTATGACGGCACCGACAAAAAGGATGATGCTGAGCTTCGTAATGAAAATCTACGATCCGTTGGGATTAGTTGTTTCACTTGTAGTTCAAGGAAAGATTCTGCTTCAAGACGTCTGGAGAGCCAACTTGGATTGGGATGAACAGATACCCGAAGACCTGTTTGTGCGATGGAACCTGTGGCTGCAGGTTTTGAAGGAGTTGCACAGCGTCCGAATTCCTCGGAGCTACTTCCCGGGTTACGATCCTGCTTGTTTCGACTCCCTAGAGCTCCACATATTCGTAGACGGCAGTGCACAAGCATATTCTGCTGCAGCTTACTTCCGTGTTCAAGATCGTGGCCAGATACGTTGTGCGTTAGTTGCCTCCAAAACGAAGGTAGTGCCACTACAGTTAGTTTCCGTACCACGACTAGAGCTACAGGCGGCCGTTATTGGCGCACGTCTGCGCAAAACAATTGTGGATGGTCACTCAGTCGAGATCAAGCGGACACTCTTTTGGAGTGACTCTAGTACTGTCGTCTCGTGGATCAAGTCGGATATTCGTCGATATCGGCAGTACGTAGCATTCAGAGTCAATGAGAATCTAAGTCTGTCAGCAATCGATGAGTGGCGTTGGTTGGGAACGAAAATTAACGTTGCTGATGAGGCTACGAAATGGGGTAAAGGCCCGAACTGCAAACCCGACAGCCGCTGGATGCGTGGACCTTCCTTTCTGTACGATGAAGAGGATGCTTGGCCAAAAGACAAATTTGAGACTGCTGTTGAAGCACAAGAAGAGTTACGGCCGACTTATATTTGCAGTCACTTCTTATCAGTTCCGTTGATCGATGTGTCACGATTCTCGAAGCACGAGCGACTACTACGGAGCGTGGCATACGTTCACAGATTCAGTGAAGTGCTTTTGCAACGAACCAGAGGAGGATACGACGGTGATGTGGAAAATATCAGCAGTGAGAATTTACGGAATGCAGAGAGGAGTCTTTGGCGGTGCGCTCAATCGGATTGCTACCCAGATGAAGTGGCAACGCTGAAACGGAATGCGCAGGTGGATCCAGAAAACCGTCAACCATTAAGCCGAAGTAGTTCGTTAGCAAATCTCCCACCTGTAGTGGATGACCTTGGATTGATGCGCGTGGATGGTCGTATGGCTGCCGCAGATTACTTGGAGTATGACACCAGGTACCCAATAATTCTGCCTAGAGGACATCCGATCACGAACCTGTTGCTGGATTGGTGCCACCGAAAATTTCGTCACGCCAACAATGAAACGGTGGTGAATGAAGTTCGTCAGAAGTTTTACATCCCGAAGCTAAGAGCCCAGATCCGATCCGTTGTGAAATACTGCCAGTGGTGTCGTGTTTATAAAGCTGCTCCTGTAGTTCCAAAGATGAGTCAGCTACCACGGTTCCGCATTACTCCTTTTCTTCGACCATTCACTTTTGTAGACATAGACTACTTTGGGCCCTACTACGTGAAAGTTGGTTGCCAAGCGCTGGGTAGCAATTTCCACGTGTTTAACCGTGCGCGCTATACACATGGAGGTTTTATACACCCTTACAACCGATTCCTGCAAGAAGGCAATACGACGATTTATCGCCCGCAGAGGAGCACCGTAGGAAGTGTACACAGATAATGGTACAAATTTTATTGGCGCTAGCAGGGAGCTAGAGGACGAATTGCGCGACATCAACATCACCATGAGCAGCACGTTCACCGACACGAACACTAAATGGAGATTCAACCCACCATCCACCCCACACATGGGAGGATGCTGGGAGCGGATGGTTCGTTCTATGAAGACGGCCCTAGGAATATTTCGCGGAAGTTGGACGACGAATCCTTCATGACCCTACTGGCTGATGAGGAATATATGGTAAATTCGCGGCCGTTGACGTTTCTGCCGCTGGACAGTGAAATGAAGGAATCGTTAACTCCGAACCATTTCTTAATGCTAAGCTCCAGTGGTGTTCAGGCAATTGACCAAGCAGCTGGGAGATGATTCAGCATATGTTGGATTTATTCTGGAACCGTTGGATTGTCGAGTACTTGCCAGTAATATCTCGGCGCTCAAAATGGTTCAACGACGTTGCACCTATCAAGGAAGGATCGTTGGTTATGGTAGTCGATGAAAAGGTACGGAACCAATGGATACGCGGCCGCGTGACCCGAACATATCCGGGCAAAGACGGAGCAGTACGTCAGGTGGATGTGGAGACATCTACAGGGATCTTGAGGAGGAGAGCGGTTTGCAAGCTGGCTGTTTTGGATATCTGCGATCGTGGTGAAGTGGATAGCGGAGAACCTGAAGAAGCTGATGCGGAGAATATGGTGCCGATTTCGCACGGCACGAGGGGGAGGATGTTACAATGAGCGTGTCCATCGACGCACTTCCCCGAAACCTTTGACGTCTTGGGTGCGAATGTGTGCGAGCAAGGTGACGGCCGAACATGAAATGCCAACTTTATTGTTTATATCAGCGTGAAACCAGAAGATTAAAGTAAAATTAAATTTCTATATTATAACTAATTATGCTAATTAAATAACCTATTACAGACTTAAAGATAGATTATCCTTTTGTGAATTTCTATATTACCTTAAAATTACTAAGTACGAGACCAAATGTATGTAAAATTCCATTATAAACTAGGCAGGTTAAGGAGCAAATAAATTTACAGCTTTGAGTTTCACCGGGAACATTGGTGGATTTTCTACAAAGAGCTCCGAAAGGTAATCCGATTTCGCAACACACTGGGAACCCTAAATTAGGTAATCTATTATATTTATCATAATCGCCCTCCTTGGAAGTGCTTATACAAAGCTTTCAGTGGTTGATCCGATTTGTGTATGTATGGAATGTATGTGAAACGCGCATCTTCGCGCGTGTTATTTTTCATTCATTTTTACGCATTATTTCTCCCATTTCAGTCAGTTGTTCAACAATGACCGACACACGGCCATCATCATGTACACATCCTGTCCTCATCTCGGTTCTCCTATGGTATGCCAACTGAATTATGAAGAACATTTAGGACATCTTTAAAATCTACCCGGACGACGTGCTGAACGGATTCGTGCCCTGGACCACGACTTAGAGAGTATGCGGCTTACCGGTGTCCCAATCAAATATTGTACCGCACTAACGCTGATCGTTTCCAGCTCCAAGGTTGCAACATTGACGTTTTGGTATTGAAGCCGAACTGTATGATGTTCGTTTCGGTACGGTTATTCTTAACTCCCAGACAAAAATTATACATCATTATGCTTTCTTTCTATTTTAGATAACCCTAAAATTCATCCTGGATATCCAACAAACATCGGTGTCGAATAACCGCTTGTTCAAACAAATTTGGAGAAGTTATTCAGCTTTCTAGAAGGAAAAGCTGAACAACTTCTCCAAATTTGTTTGAACAAGCGGTTATTCGACACCGATGTTTGTTGGGTAGTATCTCAATAGCGCGAAGCTAAACATCGAAGCACCTATGAAGTCACCGATGGCGAAGGAATTATCAAGTTTACTATCAGAATACATCAAAATGGATTGCACGACGGTTCAAAACAGCATCATTGGACACGTAAATTCACCATACTGTGCCATTGTATCGCATTTTTTTTTTAATCCTTATTCCACTTTTCCTCAATAGCATTTTCTTTACGAAATTTATCAAATTGCTGGGTAGAGACATTTTTGGTGTTATGGCCAATAGTGCTCCATTGGCGGCTGACACTTACAAACAGATTCAGCTTCTGTGATGAAATAAGCCAAGGCTACGGACTAAATAAGAAGACCGCTGGAAATGCTGTAACTAACAGTAAGTCTCTAACATCGTTCATTATTGAAACCGTGTTTATGTTAGAATGAAAACCTTTTTAGTCCAGATTGGCCATGGATTACAATCGAGCGGGATCACCATCGACATCATCAAACCCTACCCGCAAGAGGAAATCCTCGTGGAGAAGTGAATGCAAGACCGATGAGGACTTTTTCCAAAGAGGACGGCTAATGGTAGTTCCGAACAGGCGATATCGAAGAATGTTATTCAGGATTTTGATGTTCGATTCCCACTTGCATTATTTAAAATGAAGAATAAAATTAGTGTTCTCGTCACTTACTGAGTTGCATTGCATTTTTTTTCATGAATGGAAATTCCAGTATAATGCAATGAAGAACAATACGAAATACATATATTAACAAATAAATTTGCATACTAACGCATATGCGTTAGTTCTATAACTAACAAATAAATTTCATAAGGTTGTACAATGAAATTCATACGGTTGCAATAAGTAAATCATTAAGAATGAGTTATGACAACAATCATAGCATTTCATAAGGTAATGTTATGAAATTCAAACCGTTTTCTTGTGGCCAATTTCCATAAGGAAATTTAATGAACTTTAATAGTTTTTTAGCACTAGTGTACGTCACTATTTGTGTTTACTATTTTTGCGCTCAAACAATTCACTTGCATTTGATCTGTTGTCTACCCTTGGTAAAGTTTCATTGGTATGCCACTGTCAGTCAGCTCTATTTTCCATTCACTCTCAAAACACCCTCTCTTTCATTTGTATTGCTGCGCCTTTTGTTCTCACGGAAAAGTTACTCAATTTTCGGAAAAAGTGGATCAACTTAAAAATTGAGTAGATCCACTTTTTACGAAAATTGAGTAACTTTTCCTTAAGAAAAAAAGGGGACAGCAATACAAATGAAAGAGAGGGTGTTCTGAGTGTGTTCGTTCCGGCTCACACACACAACGATGCGTTGCACTTCAAAGTTATCTATCAGAGCTTTTGACGTTTAATAATAATAATAATTGTTGCTCTCACTTTTCATTTTTGTTGCAGACTTTTTAAACGATACAGACATTTAGCAGACATTTTATTCATGTTACAGACTTTTACAGACATTTGGAATATATTTTTAAATCTCATATAAAGGTATTTTGATGCAGTGAAACTGTTTTCAAATGACACTATAGGTTGTTGCACCTGACAACTAAGAAGCAATCAAGTCTATCCATCAACTAAACCATAAATACAAGCTTTAAAAATAATATACCACCGTATCAGAATACGAATAAACTCACTAATATGGTACAGTTAGATAAGTCCATGGTGGGTGGGTTTAAAAACAAATCTTACTTCTTATACTAGATTGAAATGCTGCTTAAAATACACAATATGCAAAATAACACTCAATACTCCATTAAATACACGTACACGATAAAACATAAATATTTAAACAAAAATATAAAATGCACCTTTTCAATACCCGTAGATTAATCGAAGACGCGCAAGTTGACAAAAAAAAAATTTGAGGTATCAGGAATATAACCGCGAGGCTCACGTAAAATCGCGTTATACTTATGACAGACATACAACGCAGACCGTTGTACGAACTGTCAAATACTTTAATCCAGTACCAAAAAACACGTACTAGACTAAAGGAGTACAATAACCCCCCCCCCCCCCAAAAAACAAAAACAACCACCAAAAACCCCACAAATCACACCCCGGTTTACAACAGTGAACCAATTTCAAATCGCTAGTTCACATTATTTTTACAATGCTGTACGTTGTATGTCTGTCCCAGGCATTAGTGTGTTAAAATAATAGTATCATCTAATTTATAAATATTGTAACACATATGGTTGGTAAATATTGAAATGTTTTTGCTTTGATCCGTCCCTTCTTATGAATTTTGCTTCATACTGTCCTTTGGTTACTCTTTTTTGAGGGCTATGCTATTCAACGCTAGAATATAGAACGTGAGACGAACCAGTGTTCGACAGCTAATGGTTCACTCGGGACTTTGGTGATAAATGAGGTAGACATTATTTGAATCAACATGATAACATAGGCTGAATTTACAATTGTTGGGGCTGGGAGGCAAACAAATTGTGGGTTTAAGTTTGGCCCTAAGTCCATGTCCCGCGAAAAAATAAGTGAAACTTATTTTACGGCAGCCCCTAAAATGTGGAGGCCAGAAGCCGTGACCATACAAAAGAAGACAATTTGAACAATTTTTTACCCGATTCTGAGGACTCGGAAAGGGAAAACTTTATTTTCAACCTGTTCATATGCAGATTTTTATGGGAGCAAAAGTAGATCATTTTGAAGTAAAAAATTGAACGACTGATACTAATAGAACTTTATTGAAATTTTGATACCACAAATTTGTAAGTTTTTCTGATCAAATGGTGTATGAATGAAGTCATTCCATTCAGTCGACATAAAAACCTTTCAGAGCGTTACGCTGAACTCATTTTTCAAAATTTTGAAATGACTCCCGGTATAGAAAAGAGAAACGAAGTCCTACGTTGAAAACTCCTTTTCACCCAAACATTTTATTTCGTAACAATAAGTATGAAACTGTAGTGTAGTGTTTTTTTTATTAATGAAATATAAATAAAAATTTTGAATTCAACTCTTTAATTTATGTAACGGAGAATTTACTCTGTAATTCATTGTAATTCAATTGTTATTTTTAGACAAAGAAAAAACAGTTTGTTGAATTTATCAATTGAAAACTAAATTTTGATTCTAAAATAGAAAACTGGAAAGAAACGTTTTAGGGGGAAAAAAACTATAGCAAATTGTGTCATCTATGCGAATGCTTCAATCTTAAGTGTCACTTCATAAATATGAAACAATATGGTAAGATTGCATACAATCCAAGATATAGATGCAGAAATGTTTACTTAATCACACATATAGCGAAAATGACATAACTCACTCGCTAAGTACGTCTTTTCGTCGAAAGGAGTCTAATTTGGCAAATAATAAAAATTTACAGACTTTTTTAGACATTCCCAGACATTTCAAATTTTTATCGCAGACATTTGAAAAAAATATCTGGCATCCCTGGCCACCATTACATTTAACAAAAAAAAAAAAATTGGTGGGGGGGGGGGGGCCCGGCAGCCCCCACCCCAAAATAACCCCAACCCCCACAAAAAAAAAAAAAAATGCATTCTTTAATATTCTTTTCTTAACAGAGCAGTTAAAAAAAAAGAAAAAAAAAAGTTTTTAAAAATTTTTTGAAAAAAAAATAAAAAACACAGGGGGGTTTGTTTACTCAATGAGCTGGATAAAGTTGCTTGTGGATATCTTTAGATAGATGTTATTTATTTCTTTATTATCGTATGTTGTAAAGATAAGTGTCACATAACTCGCCGACTACAAACACTGTCTTTGACATAAGAAATAAATTGAATTGCATAAGAAATTTTTAGGCTTTACGACTAGTAAAATACATGGTAAATATATTTGTCATCAAATCGAGCCGGTTTCTTTATTCCAGGTCGTTCTCTCAAGCGTCGGCCTGGTGGATTAGCAGTGTCAGCCGGTGTCAACTCCATTTCCTGATTGTGAACGGTTGGACTTCTGCCGTCATTGGGAATTCGATTTTCATTGGATGTATCATGGTTTGGACCGTAGCAATCTGGATCATCTGTTGCTGGATCAAGCGCAACTGATAACGACAACCTTTGCTCCGTTTCTCGCCACGACTTTGAACCGCTCGCATGAAAATTTTGCCCTTCTTTTGTTGAGCTAACAATACGCAATCGCCTATGTTGATATTCGAGTCTCTGGCATGTTTACTTTGTCTGAATATTTGTTGCTAGTCAACTTCGCCTCAGCGTCGCGTTCTCGAAGATTTACTTTATCCAGGCCTTTTGATTCAGCTGGACCCCAAAGACAAGGGAATGTGCCGCGATATTTCCATCCGACCATGAGTTCAAATGGCGTCACGGCCAGTCGCGCGTGAGGAACAAGTGTGTTGTGATTATGGACATATTTTTGCAGTGCAGTTTTCCAATTGGTGCCATCGATTCGAGATGCAGCCAAGGCTTTTGTAATTTCTTGGTTCTGCCGTTCCACTATCCCGTTTGTCTGCAGAGAAAGCGGAATTGATTTGCGTATCTTCACTCCTTTTCCTCCCCAAAACGACACGAAAGTGGACTGTGGTTAAATGCGCGAGCAGTCGAAGTGCGCAAGCACTTTATTTACAGCGGCACAGCAAAAAGTGCTAAATGCGCGAGCACTTCTGAGACTTGTGTACAATCTGCGCAAGCATGTTTGACTTGTGTGCAAGGTGCGCAAGCAGAAACAAGCTTGTTTGCGCAAGCATTTTTGATAATACAAAATAAAGGATATGAAACATTAACATTAACATATGTTATATTCTTAACATATATTAACATTGTTTTTATTTTTATTTTATTTCACAGTAACGATGAACCACATGGGCCGGAAACAACTTCAAATGCAAGTTGTATGGACGTAGTTAAATTTAAAATATGTTTATGTTATGTATATGTATAAGAAATAAAAAATGTTACATTTAATTTAAATGAGAATATTGAGCAACTTGATTCCTATGAAAACCATAAACCTACAAGCCTACATTAAATGCTTTTTTTTTTAAAAAGAACTGTAAGAAATCTTATGTTTTTTTGTTTGTAAATGTTATGTTTATTTGAAAACAAAGCGAAATTTCCACTCGACCCTGGAATCGGCATTGCGGAACATATTTGGGAACCTGTTCCATAGGGGAAAATGTTATATTTAAAACGAATGACAATATTGTTTTGGATAATTTCATAACAAAACGAAATTTCCACTCGACTAAACCTATGCGAAAACTTTGAGGACATCCCGTAGTTGAGTTCTGCATACCTGGTCTGGTCACTTAGCCCTGGAATCGGCATTGCGGAACATATTTGGGAACCTGTTCCATAGGGGAAAATGTTATATTTTTAAAAAATGACAATATTGTTTTGGATAATTTCATAACAAAGCGAAATTTCCACTCGACTAGACCTATGAGGAAACTTCGAGGACATTCCGTAGTTGAGTTCTGCATACCTGGTCTGGTCACTTAGCCCTGGAATCGGCATTGCGGAACATATTTGGGAAATCGCTTCGTAGGGGAAAATGTTATATTTAAAAAAAATGACAATATTGTTTTGGATAATTTCATAACAAAGCGAAATTTCCACTCAACTAGACCTATGCGAAAACTTCGAGGACATCCCGTAGTTGAGTTCTGCATACCTGGTCTGGTCACTTAGCCCTGGAATCGGCATTGCGGAAAATATTTGGGAACCTGTTCCATAGGGGAAAATGTTATATTTAAAAAAAATGACAATATTGTTTTGGATAATTTCATAACAAAGCGAAATTTTCACTCAACTAGACCTATGCGAAAACTTCGAGGACATCTCGTAGTTGAGTTCTGCATACCTGGTCTGGTCACTTAGCCCTGGAATCGGCATTGCGGAACATATTTGGGAAGCTGTTCCATAGGGGAAAATCTTATATTTTAAAAAAATGACAATATTGTTTTGGATATTTTCTTAACAAAGCGAAATTTCCACTATGCAGTAACTTCGAGGACATTCCGTAGGTGATAATGTTTTTTTTTTTTTTTTTGTATTTCTTTATTAATTCTTTTCATTATTTTAAACTGTTGGTGCTGCTGGTGCTGCCGGTGGTGCTACTGCTGGTGCGGCCGGTGGTGCTACTGCTGGTGCTGCCGGTGTTTCTGGTCGTCGGACGAAGTTGGCCGGAACCTCCTGAGGAGGCCCCGGAATTAGCATCGCCTCCAGATCCCGAAGGCGACGCTCAAAAAGTGGGCCCTGCCGCCCTCCTCGGCCTCTTCGGCCAGCCCTGCCTCTCCCACGGTATGGCCATCCTGCCACGGTATTCTTCTCCCCGCATCGCATACAGTAGAAAACGCAATTCATCATGGATTTCGTCTATCATCGTATGGAAATGGGGTTCAATATGTACTATGTTAAAACATATTACGATTACGATTTCCAATTTGACCATTTTTCTATGCCTGCTTATAAGTACGCTAAAATTAGAATACCCTAATATGTATTTACATAAAACCTTGCACGCTAATATCAGTTTACACAAAGGCATCAGTATAAGTTTTATAACTTTACCTTATGAAATATAATGATGTTGCAAAAATTAAAATATTCAGCAACCGGAATTCGAACCTTCACGCAAAAAACCACGTAGGCTCATTTTTGAAAATCTAATATATAATTATTCTTTTCTATAAAAATTTAGCGAGGGGTTTTTGTAGTATAAATTTTTAAATTTAGTCTAGGATGTCTGCAAGAATCTTACAAATAGTTTTCCAGAAAATACACCAATAACAACAATCAATATGCAACTAGCAATTTGAAATTGGTTCACTGTTGTAGAACCCCTTGGTCCGAAGTACACCTTGAAGCCAGCACCTAACTATACATATTTGCGCCTTTGTTTTGATTTGCTGTGTTATTTTGACAGAATATTTTAGAGTGTGTTCGTGTGAGTTCATTATTAGGGGCGTATTATTAAGCTTGGGACCGAGCTTGGGACCGATGTGCTAGTACTGACTGAGCCAAGAAAAAAATCGTATTTGTTCGGGACCTACTGGTCTTAGAGTTAGTCTATGCCAATAATGTCTTCAAGTATTCCGCTGGAGAAGTGTTTGTTTCAAAGATCCTCACGAGATCCACAAATTTTGGCAGAATTTCTTGCAGGGATTTCTACAAAAATACTGTTCGTCCAATTTAGAATTATTTTCATGCATTCACGCATATGAATTTTGGGAATTTAGAATAATGTTCTCGATAGTTATTTTTGCTATTCAGAGCATATTTATTTCGAATGTGATGTTTTGTTATTTTAAATATAATCTTGCAGTGCGTAAACCTATGTATATTTTGTGCAATTGTTTAACAGTGTCAGATCGATGGCACCGATTACAAAAAAAAGGCTTGTATGCTTTGGATAAGATGGAGCATCGGCAATGATATAATAATGCTTTGTATTATTTTGCATTCAACTCAAAAGTAATATCCAGTTTTTGATTTGTGATCAAAGAAGTATTGCTATGATTGTTGAGTACATCTGTAAAGATAGGATTTTTGATGAATGAAGCTGGCTTGTTATCATGTGGTTCTTTTTAGTCTTTTAATTTTTCGTTTATCTCTTTATATCCCTCTCATTCTTAAATGTTTTTTTTTCTGTTATGTTATTAGTAGATGCTTGTACTGCTCGGGGTTGTGTTTTAGTGCGGATATTGGGAATTACAAAAACTGATTGGTTTTCATTGAGCAAATGTGCTTCTTTCTTAGTTACGTTTGGTCTAATTTGATTGCTTTGTGCTTTCTTCATATTAATTTTTTCTTGTAAAACAGTCTCTGTGCGTTTTCTAGGATTTCCTCTGGATTTCTAATGTTATTGTTATTAAACATGATCTCGTTTGGCGTTAATTTTGTTGATGAGTGTACTGTGTTGTTTTATAACGCCACTGATACTTTAATGATGGATTTTGTCTGCATTCCCCGGAATTTATGTTTATTTGTGTTGAAAATTTCTATTATTGTTGAGTGTGTTCGTTCGATCTGCCCCTTCGATTCTGAATAGGATGCATATTCTTTGACCCTAACTGGGCTAAAAAAAATTCTAATCTGAATTGATCGGAACGTGGTTTCATGGTCTGTGATTCGGGGATTTTCGGGGATCCTAGATAGAGATTCCATTAAATTTTGGGCGTTGCTTGGTCCCAATTCAATAATATCTTCTGGCAGGTTTACTTTAGTTTTTTGTGTGTTAAGTAAAGCGAATACAGCGGGTAATGCCTTAATTCATAAAATTAGAGAAAAAACTAAGCGTAAAAAGACTGCATTTAGTAATAAATCTACCAAAAGTATTGTCATTCTTATCTTGGCAAGCGTCATTCTAGTTGAATATTACTTACGGATTAAAAATTTTATGATTTGGAAAATGTTGTCAATCAATGCATAATGGGCAGAATTGGGGAAAACTGACCTCGTTTTAGGAGGCATCGGCATTACAATAAATTTTAATAGCACAAAATTCGTATTAGATTGATTATCGCACCAATTGTGATAGCGATTGATGCTCCAGGAAAGTTAAAACAAGATTTGAAAAATTCCTGTCTACGAATTCAGCGTGCCATTTGGGATTCGGTAAATCTCTAATTGCATCTTAATCACTTCGGATTGCGATTGATATTGAAGAATCGCGAATCATCATGAGTTCATGATATGATGCATTTAACCAAATATTAGCTTGCGATTGGTAATACCAAGTGTTCATCATCGTACCAATGCTAATAGCGATTGATATATTTTCAACTTTCTGTCAACGAAAGATTTACACGCTAATTTCAATTCTCCCTAATATGGGTGAAGAATACTCATAAACGCGTAGAAGTAGCTGAGAGTGCTGTGAACAAATGTCACGCTAAGGTCAGTTTACTCAAATACGGGTGAAGAATACTCACAATCGCGATATATGCACATACTCATTTATGGGTAAGTAGTAACCCATATTTAGCACTCAGCGAAATAAACTTTCAATTTAAAAGATTGCATTACACTGAGAAAAATTCTAGCGTTATACCAACAATTAAATCATGGTCAAGGTGATTATTGCATATAATGGTTACGATAACCATGAAAATAGACGAATTCACCACGTTCATGGCATTCTTGACTATGATCATGGTAACGAGGACTATTCCGACATTATGGCAAATGTTGGATCAACTATTTTTAATGGTATTTTTGACCATAGTCGGTTCAAAATCACTATAATGCAATAGTCATCCTAACCCCCAGTAATGGTAAAATTGACAACACAATTTAATGTTTTATTTGTTTTATTTATAATATCAAAAAATGCTAGCGCTAGCAAGCTCACTTCTGCTCGAGCATCTTGCACGCAAGTAGAATATGCTTGCGCAATCCCACCCTGGTCGTGCCGCTGTATAAAAAAAAGTGCTTGCGCACTTTGACTGCTCGCGCATTTATCTCAGCTCGAAAGTGGAGCTTTGGAACGGTGGACCGTTGTCACTCTACAGGATAAACGATATTGTTTTATTTTATTTATTTATTTGTTTTTGCAAGTTTCCTCTGAAAAGGTAACGTATTTCAACTTACTTGCAGGATAATAGGACAACCCCAAAGTTGGAATATTTTGCAAAGTGCAGCGTTTGTGCTATCTGCATTAGTGTTCTTCATCTCAACAACTAATAGATGGCGTGAATATGTATCTGCGACAACTAAGAATCCGAAGTTTGGCATAGACAACAAATCTATTTGAAGGATCCCCAATGGTCCCTCGGGGAGGGTCTTACTACTAGATAGTGGTAGTGAAGGATTCTTTTTCGACAGCACAAGTTTCGCAGCTTTTCGCGAACTTTTCGACTTGAGTGGACATGCCTGGCCACCAGAAGAAGTCACGCATGATCCGTTTCATCGCAACTTCCCCCGCATGTCCGCAGTGAGCAGCCTTCATTGCTTTCGTCCGGAGAGCTGTAGGCAATACGGTTTTGTCGTCTATGAAAATAGTGGATCCTAGATAGTGCAAATTTTTTTTCATACTTCCGTAGTTTATCTGGCCATACATTATGCTGAAGAGCATTGAAAACAAGTTGAAGTTCCTCATCCGTTGCGGAGTGTTTCTCGATTTCGGTCCAAGTTATGTCCATGTTGCCTACATCCAGACTGTACAGAAAGTTGTTTTCATCGTCGTCATTGTCAAAAGAATCGCTTGCTTGTGTATCTTTAATTAATCTTGACAATGAGTCGGCTATTTTCTCGTCTCCCGGTACCCGTTTGATGGTATAATCATACGATTGCAGCCTTAAAGCCCACGATTCGGCACGTGATGTGGCTCTTTTTCCAAACCGATGTGAACTATTGAATATGCATTCATTGGCCTCCGCATCGGAACGAATCACGAAAGACTTGCAAAGAAGGTAAGTTGAAAAACGTTCCACCCTCCACACAACAACGAGTGCTTCCTTTGTGTGTGGGGATAACGTTGTTTTGTACTTGTTAGTGCCTTAGAGGCGCAAGCAATAATCCTTGGAGTACCTGCTTTGTTGTATTGCACTAGAACCGCTCCAAGCCCTACCAGCGAGTCGTCGACGAAGAGTTCAATCTTATCCATCGGATTGTAATACCCCAAACGCTTGATTACCTCCAAAGTTTCGTTCTTTCTTCCAGTTCGGTCCAGTTAAAAGTATTGGCATTAGCTTGAGATCGAAGGTACTTGGTTCTGTCGGCTCTGTTAAAGATAAATCTGTCCATATATGTTATGAGTCCGAGAAAACTCTTAACTTCAGCACAACTTGCTGGTGTTCTGAAGTTCTTGATCGCATTGACTTTTTCATCTTGCACTTCCCAGCCATCTGCCGTGAGCACAAAGCCAAGAAACTTAACCTTTTGACTTCCAAACACGCATTTGGACGTGTTGAGCTTGACATTATGGTTCGCAAGACGAGCTACGAATGCTGCAAGGTTTGCGTCATGCTCCGCTTTTGTCTTGCCATGTACGAGGATGTCGTCGAGATAATTTTTTACTCCAGTGCAGTCGCTTAATATCTTTCTCTGTAAAATTTCTTGGAACAGGTCTGGTGCGTTGCAAAATCCAAATGGCAATCTTACGCACCGAAACATCCCGAACTCAGTAAAGAAGTTCGTCAAATGACGAGATCCTTTGTCTATCTCGATATGGAAAAACGCGTTAGTCAAATCGATGGAAGAAAACCAAGTGGAACCATCAAGCTCAGCCAAGATCGATTCGAGAGTTGGCATGGCAAAAGGAGTCCTTCAAATGTACTTGTTGGGACCTCTCAGGTCGATCACGAGACGTATGTCCTCTTTTCCCTTCGGAACGACAGTAGTGACGAGCAAAACTATACATCCATGTCGTCTGTAACCCGCTCAATAATGTCTGCTGAGATTAATTGACGCAACCGCTTCTCTACCAACGGCTTCACTGCTTGTGGAATATTTATGAAGACGTTCCTGCAGGGTGGCACCGTTTTGTTGTAATGTAATATTACAGGGGGAACGTTGAACTTCGGAAATGGCTCAGTCGTGATTACTGTTGCTACTCCATAAGTAGCATTATTCGGTCTGTAGAGACGCTCATCAGCCAGGGAACCTTCAGTCCTAACAGGAGCACACTGAATCTTGTAGCGGTTGGCCTACTCAACAATGCTCTAGATTTATTGACTACGTAGAACTTCTCAATTAAGGTAGGTCTATCGTTCGTAATAAATAAAGTAGCTTCAAATGTAGCCGACACATGAACTTCGCCGGATTTCGCATAAGCTTTCAAAGGGCAATCTGAACCTGATTGAACGTTGAATATCTCATCCTCCTCCCCCCCCCCCCCCCCCCCCCCCCCCCCCCCTCTCCCTCCCCCCCCCCCCCATTACACCCCCCCCCCCCCCTTTTCCCCCCCTTTTTTTTTTTATTCCCCCTAAAACAATCATTATCTAAAATTAATTTTCAATTAATTAAATCTACCCAAAACCCCACACCCCATCCCCCCCTTCTCCCCCCCCCCCCCCTCCCCACCCCCTCCCCCCATTCCCCCAAATATATATCCCAAGTAACACCAGAAACATCTTCTTTGACAAGAATATAAGAAGTTTGTTGTAAAAAAGTCGTGAGGATGAAATACCAAACATGTCTGGTCTTGAAAAAGTTTTCAGGATGTTTTTCCACACATATTCGGTTCAAACGTGGTACCAGAACAGCGAACACATTTTTGATCTATTTTTGTTCGATCAACTTAAATTTTACTTCTTGAAAACATCGGTGACTGTTTGTCATCTTACCACTACGAACTATTTTTACTCATTTTTGAGTATCCATACTTTTGACTGATTTGAGTCAAACGAACTTCATTTTGGATTGTTTGGAAATAGCGTGTATGCTAGATGTTTGTAAATATGTTGATAGGTTGCATTCAAGATGAATTTTAAACATGTTTTTAACATCCTCATGCAATAGAGAAATCATTCAGAATAGATGGTGAAACCAATACAGTGACGGCTGAAAATATGTTTATTTGAAATACTGGAATAAAATAAAACACTAACTATATGTAAGATTGTGATGCCACTCACTGATTCAAATAGAAGCCAAATTGGGCATAGGGGTTTATTCAAATGTAGCATAAAGCAACAGTTTGGGAGAATGTTTAGTATTTTTTTTATAAATTGTTACGTTTAATTTGTGGGGGAGTCTTTTGAGATGTAGCTACGCACAACATAATAGAAAAATTGTATTTGTATTTTCATTCATACTGACATTTCTCGGTTCAATTTCACAACAAAAAACGCAGAAAATTAAAAACGAACATTTGAAAATCAAATGTGTTACTAATGTTTTTACCCGTACTGTAGACTTGTACTGTAGGACTGTAGACTTGGTAAATCGCCATGTTGGTTTTTGTGAATTCCATAAAGAAATCTCACTAAAATTCAACAATTTATTCGGGGTACCTTCTACGTTTTTTAATCCAATCGATGGCGCATGAAATTAAGGAAGGTAAAACGTAAAGTTGCACTGCTAACCTTGAGCCGCATATACAATTTTGATACAACTTCCATGCCCAAAGCAGTTTTTATTTCTCATTTGAAAAAGTAATAAACAATCATCTTTAACGCGTAAAATACCATTATCTACGATATCGTTTCGCCATTAAAATATCTTGTTTATATTTTTTTTACTTTGTTCAGACCGTGCTTGCTTTGTCAAAACATATCATTATGTTATAAGCATGCTGTTCGAAGCATCCATAGAACATAATATTTGTCTTATGGATGTTCTACAAAACATCTGGTATGACCTAAAAGATGTTCAAAAATGCCACATTTATTGCGCTTTTTCGGTTATATGCGTGTATGAAATTAAGTTATTGACGTTAGAAAAAAAACATGAGCTTGGTCTATAACGTGTATTACTAACATGAATATGACAAGTGGTGTTACTTGGGCCCTCTTTTTCCCCGGTGTTCTGTATCATTAGCGATAATTTTCAACGTTGGAGCATTACGTCTGAGCCGGAGCCGAAGTATGTTTTCAGTCGATGCATGGCATTTGCAAAGGGTTCGATCTCCGGGTTTGGATAATCCGACTGGGATTTTGTGTTTCGGAAGATCTGCAGCAATCGAGGTCCAGCTTTTATCTTGAAGATGGTGAATTTTGTGGCACCAGCCTTTATCTTGAAGATGGTCCAGCTTTTATCTTGAAGATGGTGAATCTTGAACACCAGCCAACCGCATCGTATCTTTGAGTAACTCTCTCCACGTACGTGTATCGGTAAATCTCATCATCGCCGTCGAGTGGTTTGCACTCGGGAATATTTATCGATGACACCGATAGCTGGTTAATGACGACATAAACCGGGATCCTTCCACATCGTTGAACGGGATTGACAACTGTGCCCGTTGCGTACTAGTTGGACCCCTACCTGGATCAAACCCAATGCTTCCATCATCACTTGTAGGTGCTTCAATTCGTTGTCGTCCGTTCAAGCTGGCTTCGAGAGCATTCTTCTCTTCTTGAACTCGCAAATAATAACGCTTGTCCTCTCACAAGCAACTCCGTACTTGTCCTCACGCAAGTATCTAAACATAATTCTAATTTCACTTTTTGCAATTCAGTCTTCAAAATCGTGCTCTCATACCTTATTTTTTAAACTTGACCTTTCGCAAAGTTTTAAAATATCATTTTTTTTTGTTAGTTTTCAAAATGGCCGTCCTTCCGTACTTGTCCTCACGGAAGTATCAATTTTTTAAAATTGCCAGTACACCTTTGCGCATTTCTCAAAATGGCGGCCTTATGCAGTTTTTTTGCTATCTTTTTAGAACCATTTAAAAACCAAATTCGCTCCTTAAAAAAACAATTTCGCACGTTCAGGATCCCCGATAGAATCAATTAATTCTTTCTATAGTAAGCTTTCTGCTGCTGAAGTGAAATTACTTATCCTTTGGAAGTGTTTCCTGCGCCATTGTGGTGACCGTGTGGCTTCTTCGTGGTGCTGGCCGAAAACGCTCAGGAAAATACGTCCTTCACTCCCGAAAATCGTCTAAAGAATGAATCTTCGCTTCTTCGCTTCTCCACATGCCAAATACACATACATACACTGCAAATAAATCAATAATTTTTATTATTAAAATTGGCACTTAAATCGGTCAATTTTTGCTTCGAAATGAAATCATGTGAGCCAGTATGATTTTCATTTGCCGCACATAATTTTTAACACCCGTCACTTAATACACAGGTTCGTTTCCAATGCGACTGATATGGTCCGCACATAATTTTTAATGGAGCGAGAAATGTCATTCAACTTGGTTTGCCAGCGGAATTTTTGAAGGTAATAAATTACTATAGATGTTCTTCTTTGCCATGTTAACGGTGTTTATTGTGAATATTTCAAATCTGCCGAGCATTTTTGCCATTCCCGCAGAATAGCTGCTGAACGCGATAGCTTCAAAAAGTGATGAAGTTTTTATGATGGTACAAATAAAACCTCTTTTATTCACACATTTCGTTTTATTACATGAAAAGTACAAAAAAAAACAATACTAAACTTGTTATGAAAAAATAAAATCCATGCACCTTTTCACATAAAACGTATTAAAAAACTCATTTGATTTTTGCTAGGACAAGTTAATGCAATCCATGTACACTATAATTAATATCTATTCAGCTCTTGCACTTAAAGACTATACATTTATTGCACATATGGTTAATTGACCACATTTAATAAAAAATAAGTGCCACACCAATACAGAGCAATAACTTTGCACTTTGCCCAAATCTATAGGTGCTGGCACTTAAATATAAGGTGCATTGTTTTTTGAGTGTACCAACGACTCTCATTTTTTTTTAGAGAGCGTGGGTATAGCGTTCTCTGTCATACCCATGCTTATTCTCTTATACTTCGATTTCTTCACCCTCTCTCTAAATTGAGATTTGTAATCTCTTTCATCGTTCATATAGATATCAATCTTGCCACACATACACGTATGTATTTTAACTCTTGTTCCAAATGAGACTCTTATACAGTACATATTTATACCTGGTGCAGATGAAAACCGGAATATAGCAGTCGCGCCAATCGATTTTACTCCCGTTCTATGAATTCAAACAGTGGCGCATCTAGTACGCTGTTTTCCAAATGAGACTCTTATACAGTACATATTTATATACATATAGAAGATATTTCGCACATATTCGAATCCAATTATGTTTCGTCTCAGTGTTTCACTTCGTGCATGCTGGGAAGTGTTGCACGCATACACAGTGATGCTAGATATTTAAGCATTACAACAATTCCAACATTTTACAAATAATATAATAAACAATCTATTTGACACATTGAGTCTCTCTCTTCTCTTCACTACAGAATCCATTTCTGAAGAAACAGATTGGAAAGTTTCAATATCAGCACTGAAAATAAATCAATAATTTTTTTAATTAAAATTGTCACTTAAATCGGTCAATTTTTGCTTCGAATTGAAATCATGTGAGCCAGTATGATTTTCATTTGCCGCACATAATTTTTAACACCCGTCACTTAATACACAGGTTCGTTTCCAATGAGACTGATATGGTCCGCACATAATTTTCAATGGAGCGAAATGTCATTCAAGTGTGTTTTCACTTTGCCCTATTCTATCCATCTTCGCACTAAAACGAAATAAAAAACCGTGTGCGAAAAACAATCAGCTGCTTTATCGTTCTAGAAGAAGAAAAAAACTGCAAAATGGAGAAGCAAAGTGAAGTTTACCGTGTGGTGGTTGAGGTACTTGGTTTGCCAGCGGAAGTCACTGAATTTTTTGAAAGTAATAAATTACTCTAGATGTTCTTCTTTGCCATGTTAACGGTGTTTATTGTGAATATTTCGGATCTGCCGAGCATTTTTGCCATTCCCGCAGAAGAGCTGCTGAACGCGATAGCTTCAAAAAGTGATGAAGTTTTTATGATGGTACAAATAAAACCTCTTTTATTCACACATTTCGTTTTATTTCATGAAAAGTACAAAAAATCCAATACTAAACTTTTTATGAAAAAATAAAATCCATGCACCTTTTCACATAAAACGTATTAAAAAAAAACTCATTTGATTTTGGCTAGGACAAGTAAATGCAATCCATGTTCACTATAATTAATATCTAAAGGGCGATACGGTCAAAATTTGGTCAATATCAACTTGACGTATTTCTTTCAATTTTGCATTTAAAAAACCTGAACACCCCTCATTTTGAAGGTGTGTGTGTGTAGAATGTCGCTCCTATTTTGATTTTGGAATTCACTCTTCAGTTGTCAAAATGCCGTCCAAGCAAGAAGAGCAGCGTATCAAAATTTTGCTCGCGCATCGCGAAAATCCGAGCTACTCGCACGCAAAGTTGGCAAAATCGCTAAAAGTTGCCAAATCAACCGTTACAAATGTAATTAAAGTGTTTGGGGAACGTTTGTCGACAGCCAGGAAGTCTGGATCGGGGGGAAATCGAAAACCGGAAGCCGCTGAGACGACAAAGAGAGTTGCCGGTAGTTTCAAGCGAAACCCTAACCTATCTCTCCGAGATGCCGCAAATAAGCTGGGTGTATCGTCTACAACCGTGCATCGAGCCAAAAAACGAGCCGGACTATCGACTTACAAGAAGGTAGTGACTCCAAATCGCGATGATAAACAAAATACGACGGCCAAAGCGCGATCCCGGAGGCTGTACACGACGATGCTGACGAAGTTTGACTGCGTGGTAATGGACGACGAAACCTACGTCAAAGCCGACTACAAGCAGCTTCCGGGACAGGAGTTTTATACGGCAAAAGGAAGGGGAAAGGTAGCAGATATTTTCAAGCACACGAAACTGTCAAAGTTCGCAAAGAAATATCTGGTTTGGCAAGCCATCTGTACCTGTGGCTTGAAAAACAGCATTTTCATAGCTTCCGGGACTGTCAACCAAGAAATTTACGTGAAAGAGTGTTTGAATAAACGTCTGCTGCCTTTCCTGAAGAAACACGGTTGTTCCGTACTGTTTTGGCCGGATTTGGCATCTTGCCATTACGGTAAAAAGGCCATGGAGTGGTACGCCGCCAACAACGTGCAGGTGGTTCCCAAGGACAAGAACCCTCCCAACACGCCAGAGCTCCGCCCAATTGAGAATTACTGGGCTATTGTCAAGCGGAACCTAAAGAAGACCAAAAAAACTGCTAAGGACGAGCAGCAGTTCAAGGCAAACTGGCTTTCTGCGGCGAAGAAGGTGGTCAAGGTGGCTGTACAAAATCTGATGGCAGGGGTCAAGCGTAAGGCCCGGCAATTCGGATTTGGAAAAGCGGAAGCCTAACTGAATATTTTTCCTGAATTTTATACTAATTGAACTTGAAAAAGAAATTTAATTTGATTTTTTAAATAAACGATTTCACCGATTTACACGCGTTTTCCCTTGACCAAATTTTGACCGTATCACCCTTTATTCAGCAGTTGCACTTAAAGACTATATATTTATTGCACATATGGTTAATTAACCACATTTAATAAAAAATAAGTGCCACACCAATACAGAGTAATAACTTTGCACTTTGCCGAAATCTATAGGCGATTGCACTTAAATATAAGGTGCATTGTTTTTTGAGTGAGGGAAATATTTGTATTTTGGCCCAATCCGAGACCCCAATCTCTTGTCATCAACTTTCAGAGATTGTGAAAATAGTGACGTCGATTTGAAAGCAGCGATAATACAAGAATTGCGTAACTTTAGTATAAATTTTGAACCAATTTATAGATCTTACCTTGACAAAATGGCATACGATTTCCCTACAATACGATTTTCCCTAGCAATACGATGCATTCCGGAGTTTCGAGACGGGTTTATTTTCCAAATTGAGCATTTTGCTAATGCTCTTCCGGAAAGACGGGTTGATGAACCAAACAACCCAGTTAACACCGCAGAGACAGAACTAATTTATGTAGTTTTATCGAAATTGAAAGGTCCAGCTGCAGTACAATTCAAGCGGATCAATGAAAAATCTTGGGTAGAAGTGAAACAGAATCTACAAAGAGAGTTTGGAGATAATATGAAATTGGAGGAAGTTTTTCATAAGGTCGAAACTTTGGAACAAGGTTCCAATGAGACTTTCCAAAGTTACAAAGACCGAACGTTGGTATTAAAAGCACATATCGACGAATATGAGAAAAACAACGACCGTGAAAAAGATGTCGTTGGAACATATGCGCAACAAAATCTAAAGCTTCATTTTCTGGGCGGTCTCAAAAATAGAAACTTAAAAAGTTTAGCAAAATCTCATAAGGATGAGAATGAGGAAGAGTGCATCGATGTGGAACAGATAGAACACATCGAAAAGAGATTGCAGGATTGTCATATTGCCGAATCTCACAGACAAAAATCCCAAGAAACAAAACACTATAGGCAACAAAATGATTACAATTACAGAGGTAACAACGGTTACCAGAGAAACAGAGCGTTCAATTCTGGACCTAGCGATAGGAATCAAGGGTATCAAGGGGGATATTCAAACAACTTCCCGCATAACAACAACTTTGGAGGACAGAACGATGACAGGTACTCCAATAGCAATCAAAATAACAACTACCGAAGAAACGAGCGGGATCGGTTTTCTGGGAATGACGAATATAACGGAAATTACAGGGACCGCTTTGAAAGAAACTGGCAAAGAAATGACAGCCAGCAATTTGAAAATAACAGAAATTACCAAAATTACGACAGTGACCAAAATAACAGCAAAGATTACGACAGAAATGAATCTGCCCGTCAAGAATACAGAAATCGAAACAATGGTTACAATTATGACAGGCACCAATATGAAAATAACAGAAATCACCAAACATATGATAATAACCAAAATAACAGCAGTAATTTCAATAGAAATGAACCTGCTCATCAAGAATACAGAAATCGAAACAATGATCAAAATTATGACAGATACGAACCTGAACGGAGAGATAATTGGAATGAAAAAAACTTCGATAACAACCAGGAGCGAAAAAACTAAATCAAGGGGATTCGGATAGGAAAAAGATAGACGAATTCCATTGTTTTTGCACCCAAACGATCAATAGAGGTGAAATTGATCAAATTCAAAAGTTTGCTAAGGCTCCAATGTATGGCGGAATTTTATCTCGTTTTTTTTCTTGGAAATTATCAACATGGGACAACCCAGATATTACAGAAAAATATTGTTTGGACACAGGACTCTGTTCTAATTTCATTCACATAGCCACTGCTGTAAAAGTCGGTGCAACAAAAATAGACAAAGAAAAACACTTATGGATAACCGTACACGGTGAACGGGTACCATCTATAGGGACAACATGGCTACACTTAGCCATAGAAGGGATAAATATTCCAATCAAATTTTATGTTTTTGAGAAATTGGGGGTCCCTGGCAAAATTGGATACAAATTTATTAAAGAGCATGTACAATCGATGGAAAAGAACTTCAATGAAACAACGTTCAAGTTGAGTAGACAAATAGACGCGATATTCAACAAACACGGGCTTGTTAGCCGAGATATAGAAGAGTACTATAACAGTACTAAGAGTGGGTTGAATATAAATACAGTAATTCAAAAAAAATATAAAGATTACGAGTTTGAAAGCACTCAGAATCAATTTTATCAGAGTTTTCACAAGCAGATTCAATAAGTCCATACTCAGAATGTAAGGAAGCTGTATTTGATGCGTTAGGCAGGTTTGACCACTTTTACAAGCCTCAAGTACCAATTTGGAATTCACACATGGATGGGCTTGAGAACATTGATTCTAGTGAAGATGTAAAATATGAACTCTGGAAGGACTACCCTGATAAAAAAATTACCTTAAACGAACGATATCACAAACCCTTCAACCATTTATTTAATGGTTTGGATGATACCCCAAATAGGTCGTTAAGAAAAATAACCATACGAAATTTATTAGGGTACCCATATGAGGATTTAAGCTATCAGGAAATATCAAATAGATCCCGAATATGTTAAATTCACAAATAAAATACTTCAGGAAGATGAAATTGAAGCATCATTCATTATAGTGAACAGTAGATCTGCATACAAAGAGCTGATAAATTTTGTACCTTTACCACATGGAATGGAAGAATATTTGCATTCCCAAGAGAAAAAATATGGGGCCTTGTAACGAATGGTACAAAGCGAACAAGTTATGACTCAAAAATATTGTTTGAGGGATTAATTGACGGTTTTCATAACCCTCCTCAATTCGCAAAGTCAGTCAAAACAATTCAAATAATTTCGTTCAAGAACTTGTTGGACGTACTGAAATTGAATTGTTTGAGATACATTGCCCAAAAATTCAACAAAATGTTCATTTTATATACCGTAGACAATGATAATAATGGGGGTTATATCTACAGCAAAGAACTAGCCAGAACTAATGACAAATTGAGTTTGATTTTTTTAACTTAACCCGATACAAGTTCAACTAATTGTTCAAAATCAAATCGTACTAAGAATAAATCATCGGACATTGTGCAAGAAATAGAGTGCATAAATGATAAGTTTTTTATGAATTTATCAACTGCAAATAGTCCAACAAACAACGTGGAATATTTAATAGACACAGGTTCCTCAGTTAATTTACTACGATTTGTTTTATGGAATTATGTAGGAATAAAATCCATCTGCACCAAAAATTTAATAACACTGGTAGGAATAGAGAATGGAAGCAAAGCAACACTTGGGGTTGCGGAGTTGGAATTACTTATTAATGGGGTAAAATTTTCAGCAACTGTTCATCTGGTCCAAGATTTAATTGTGCCAGGTATTATTGGTATAGAATTCTTAAAACCATACGTAGCAACGATTGATAAAGGTTTCAAAACGATAACATTTCAAACCGACACAAATGAATCGAAAGAAGTATATTTATCAAGAAATTGCCAACCGCAAATTGGCTCAACTGACAGGTTAACCGAATTCTTTCACGGAACCGCATATGACGACGCAGTTTCAGATCAATCTGAAGTAGATTGGTTCGCTGAGAATCAAAAATCCATGGTAAATTTAGATGCAAATATAGATTGCGATGTGGTGGAATACAAACAATACAAAACTTTAAAAGGATACGAACGAGATGACAGACTGTTGGAACTGGTGAAGCTAGATCACACAAAATCAGAGAATTTAAATAATATTAGAAACATCATTTGTGATTTCAGTGATGTTTTTTGTTGAAGGAGATAACTTAACCTACACAAATGCAGCGGTACACGAGATTGAAACATCAACTAATGTGCCGATTTATAAACGACAGTACAGGTTTCCGGAAGCAACCAAGCAGCATTTCAATGAACAGATCAATGAAATGCTGAATCAAGGAATAATCAAATCAAGCAAAAGCCCTTGGAACGCTCCAGTACTATGTGTGCCGAAAAAGCCAGATGCTCGTGGGAAGATAAAATATCATATAGTAGTCGAGTTTAGATCACTCAACAGGATAACAAAGCCATTTGTTTACCCGATCTCATTGATCACTGAAATACTAGATAGTTTAGGTTATAGTAAATACTTTTCAACGTTAGATTTGAAATCAGGCTTCTATCAAGTGTCGATAAACCCCAAAGACGCAGCTAAAACAGCATTCTCAACTCCCAAAGGGCACTTCGAGTTCACTAGAATGCCGATGGGATTGAAAAATAGTCCATCGGCATTTCAAAAACTAATGAATATTTACAATGCTATACGAACTGGGTGATGTGAAAATTGTTGTTGTTGCCTCACGGTACAAAAAAGAGTATAGTATGTAGGGTAGGCGTAACTAGTAGAGTGTAACCTGAACTGAAATACCGCAGTATGTTACGAAAGCTCGCGAAAAGCACCGAATGCGCCGAACAATTACGAAGTGACCGTTTGTTCCCGCCATGTCGTCGACAGAAATATTATAAATGTGATCCAACCATATTGAAAATAATTAGTTCAAATTTAGATAGCCATCGAATTCAATAATCAAAAGTAGGTTAGGTAAATAAATGTAGTGTAAATGCATTAAAGTCTTTGGTTAACTTAAATGTACGTTTCATGTGAATAAAGCTCTTTAGTTTTGTGAAAGACTTGACCGTGTGTGCTATAAATAAGCTGTGGAAGAAATAAGCTCAATAGCAACCATACCAAAGATCACAGCCTGTGTACTGGGAAAGGGAAATACCCAACAGTTTGCCTAATGTGTACTACGCGTCGTAAAATTGGAATATTTCCGGGGGCCACAACATTGGTGCCGTGACCAGGATAGCGGTCCTTTGGAACATACCGACGCCATTGGATCAGTGGACAATTGTATTGGCCCTATTATATTGCATTACAAAGCCACGGGGCGCCATCACGATCAACGAGCGCTGCCATTACGAAATCTGTAAGCATGGACGATTGTGGAAGGGCATAATGGATTTTTGGAATTGAGATTAAGCAGATTTTATTGATTATACAAGGCTTGTTAAACAGGTCTACAAGGTGAAGTCCTGTCCAACTATTTACGTTGCTTTCATCTCTACCTGGTCGATTTTTGTTGGCTTCTTTATTTTAACTACTTCGATGGGGATTTCGGTGGCCGGACATTACGGCATTTCTTTATCGCCCTTTGGACTCGAAAATACGATTTGAGGATCAACTTGAGGCTCACCAGGTGAGTCCCTGTACAACTCTCTTATTATCTGTCGGAAGGTGCTTCTCTTGTTTGTCGTCCCACAGATCTGTGCATTTGCTTCCGGTTTTGGGGCTGCGTGACGTCATCTCGATACGGTGCTCGATCTTTCGGTTGAAGAAGGACCTGATACGCTCATTCTTACTGAGAGGTTTGGATTGCTGTTCCAGAGTAATTATATATATATACAAGGCCTATTTTATAGGCTCACCAGGTGAGTTCCTGTCCATCAACCGGTATTTTTCTCTGGAAGGTGCTTTGCTGGTTGCTTTTCCACAGACGATCTTCGTGAAGTTCATCCAGTGCGAGGACCATGTCGTCGTCTAGGAAGCAGAAAAATCTGCTGCGCAAAAGGGACAGCATTATCAACTTTCTGGTACGGATCGAGCAATTCCTGAAAACCACCAAGGAGTTCGAAGAGCAATCGGTGAAAATTCGTTTGGAGAAACTCGAGCAAAAGTGAAACGAATTCAAGGACGTTCAAAGCGACATCGAAAGCACGGAGGACAACGAAGAGAACATGCCAGAGCACCAGCAGCTGAGGGCAGGGTTGGCGGGAAAATTACCCCAAGTGCATGCGACACCAAACACTTCCACTGCGCACACACTTGTTCAAGCTTCCGTACTACTCCCTCAAATTAATCTGCCAGAGTTTGATGGCAATTTCCAAAACTGGTTCCGTTTCACGATATCTACGTGGCCTTGATCGATTCCTCGATAGAACTAACGGATATTCAGAAGTTCCACTATTTGCGCGCTTCGCTGAAAGGTGATGCTCTAAAATTGATTGATTCTTATTCGATGAGTGAGGCTAATAGACCTTTCTTGTGGATTTTTTTTATTATCTTATCAGACACCTTTCAATTTGTAGAGTACACTCTTAGAAAATTTTACAGTATTCGGTGATTTTTTACCAAACATTCAATAACTAAACGTTCGGTAATCCGATTTTACGGATTTCGGTAAAATTTGACAAGTTCCGGTAATTTTTTTACCGGAATACTGTAAAATTTCAACGAAATCCGGTAAATCGGATTACCGAACGTTCAGCTGTTGAAAGTTTAGTAAAAAATTACCGAATACTGTAAAAATTTTTAAGTGTGTATACTTTTCTCTGAGACCTATATTTTTTAAAGCCTGAACAACAATAAAAAACTGTAAAATGACCATTTCATCCCATATGCGCGCTGTGGTGAATACTCATTATGCCCCCTCTTCCCCAATCTGATGTTTCTCTTCTGTGGTGAGTTTCACGTTAACTTAATCGCTCTTCACTCCTATGCTGGAATCCCATAAGCTGATGTCAGAGCCCGCGCCAAACATAGCGGTAGCTTTTTAACTCAGTCACTCCAGTGAAAAGTCGCGTAACAAAGTGTCAATCTTTGCTTAAAAAATCCAAGTCTTCGAAAGTACTTTCATTAAGCTTATCACGTCTGGTTGTAGTAGTATGACTTCTGGAAATGAAGTAGTGCGTTTTGGACGAAAATATAACAAACAGCTGTCAAAAACAAAAATTGTAATCAACTTTTTTTCACGACGATAAATAAACATCACTAATTTAACACTCCCGAACATCGAGAACGAGGATTCAAACATTTAAATCATTAACAGGTTTTGAACTTTTTTTATTAATATATAACATCATAAAAAATGGTGAGTGAAAGTTATCAATAACATGTAGTTTTACTTAGTCTTTGCTTTTAAAGTTACGCTTCCGAAACCATAGCCTAATTAACGCATTCAAGCTGGCCCCGAAAACTCTCGATCGATCTTGTATTCACCGTCGTTCTCCTTCAAGAGAACTAAACCACATAAGACAGCAGTCTCACCGGTCTGAAATTGGTCAAGACCTGACTTAGTGCGACATCGGTCCCTTTGAGCTGTGCCAGAATTACGAAGTGGGCCTATCTGGGTGTGTTCGGCATAAGCTATTAGACAACGGAAAATGATCTTCAATGGATCCGATGGTTGTTCCGATCGCTTAGTTAGCAACTTACGGCGGTCCCATTATGCTAGTTAACTTTGTGTACGATCCTATAACACGGCAACTCGAGGATTTCGATGTGTGTACTTTCGCCGCACTAAATAATCTATTTGGAACATTTGACTGGAACAAATTTCCTATACACGTCGAATTCTTCCTCGACGCTTTTGACCTTTTCCTCGCCAAACACCCACAGCTCTTTGTAAATTATCCGAATCAGTCGCTCGTCGTGGGAAAACAGAATAACGCCACCCTGAAACGAAACTAACAATCCTCAGTGAATTCTTCTGGTAAGACGGAATTCAATCGGATCTTACCTTGTACTTGTTGCTCGCCTTGCCGAGAGCTTCTATCATTTCAATGTCCAAGTGATTGGTCGGTGTCTAGCACGAACAAGTTTGGCCTACCAATGCACATCTTTGCCAGCGCTACCTTCGTAGCAAGATCCCCGGATCCGCCAAAACTGCTAAAATTCTGCGGTACTTTTGATCGGTTTCCCGGGGTAAGCATTCTGGAACCGTTCCACGCAGTTGACGTTCATGTCGATGTTTGGATGCTTGGAGAAGTAATCGAGATGGACGAGACCTACTCTAGCTTGCAGCAAGCTCATGACAATCTTCAACAGCGTTCTCACACCTGGCAGGAAAACGAACAATAAAATTAGATTAGCAATCAGAATTACAGTTCTATCACGACGAGACCCCTCATCACAGCAACGCGTTATGCCGGGCTTCACCCTAGTTTTCACACTACGGCACTGTGTTAACTGACAACGAACTGACAGCGGGACATGTCAACGTCTCAAGCCACGTTTACGTAAAACCGCACGAAGACAATACAGAGTAAATCCGTTACAAGTGCCTCGAGTGAATGAACTCAATTTATTATTCTAATTTGGTAGTAATTAATTATCTATTCTGCGCTCCTAAAGCTTTAGCTGTATAAAAGTAATACATGTTATTCTAGGAAAAACTAATCTTGTTAAGCTGTAAGTACGGATAGAAATTAAATTGTATTGAAACTATTGAACCTAATTGCTAAAACCGAATTTATAGATCCTACGATTAAAACTGAGGCAGTGGACAGTGGTGAAACAAAGCCAACACCACTTCCAGAATAATAACACCAAATTTGTAAGTTGATATCTGTCACCGTAGGTAGTATGCAGTATAAAAATCCGGTTTTGAAAGCAAGAATGTAACTATATTCAGTGCTTCAACTGTAATGAGATTGTATGACATTAGGGTAAGTACATGAAACAAAGCAGCGTATTGTCTACCACTTACAATTCGGTGGGCTTCTGCACTCTGTATAACCTACGACTATGCCTTCACTGATTTTGAAGTGACCTGAGTGTATTAATTTATTATTTGACGTTATCAATACTAACTAATTTCTTACTTGTTCTTCTTTCAGGTTTATTCTGACGGTTCAACGGATTGGATATAAGCTCGAGCAACGAACTGCCTAACTGCGAAATAAACCAGTTAACTACGCTCTACAAAAGGAAATTCAAATTCTAACCTCAATCTTCGATTCAACTCAATAAACTTTGTATTTGCTCTAGGATTCTTATTTATCACTCGTATAATTCACTCTATTATTTCAACAACGATGTCTACGCTTCAATCTCAAACTTTATAATGCTGACTGGCTCGCGGGCGTAACAGAAGAGTTGACAGGCCGTTGACATCTGTCATTCTAGACCGTCGACATCTGTCGCTTTGACGACTCACGGAACTCCTTTCAGAAATGCCGGTGAGCAGGGTGGCCAGCTATACTGTTCCTGTTGTAACATTCTCCCCTGGGTGTAGTCCGGAGTCTTCCAGATCTTCACGATTCTCCTTCACGTCTAGTAGCGCCAGTCGCGACACCGTCCTGACAAATGTCTTTCTCCCGATCATCACCATTGCTTGACGATGCCGACCATCTCGATTGGGTATAGTGCTGACGATCCGTCCACGTTCCCATCCACTACGTCTGGACGGCTCGGCGACCATAACCAAGTCCCCGCCTTTTAATACTTGAGTCTCGTCGAACCATTTCGTTTGCCGACGAATCACCGGCAAGTATTCCTTCAACCAACGTCTCCAAAATACGTCCAGCTGTCGCTCGATTAGTGCCCAAGATCTCCCAAGAATTTCACGGCGACCTTGTTCGCTGTAATGGATTGCTGTCTCGCTCTGCCCTCTTGCTTTGACCCCATTAGAGCTCAGAAGAAGGAAGTGATTTGGGGTCAGTGCTTCAGCTTCCTCCGTTTCAATAGGTAAATACGTCAGAGGCCTCGAATTGACAACACTCTCTGCCTCCACGACCAACGTCTGTAGCCCCTCGTCGTCAAGCTTCCCTTCAGTGTATGCTTCTCCCATGGCTGCTTTTACGGATTGTACCAGTTGTTCCCAAGCTCCTCCCATGTGGGGTGCCCCAGGTGGTATGAAGCTCCACTTCATATCGACTCCGGTGAATGTCGCTGACAGTCCCTGGCTAATCTGTTGTCGTAATATACGTTCAGCTCCTTGAAAATTTGTTCCATTATCGCTGATGAACTCCGCTGGAGGTCCTCGGCGGCTCACGAATCGTCGAACACACGATATGCAGGAGTCGGTTGACAACGTGAAAGCGACCTCGAGATGGACTGCTCTCACCGTCAAGCAGGTGAATAAAGCAATCCACCGTTTGACATTTGATCTTCGTAGTTTTACCAGTAGCGGTCTGAAATAGTTTACTCCCGTATGCGTAAAGGCACGTTCGTGGTGAGCAAGTCGTGCCGGCGGAAGAAGCGCCATCGGTGGGATGACTGGTCTAGCACGATGAATTTTACAGAAACTGCAGTCTCGGCTCACCTTTTTAACCACTAAGCGAAGTCTTGGTATTGTGAAAACCTGGCGAACCTCGTTGACCACCGTCTCCGAATTGTGCTGATGGAATTGTTTATGGTAATGGTGCACTAGGAGCTCCGTAGCTTTATGCGCTCTCGGTAGAAGAATAGGATGCCGTATATTGTAATCAACGTCTTTAGCTGCTCTGATTCGGCCACTCTCACGTAGTAATCCGTTGTCGTCCAACAGTGGCACTAGTCGGTAGATTGAACTGCTTTTCCCTATGACTTCCTGTCCGGTCAAGTTTGACGTTTTGTTGGATAATGCCGCCATTTCATCAGGGTATGTCTCACGTTGCACCATCCTGAAAATCGTAACCTCGGCTGCCCGCAGTTCCGCTTGCTGGAGATGTCCGGAGTACTTTTGCTGCTTATTTGACGAATTCTGGATGAATCGGAGGACGTACACTGATAGGCAAAATAAAGTGCCCACCTCATCGTTTTTTCAATTTCTCTCATTTACTTGGTTCAAATTAAAGTAAACACACTGTATTTTTTTATAATCTTATTTTTATATTCTTTTTAAGTTTAACTTATGGAATACTGAAAAAAAGGAGTTTTACTTAAAGAAAAAAAAATCAATTTGTGTTGAAAAAAAAACAGTAACAAAATAAAGTGCCCACTTCAAAAATCGATATGTTTTCGATAAGTTTCCATTGGAAGACCCCTCGATTGTTTATGTTTTGATATTTTGACATGTTTTGAAGCAAACGGCTCAACCTGGTGCATTTGTATACGTGATCGCATTTGATTCAATTGAAAAAAAAAGGAGAACGCAGTGCTTTCGAAAGAAATTCCCTTGTGTATCCGAAAATTGATCGTTCGTGATGTGCAAAACGGTGAATCGCACGGGCTGTCGCTAAGAAGTACAGTATTAGTAAGGCAGTGGTTGGCAAAATTCTTCTGAAGCTTAAAACGTTTGGATCAGTGGTGGATCGCCCTGGCAGAGGCAGGAAGCGGAAAACGGATGCGAGAACGGACACCAAGATCATGCGCGAAGCCAAGAAGAACCCGAAGGTAACTGTCCGCGAGATCCAGGAAACCCTTCAGTTATCAGTTTCCGGTCGAACTGTCCGTCGCCGTCTCGTAGCACAGGGATTGAATAGCAAACTTGCCCGGAAGCGCCCATTTATCAGCAAGGCAAACAAAGCCAAACGGCTTTAGTTTGCTAAGGCGCATGCTGATAAGCCCCTAGAGTTCTGGAAAACGGTTCTCTGGACGGACGAATCAAAATTCGAGCTGTTTAACCGAAAGCGGCGGGTTCGTGTTTGGTGCAGATCGGGAGAGGAGCTTCAGGAGCGCCACATCCAAGGCACGATGAAGCATGGAGGAGGAAATGTGATGGTCTGGGGGTGTTTTTCGTGGGGTAGAGTAAGAAGCATTGTGAAAATCGACGGGATAATGACGGCAGATTCTTACATCAACATCCTGCGAGAAAATCTGGAGGTTTCGCTGATCCAGACGGGCCTTGAAGAGAAGTTCGTATTCCAGCAGGACAACGACCCGAAGCATACTGCCAAGAAGACCAAGTCTTTCTTCCGGTCTTGTCGGATAAAACTGCTGGAATGGCCTCCACAAAGCCCGGACTTCAATCCCATCGAGAATTTGTGGGCGATTCTCGATGCCAGGGTTGACAAAACTGGTGTTACCAATAAAAATAACTATTTTGAAGCCCTGGAGCGCGCCTGGGAAGAGCTAGATCCACAGCACCTAAAGAACCTGGTCGAGAGCATGTCGAAGCGCCTGCAGGAGGTCCTGAAAGCCAAAGGAGGACACATCAATTATTGAAATGCTTTTATTTTACTTTAATTTATGTTTTCTGTAGCCTAAATGAAGTGGGCACTTTATTTTGTCACTGTTTTTTTTCAACACAAATTGAGTTTTTTTTTCTTTAAGTAAAACTCCTTTTTTTCAGTATTCCATAAGTGAAACTTAAAAAGAATATAAAAAATAAGATAATATAAAATATACAGTGTGTTTACTTTAATTTGAACCAAGTAAATGAGAGAAATTGAAAAAACGATGAGGTGGGCACTTTATTTTGCCTATCAGTGTATGCAGTTGCGCGCATTAGTCGATCCCAAGAGGAGAACCGACTAAATTCTACAAGAGGCTCGTAGACACGGTGATGAAGAACCGAAGCACGCATTTCTTCAGTAGTGGCGATCAATGGTTCTTTGGAGCGGGGCCACTCATCCTCTGGTTGCTGTAGAAAATTTGGTCCGTGGAACCATCTGCTGTTTTGGTTGAAGTACGGGCCACTGCCCCATTTGGTTGCTTCATCGGCTGGGTTCAACTTTGACGGCATCCAATGCCACTCATTCGCCGTTGTATGTTCTAGTATCTCGCCTACCCTGAATGACACAAATTGCCGATAGCTTCTGGGGTCAGCTTTGATCCACGCAAGAGCTGTTCTAGAGTCCGTCCAGTACACTGTCTTCGAAGCAGGTACTTGGTTGTTTTCTCGGATGAATCTTGACCACCGTACACCCAGGACGCACCCTTGCAGCTCCAGTCTGGGGATCGACCAGGGTTTCAGCGGAGCTACTTTGGATTTAGCGGCGATGAGACAACACTGTGGTTTACCGGCCTTTTCGGACGTTCTCAGATATATCACACAAGAATAGGCTACCTCACTCGCGTCGACGAACACATGGTATTCAGAATCCTGGTACGTATCCAGGGTAGCGGAACGGAAATAACATCTCCGGATTCGGATTTGTGCAATAAACTCGATCATTTGGATCCACTTCTGCCACTTCCTGAACCTGTTCATCCCACTCCGTACCTTCTCGCCACAAATCCTGGACTAGAACCTTCCCATGGATGATGAACGGCGAAAGTAATCCCAAAGGTTCGAACAGAGTCATTACACACCGCAGTAATTGTCGTTTCGTCGGCAGTGTAGTTGTGTGGATTAATGTTTGCACTTCGTCACTCATCTGAGTGGAAAAACTCAACTCGTCATTCAACGAGCTCCAGGTGTGGGAACAGAAAGGGTCCTCGGTATACCCCTTTCTGTTCCCACACCATCGACGAGATGCAGGGTTTTGTCTGCTTGGGGTTACACTTCTCCTAGCTGATGTAGCACGGCGCTGCTGTTAGACCGCCAATTGTGCAACTGGAACCCTCCTTTTCCATGAACGATCCTGACCTCACGTGCCACTTTAGCTGCTTCTTCTTCTGAGCCGAAGCTCGCCAGATAGTCATCGACGTAATGATCGTCGATAATCGCTGTTGCCGCGCCAGGATAAAGCTCACGATATTGCTCGGCGTTGCGGTTTTTGACAAACTGGGCTGATGCTGGCGAACAGGTACTACCAAAGGTGGCAACGCCCATCAGGTATATGGTTGGCTTATCCGAAGGATTGTCACGCCACAGGAAACGCTGCGAGTTTTTGTCTTCCTCTCTAATGCGGATTTGGTGGAACATCTCCCGAATATCAGAAGCAACCGCGACACCATACTTACGGAAACGAAACAAAATAGCAGAAAGCGAAGACAGCTGATCTTGCCCTTTTAGAAGTTCACTGTTCAACGAGACACCATCAACCTTTGCGGCCGCATCCCAGACGACTCGCACTTTACCAGGCTTTTTAGGGTTTATAACCGCCCCGATTGGGAGGTACCATATCCTTTTTGGGTCTGCTGTGGCGATGTCTGCTTCCATTGCTCTATGCGCATATTTTTTCGCCTCATGCTCACATATTTGGCGGTGGAGATTATCCCTCAAACCCGGATCACGATCCATCCGACGTTCAAGGCATTCTAGGCGCCGCAGTGCCATGATGTAGCTGTTAGGGAATTCAACCTGGTCCTTCTTCCAGATTAGTCCGGTCTCAAAATGGTTGCCCACACGTCGGGTCGTATTCGCCAGTATCATCAGTGCTCTCTCTTCCTCCTTCGTCAATGACAGTACGGCCGGAAGCGTTCCTGTTTCTTCAATGGTGAAAAACTGCTTAACCGACTCGTGGAGATCAACATCGCTGGAGCACTCACACATGTGGAAGTTGTGTGAGTCACTAATAAAAACTCCCCGTGGTCCGTAAACACACCAGCCTAACCTAGTCTTTACTGCTACCGGACCCGTTCCATCTCCTTCTCTAACCTTCAGAGGTAACGCCAGGCGCAAATTATCGATGCCGATAAGGATCTTCGGTCTAGCGTTTTGGTAGCTACTAATCGGTAAACCTTTCAGATGTGTGTGTTTTTTCGCTGCTTCATCCACCTGGAAACTCTGGCTCGGGAGGCTGAGGTTGGTAACTGTTCTTGCGTTCACCAGCTTGTGTCGCTTGCCATGCAGGAGTCCCGCTATCTCGATAGTGATCTGTTGTGATTCTTTTTCCAAACGAGAAGTGTTTCCAGTCCACCGTAAGCACAAGGGAAGCGAGCTGCCTTGCACTCCGAGTGAAGTGGCCAGGTCACTCTCAACTAATGTCAAATCAGAACCTTCGTCGAGAAATGCAAATGTGCTAACCGATCCATTATTCCCATACAGGGTTACAGGAATGATTCTAAACAGCGTCGATGATGATAAGAGCCGATGAGTGTGGTTCTCTGCCACCTGGAACCGTGACGTAAGCTGGCTTGGAGGGCCTTTGGGTGAGTGTAGGAGTCTATGGTGTCGAAACTGACATCCTTGAATGTCGCAGGTCTTCTTATCTCGGCAAGCTCTCCTGCCGTGGCTGAATAAGCAACTCTGGCACAAGCCTAGTTCTCTAACTTTCCTCCAGCGCTAATCAACACTTAATTCTTTGAAGGCATTCGCGCACTCGATGTCCAATTTTATTGCGAAAAATGCAATCGACTTTCTTTTGCTTGTCTTCATCTTTCTGTGCGGAGTCTCCTGATGGGTTGGATGTATCCGTTGCGTGGGAGTTGACAAAGGCTTTGCTCTTGGATCGCTCACGTGCACCGCTGTGCTTCGCCTCAGGTTCGAACGTCACTACGCTTGTTGCTTGTTTTCAAGTCTTCATGCTGGAAACCACGTTTATATCCTGCCCACATCATCCTTCGGTCGGCGGGGAGCTTCGCTACCAATTCTTGTAGAAGGGACGGATTAGACAAGTTGTAATCGCAGCATATTTTCTCCATCCGTAAAACCACAGGCTTCTGTTGTATAGCGGTAGTTTGATGTGAAGATCGGCCATTCTGCTGGGTCGCCGGAGAATCGGGGTAGATCTTTAGCCAGGGACTGCCTTCCGGCTAACTGCTGCTGTGTCGGCGCAACTCGGGTTGGAGGGGGAATCACTTGATGTTGTTGCACATTTTCTGACAGATGAGGGGGCGGAGACGGTTCGATCAAAACGGTAGAGCTCGCGGGAGGAATTCGCGATTGCTCATCGTACTCGTTACGCACCTATTGACAGCGGGGAAAAATCGGAAAATTTTACTCACCTGGGTACGCGTGTGTATTTCGCAGCAACCCGCAAGTGTTATCAACATACAATCTGGTTTCTCCCGAGCGCGCGTGAGATCGCAGCTGCTCGTAGGGAATAATGGTCGTGGGGCGATTTTCAGAGGTGTGTTCTTCAACAATTACAGCGGTATTTGTAAAGGCTTGACGCTTACCTGACGATCCAAAGTCGTTCGGACGACTTCCAAGGGGCTGACTTACCAAGCCGGTGTAGCTTACCGGATTCCTTAGTGGCCAGACATCATCTAGCGCATTTTCTTCAGAAGCCGCATGCAGATTCCGAGTTGGTTTCGGAATAGTTTCAGTTGGCTTCGTTGACCTCGCCTTGTTCTTCGGTGGCTGCTGCGAAGACATGCCATTGTCTGGATTCCTTTCATTTTCATTGCCCTGGAACTGTTCCAATAGTTTTCGGCAAAACTCCAGCTGTGCGCGTAGATCCGATAACTCGTCAGGTGTTGGGGTGGCGTGATTCTCGCACTGCTCAACCCGGTTTCTGAGATCCTGCAGGGCTATTTTCGGATCTTTCTTGCTCTGTGCGAGCCGCTCGGTGTTCGCAGATAAATTCGCGAGAGGAATCGAAACCATTATCGGAGCCGCCGATCGGGGTGTTGCTGACAATGACATTGTTTGATGTGCGGACGATGCTACGGGAGGATCGGGAGGGGGAAGAGTGGATAGACGCTTACGCCTCGGCAACAATGCACGACCTCCATTGTCACGGTTGTCTACATTTCCAAAACCGTCGTTGTCCTCTTGTTCACCCAGTACATTGTCAATTAATTGTTGTTGTTCATCAAGATGGCGACGTTGTATCTCTAATTCACATCGAGCTCGCTCCATCTGCTGCCGCTCAACTAGTTGGCTTAGACATACCGAAAACGCCGATATAGCACTGGAACGACTTGTTCCGCTTCGTACGGAAACAACCTCGGAACACTTTACGCACACCCAAGACCTATCTTCAACACTGTCATTAACTCCCGCACACGTATAGTGCTCCCATTGATCGCATCGGTCACATTGTACCATGTTTTCTGCTCGATCCAGGCGCTGGCATGACACACAACTGGATGATTCCTCGTTTCCCGGTCCTCGAGAACTATCCATCCGATGTAAACCTTCCATAGCACGAATTTTGAAGATTGTCACCGTAGGTAGTATGCAGTATAAAAATCCGGTTTTGAAAGCAAGAATGTAACTATATTCAGTGCTTCAACTGTAGTGAGATTGTATGACATTAGGGTAAGTACATTAAACTAAAGCAGCGTATTGTCTACCACTTACAATTCGGTGGGCTTCTGCACTCTGTATAACCTACGACTATGCCTTCACTGATTTTGAAGTGACCTGAGCGTATTAATTTATTATTTGACGTTATCAATACTAACTAATTTCTTACTTGTTCTTCTTTCAGGTTTATTCTGACGGTTCAACGGATTGGATATAAGCTCGAGCAACGAACTGCCTAACTGCGAAATAAACCAGTTAACTACGCTCTACAAAAGGAAATTCAAATTCTAACCTCCCCCATTTTTTTTTTTTTTTTTTTTTTTTTCTCCTTCTCCCTTTTTCACACAACTTCTCCCCCCCCCCATCCCCCCCCCCCCCCCCCCCACACCCCCCCCCTCCCCCCCCCCCCCCTCCCCTTCCCCCCCCCCCCCCCCCCCCCCCCCCCCCCCCCCCCCCCCCCCCGCCCCCCTCCCTTCCTTTTTCATATCCTTATTTTTAACCTAATTTCATTAATAAATAAAAACAATACTATCTTAAAACACACACACAACACACACCTCATACTCCTTTTTAATTTTTTTTTCTCACCCCCCAATTTTTCAAAAATTTTTTTTTATGTTAACCAACCCACAACATTTTTTGTTTTTTTTATGGGCATTTTTTAAGAAATTTGCTAGGGTATCGGAAGTTGTAACGTTCCGTTTTGTTTCGATTGAGCTAACGGCTTAAGCGCCACCTTTAGAGAAAGGACCGTTACCTCTGCTAAATATCCCGGCATGAGACTGCCTCCTTAGGGCAGGCCAACAGTTTTAAAACAGAACCGATTTCCACTCTGACCCAATCGTTTAACCAAAACTAGTATTATTCCGAGAAAAGTTACGATCGAACTGAATACTCTCCAAAACCAAATGGTAGCAATTAATCTCAGATAAAAAGGTTTAAGCAACTTCGTTAACTCTTCCAACCATCGACGACCGAGATCTGGGAAGTAATGCTAAACTCGAAGTATTAATTTAGGGCAAATCTTTTATTCAATCGGTTTCGAGAAATAATTCGCTGAATTTAAAAAGTTTGATCAATTTCGTGTTCGATTATCAAATTCGATTCATGTTTATTAGCCTAGACAACCCTAGCGGCTAAGTGACGTCACGACTGATTGGAGAAGCTTGATTTTAAATTATAAAATCTTTTCCTAAATTGATTCACACGCCCTACACATACATCTAACCTGGCGACTAGGCGATGTCCAGCGGCGGTGGTCTCTCGACGATGTTCTTGCGTCGGTGATTCTCCGAAAAGCTTTTTCAGGCGTTAGGCGATCCGAATGTGGCAACTCGTGTGTGAGCGTCGTTCTTCGGGGTATAGGCGTCCCCGGGCTTCGGTGGAATTGGAGCGTAAGGTTGCGTCGCTCTGTAGCTCACAACTTGACGAAACGAGTCACGTGGTTAGTGATGATGACAACCACAGTTTCGAAACTCGGATAAACCTGGATAGACCGGGATAAACCGGAAGAAACCGCCCACGTTGTTGGGCCTAAACAACGTTGTGTTATTTTACTGCACTTATTTCCACCGAAATCTCACTAAAGCTTACCTGACTAATATGTCCTTCCCAGTTCAAGTCACTTTATTTCAAATTTAATTGGAATGAACTATTTAGATTCAGCTATATAAAAATAAAACAATGAGTATTTCCCTCAAAACTAGTTTAAATCGCGGACACTTACTTCGAATTTAGTCAAATAAATTCACCAAAGATTTTCGAAATGGCGTTTTAAATATTTTGCGCTATGAAAAAGTAATGTTCTCACTAGTACGTACTCCACCAGAAAGAAAGAACGAACGCGATTCGAAATGGTTTCAACCTAAAATGCAAGACGCAATTGCTACCCAAAAGGAATACAATGGGCTTCATACTTCTTTTACCCTTGGTCAGTTCTGGAGAGTGAGATATTTTCGGCATTTTCTTTTGATTTTCATTTTCAAATAGTTCGGCTATTCGAAGGTCAGTGGAAATTTACAACTACGCAATTAACAGCTTTCATTGCATTTGCCTTTAGTTATGTAACTGAAAAGGTTTTTAACACTTTCTGGATAACAATCATACCGACATATTTGAACCTAGAGGAAGTCACACTCAGATGGCAGCACAAGTCTAATGTAAATAAGCTTGTTGCCGGTTAAGAATGGATACGTCATTGCTTACACTGTGAGAAAAGTGCTGTATAGTACAAATAATTTCAATGTTAGCACTAATGGAACCGATTGAAATCTTACAATTATAAAAATTTAAAAATTTTAAAAAATTTATAAAAAAAAAAAAAAAAAAAAAAAAAAAAAAAAAAAAAAAAATTATTTATAACAACCCCACACACAACACAACACAACAAAAAAAAAATAATGATTATTTTTTTCATTCATTTTTTTTTTTTTTTTCCCCCTCCCCTTTAAAATTCAAATACAAATAACAAAAACACCTACCCCCCCCCAAAAAAACCAAAATTAAAAAAAAAATTTTAATTAATTAAAACAAATTAATATCCCCAAATTCCAACAATTGATTTTCTTTCCCCAAAAAAAAAAAAAAAAAAAGAAAAAAAAAAACCCACCAAACCAAACGAACCAAAATTTTACCGAATTACTCCAAAAATATTTGGATACTTCTTTTTCGACTAATCGAAATTTACTCCAGAGGTGTCTGGATAACCGGATAATTATCTAAACTTAACTTCTATACTACGCAATCATGCAAACTCAATAAATCAGTCACGCCCGATTTGAAATCCACATAGCTTTACAACGTATTCCACGACAAACACTGATTTTCATGAACGGGTACGCAGTATGACTGAAGAAAACGGATAAAGATTTTATTGACACGAATAGAATCTAATAAACAGTTGTGATAGTGACTATTGTTCAGCAATATTCAAGTTTCAGGATCTGGTTGTATTGTGAGCTATTGTATACTATTTGTTATACTATTGCGGAGTCTGAAGTGGTGAACATTGTATTGCAGATGAAGCTGTCTGTTGCAGGTGAGTGGATTTGCTTTATCAGTTCTTCCGCCAAACTAATTACGAATATTTTATATTTCCAGGGTACACTTACAACAAAGACGTCGGTGACTGTATCGTATGCGTAGATATACGATGCGAAAGCAACAATACGATCTACAACAGCTTAGGTATTACAACAGTTGAAATAATGCGTTTATATCTCAGCTGGTAGATGGCATCCCATATTCTTATTCGAATTTCGGCATTATGTGCGATCTATTGCATACTATTTTACTTCAGTTCCATAGGTACCAAGCTGAGTTGATCAACGATCGAGGAAACTTTAAGACGTCTCGAATCACGATAAAACCGTAGCACCACTGATGTGTGTTTGTAACTACCGTTTGGGTAATTGTTTATGTATTATCCGGGCCAATAGTACATTCATAGCTAATCTTTCGGATGTGTTTTGTCCACAACGTGAGGAAATCGGAGAACATCTCGAACGTTGGACGGCCTTTCACACCTCAGTAAGAGTATTTTTAGCGGCATCGATGGTTGTTTTTGCGCACTGGGCATGTGCGCCGTCATAGCTGAAGTAACTACGCTCGTTTTAAGAACGAACCATGAAGAGTCCCAGGTATCCGATGGCCATTCATATCTTCCAACAGATAGGAATTGGTTCCTAGTGTTTCGCGAATACGAGCCTGTGAGAATTTCGTGCCAAATTTTCCAACGAAGTCCTTGGATTTGTCCGACAAATTCACATGTTTCCGATACACTATTTCACCTTTTTGGAATTGATGGCGGGTGTTAGCACGAAGATTATAGGAACGAGAGTATTTTTCATACGCTTTCTGAAGGTTTTGACGAACAATTTCAAACAACTTTTTCATGTTCGCACTCAACTGCAGTGGATGATAATCTCCTCCATCTCCAAGATCACGAATTTGCTGATATTCGTCTCCATGACTAATCATATTTCGCCCAAAATTCACAAAGTACGGTGAATAACCAGTACTATCGTGAACACTGCTCCTTATCGCCATAGCAATAGTATGGATCGATTCATCCCAATCTTTATGACTAGCTTGCCTGTTCAGAGCACATCTAATTGCTGTTACTATGACCCGATTTACGCGTTCTGTGGGGTTTGGACTTGAGTGGTATATAGCTAGGTTCCAATGTGAAACCCCATACTTATCGAGTAGCTTTTGGAACACTCCGGACTTGAAAACTTGGGCATTATCCGATATACACACAGAAGGTGCTCCAAAGAGTGTAAATACATTAGTCTCGAGAAACGCACAGACGGCGGGTGCAGTTGCATTACGAAGGCACTGTACCAGAACAAACTTCGAAAAAAATCACAAACGACTAATATCCAGACGTTCCCTTTCCTGGATCGCGGATATGGTCCCAAGAAATCGAGTGATATTATTTCCCATGGTCGACGGCATAGTTTGGGTTTACCACAAACCGGTCGGACATTCACGTTCGGTGTTTTAGATTCCTTACAGATCTGACACGATGAACAGAATCTTTTAACATCGGCTGACATCCTCGGCCAATAGAATCTTTCACGAACTTTTTGAAGTGTTTTCAGGTATCCTAAATGTGCCTGATCATGGATTTCCTTGATAATCTTAATCCTATCGCATAGCGGCACTACACGCTTCCATTTCGAGGCCGGATCCTCAGCAACGGTTGAGTTTGTGACGTATTTGTACACTAGATCATCCGACAATTTAAAATCTGCGTAACGTTCAGGAAACTTTTCGACCTGAGATTTCAAACCAGAAATATACGGGTCCGGGAGATCAACTGTTACCTGATTTACACTCCTACATAGGCAGTCGGCCGGGATGTTTTCCGATCCTTTCTTATACTGCAGTGTTATGTCATATTTCGACAGTTTGAGTGCCCACCTGGCGATACGAGGGGACTTTGATTCGATGGACATGGTTTTAAGGAAAGTTAAACTCATTGCGTCCGTCTGAACAACGAACTGACTTCCTTCCACAAAGTGCTTAAAATTTTCGATGCTAAGAAGCACTGCTAAGCACTCCCTTTCGGTGGCGCTGTATCTTCTTTGGGTGCTGGACAATTTCTTGGAGAAATATGCTATGGTCTTGCGTTCTCCGTCCTGTACTTGTATTAGTACAGCACCTATAGCTAGATCAGAACTGTCAGTTTCGATCACGAACGGTAACTGGAAATTAGGATTTGCTAATATTGGGGCAGAAACCAGAGCGTCTTTTAGTTTTTCAAACGCTAAATTGGCTTCTTCCGTCCAATAAAATTTCTTTCTATCCTTCTTTAGGAGATTCGTTATTGGAGTGGTTATTTCAGAATAATTACGTAGAAATTTTTGATAAAATCCGGCAAGTCCTAAAAGTCTTCTCACATCCTTAACTGTCTGAGGTTGTGCGTAGTCAAGAACAGGTTGTATTTTCGATGCATCCATTGATAAGCCTTGCTCCAACAGAACATATCCGAGATATCGAATCCTTTTCTGACAGAACGTTGATTTCTGCAGGTTGATTGTTAATCCAGCTTGTTGCAGCCGTCGTGCCACGATTTTAATTAGCTGACAATGATGTTCGAGTGACTTTGAAATGATAAGGATGTCATCCAGATAAACAAAAACGAAAGGTTCTAGATCGTGACCTAAAACTTTCGACATCAACCTGGCCATCGTCGCAGGGGCATTAGTGAGCCCAAATGGCATCACCGCGAACCGGTACAAACCTTTATTGGTTCGAAAAGCGGTCTTATTTTTGGACACTTCCTCCAAACTCACCTGGTAGTATGACTCCGACAAATCTATGGCACTAAAATATTTGGATTTCTGAATACGTTGCAATATTCCAATATTTGGAAATGGAAAGTCGTCACGTTTCGTACAGGAGTTCAGTCTTCTGGAATCTAAACAAATTCTCCACTTGCCGTTTGATTTTTTTACTGGAAGCAAGGGGTTAATGAAGTCTACCGGTCCCGAGCATTCTTCGATTACACCAAGATCTAACATTCTTTGGATCTCGCCATCGATTATATTCTCCACATTCGGTGACCATCGGTAATTGGGTACCTTGCGAGGTTGCGCTCCTGGAAGTAACTCAATACTATGTTGAAGTACATTGGTCCTTCCTAGATGACCTTCAGCGGTGGCTGGTAGCACTCTAATTGCTTCAAATAACTCCTGCCGTTCCTGTACCGACAAATCGTGTTCGGTAACTAAATCTGATCGACTATGTATGGTTTGTTGTGGAAGTTCGATTGTGGGCATTTCTAAACTGTCATCTACATCTGGTGTTTTTTTATAAGTAGAATCTGTAGCTGCTACCGGAATTATTTCAAAGCAGACCTGCTCATAAGCTTCCTCTGATAATAATGCATCAATAACTTCTTCTTCACCATCTGAAGTCTGCAAGTCCTGCTCGTCGTCTTTTCCTGGAATCATGAGTCTAAAGCAGAAGGCATTCAGAAAGTCCATACCTAGTATCAATACTTTCGACACTTCCGGAACGATTATTGTCGGGATCACTCTAGTTTGACCTTGGTACGTAAACGGCACATTAACGTACCCTGAGCAAGTATATTCGGTGCTATCCGCGGTCCGAATCTTTACGTTACATTTCTGAACTAGGAGGCCTAGTTTATCAATCAATGCCAGTGAGCTAATTATAGAGACCCCTGCTCCGGTATCGGCTAAACCTTCAATTTCCTCACTTAAGATTTTAACTTGCAGATGCGGACATCTTTGGAACTTTGTGTTGATGCTGTAATTTTGGCTAAAATACTTGAAGTTTGAGTTGGGAACATCTACCTTAGCTTCTAGAGAATCGTTCCCAGAATTCTCCGATTCTACTAGTTTTTTGGTTCGGCTTTCTCTCTTATTCGCAGATTATGCTTCTGCGGACACTGATACGCTGTAGTGTCGGGATTTCCACATATGTGACAAAAAATCATCTTTCGCTGTTCACAATCTCGCCACATATGTCCATCTTGACGACAATTCCAGCACAAACTCATTTCCAACAATCCTTTCCCTATTTCTTTAGTTGTCTGTTGGGGACTAACTGAAGATTTCCAAGCTTTGTTTCGTTGAATTGCCATCACATCAGCTTCTTCAACATCAATCCCGTCTTCAAAGATCTCCTCATCCACTTTGATCTGATTCAGAGAATGGGGTCGGCTAGAAGCACGGGAGTTGTATAAGTTCCCCTCAAGAGCATCAAACTTATAGCATAGCTGTGCCAAGTGCTCAATTGAGTACACTGGTACCAGGGCTAATCTCCGTTTATATGACATTTTCATGTTTTCAACAATAATGTCAAACTTTTCTTCGTCGGACATTTTCCTCATCATCCGTTGAGACATTGCTTCAAGATCAGTTAAATAGGCGCTAAATAATTCATTAGGCCTTTGCTTTCGACTGCGCATCTCCTCCTTGAGATACCGATCTCTATTGGGGTTATCATAACGCATTTTAAGATATGTCAGAAGTGTTTCCCATGTGTCCATTTTACTGTCGTACGCCGTGAACCAAACGTATGCATCATCTTTAAAAAGCAGATGTGCATGCATGCGCAGCTCTATGTTCGTAATTTGATATGAGCGGCTTAATATCTCCAACTGACGCAGAAAGTCCACCACGGGTACAGGATTGGAATCTCCCGAAAACTTCGGCCATTTTTCAATGATATTGCAAGTCTGATGGGGAAGTCTCGCACGATATGTATTGATCGGATAGAAAGGAGCGGGTTGGCTGTTGGACGGCATTCTAGGAGTAGTATATTCATCAGCATGTAGATGTTGAGAAGCTGACCTGTTATGAAGATTTGATAACTCTCCATTGATTGATGGCGTTACTATCCTTGCTTGTCCCACAGGTCCAATTCCAACTCCAGGATCCCTCATCAGTTGAAGAGGTGGCAGACTAACCTTCGATAAACGATGATGTGGATCCATTTGCTTGACTTGGGTCATGCGCTGATTTGATTCCTTGATTTGAAGACTTCTGAATTGGTCAGCGAGAGTTCGGGTTACGGGCTGGTTCACCATGGAAGCACACGAAGCTCTACCATGTGTCTGATCCAGGTACTTTTTAATAAACTCCTCTATCTGAGACTTATGAACGTAATCATCTTCATTTGCTTTATTTTCAGCTGGATTTGGATGGCTCGCTACAACAGCGGGTGCCAACGGAGAGATACTATACGATGGCATATTCATTAAGGATCCCGACGAAATATTACGCTGCGGCCAACCTGGCATTTCACTCAATGGACTTATGACTGTATGCTGACACGGATTGAATGGTCGATACTGCTTGGCTTCGGTTCCGATTGCTCCGTAGGAATGGGTCTGCTCCGAACTGACCGGCGGCTTCCTAAGTTGAGGGAAATCCCCTGCACTATTCGGATGATCTTCTGGCACATGTTGAATCTGCGATGGACGACGAATCTGCACTTGCACGGAAGTTCGATATTGGGGGGTACCTAAGCCCAGGCTCTCATTTCTCGCTTCATCCATTGTGTTCCTAGGCGGCACGGCATCAAACATGGAGGCCCTTACTGGTTGTATCGGTTGGGCAAAGCCACTACCCCATCCACTCATTTGCGGGAATGTTTGACGACGTTCTCCATCTATCTCTGTATTTTCCGGTTCCGGGGAGAATTCAATCAGACTGTTTCTCATCGGTTGCTTCTTTGGAATGGTACCAAGGCGATACGGATTTGGAACTACCTCGCGGGACACTTTCGCGGTCAGCTGTGGTGTGACAATCGAACTCTGATCTTCAACGGGTTGCTCCATATGCGATGTTCCTAGAGCTAATCCTTCGGGAACCAACGTCATTACGGGAACTGTTTTGCCGATTTCATCCAAGTCTACATTGAAGTATATCTTCGCCATACGTGTCACCGCATCTAGTAAAGCAGTTTTCCTGATGAGTTGATCCTGACTGATCGTTCCATACCGGCGTAGTCTCTTATGCAAATGCACCAAACGTGACCAACTTCCGGACTCCACACCAGTTTGGAGCTGGCTCTCGATCTGTTGCATCTTCAAAGGGACCACATCAAATTCATCTTCTAGTAAACGCACTGATTCACGCACTTCCGGCCCTTTGACTTCACGGAAAGCTCTTCTCAATGTTCTGCGACGCGTATCTAGAGTTCCATCGACCGAACAGTTGCGAATACTTAGTTCATAGTTCAGTTCCTCTTCATCAAGGGCATTAGCGTTAATATTATAATATGACATTGTCAATTTATACGCATGAAATTAAATCGCGAAATGAGTTATAGCATGAAATTTTAGTACACGTGTTTGATAAGGATTTACAAATAAAACAGAAAAAAACAACGAAATGATAATTTAATTTGAATAAACACAGAACGAATGTTGCTAAACTCAAACCAAATTAATAGAAAAGTAATGAATTCATTTCAATTTAGATTACTAAGTGCAAAACGAGTCGGATTATTCAATTCAAACGAAAATTCATATATGTTAAACCTACCAAACCTAAAACTAAACCCAATTTATTCTAAGCCTAACTAATTAATTCAAAGTTATATTTAAATGCAACATTATGTTAAGTTTAGTGCTAAAACCGAAAAAGCAAACCAAACTAATTGAAAAAATTCTACTTTACCTTTCGGGCTGAATTGAACTCAAGCTTAATTCTTATTCTCTCAAAACAAAAATTTTATAATAATTACTGTTCTCGGGCCCCACGTTGGGCGCCGAAATGTAACGTTCCGTTTTGTTTCGATTGAGCTAACGGCTTAAGCGCCACCTTTAGAGAAAGGACCGTTACCTCTGCTAAATATCCCGGCATGAGACTGCCTCCTTAGGGCAGGCCAACAGTTTTAAAACAGAACCGATTTCCACTCTGACCCAATCGTTTAACCAAAACTAGTATTATTCCGAGAAAAGTTACGATCGAACTGAATACTCTCCAAAACCAAATGGTAGCAATTAATCTCAGATAAAAAGGTTTAAACAACTTCGTTAACTCTTCCAACCATCGACGACCGAGATCTGGGAAGTAATGCTAAACTCGAAGTATTAATTTAGGGCAAATCTTTTATTCAATCGGTTTCGAGAAATAATTCGCTGAATTTAAAAAGTTTGATCAATTTCGTGTTCGATTATCAAATTCGATTCATGTTTATTAGCCTAGACAACCCTAGCGGCTAAGTGACGTTACGACTGATTGGAGAAGCTTGATTTTAAATTATAAAATCTTTTCCTAAATTGATTCACACGCCCTACACATACATCTAACCTGGCGACTAGGCGATGTCCAGCGGCGGTGGTCTCTCGACGATGTTCTTGCGTCGGTGATTCTCCGAAAAGCTTTTTCAGGCGTTAGGCGATCCGTATGTGGCAACTCGTGTGTGAGCGTCGTTCTTCGGGGTATAGGCGTCCCCGGGCTTCGGTGGAATTGGAGCGTAAGGTTGCGTCGCTCTGTAGCTCACAACTTGACGAAACGAGTCACGTGGTTAGTGATGATGACAACCACAGTTTCGAAACTCGGATAAACCTGGATAGACCGGGATAAACCGGAAGAAACCGCCCACGTTGTTGGGCCTAAACAACGTTGTGTTATTTTACTGCACTTATTTCCACCGAAATCTCACTAAAGCTTACCGGACTATTATGTCCTTCCCAGTTCAAGTCACTTTATTTCAAATTTAATTGGAATGAACTATTTAGATTCAGCTATATAAAAATAAAACAATGAGTATTTCCCTCAAAACTAGTTTAAATCGCGGACACTTACTTCGAATTTAGTCAAATAAATTCACATAAGATTTTCGAAATGGCGTTTTAAATATTTTGCACTATGAAAAAGTAATGTTCTCACTAGTACGTACTCCACCAGAAAGAAAGAACGAACGCGATTCGAAATGGTTTCAACCTAAAATGTAAGACGCAATTGCTACCCAAAAGGAATACAATGGGCTTCATACCTCTTTTACCCTTGGTCAGTTCTGGAGAGTGAGATATTTTCGGCATTTTCTTTTGATTTTCATTTTCAAATAGTTCGGCTATTCGAAGGTCAGTGGAAATTTACAACTACGCAATTAACAGCTTTCATTGCATTTGCCTTTAGTTATGTAACTGAAAATGTTTTTAACACTTTCTGGATAACAATCATACCGACATATTTGAACCTAGAGGAAGTCACACTCAGATGGCAGCACAAGTCTAATGTAAATAAGGTTGTTGCCGGTTAAGAATGGATACGTCATTGCTTACACTGTGAGAAAAGTGCTGTATAGTACAAATAATTTCAATGTTAGCACTAATGGAACCGATTGAAATCTTACCCCCCCCCCCCCCCCCCCCCCCCCCCCCCCCTCCCCAACTTATACCATTTATTTTTCCACTATAATTATTTTAGGCGTGTCATGGTTTTCAGAGATTATTTTTCGTATAGTTTCGTCATCGTTTATAATGAGCGCAGGTTGGTAGATGATAATCATCGAATTTTTCAATATTTTATTGCATGCTTCTTTAAATGATTCTTTAGAAATCATAGTAAATATTTCATCATCGTTTTTCAATGCTAGCGTTTTCAATTTTAGTTTGGCGGCCATTTCATCTAGTGTCTGCAGACACTTTTGTAAATTAATATTTCCACTATTGTAGGATAATTGCTCTCGAGCAAGAACCCTTTTCAGTGTTTTCGTCAAGATTCGTAAATTCAGAGTGTTGTCGTTAATATCAAATATTACTTTCGGAATGTTATATGCGTCAAGGTTATTAACCGATTCATAAGCTTTGAGGTGATCAATCTCGTTAGCAGATGAATAAGTTTGTGTGTCGTTATTGTTCTGATTGGTTTGCTGCCTTGTCATGGATCTAGTTTGAATTGGCAGTACAGAGAGATTTTTGAGTTCTTCAGAGTCAATCATAACGCGGGATAGGGCGTCGGCGCCAACGTTCTGTTTTCCGCTAATATGTTCAACGTCAAATGTAAACTCTTCTAAATCTACCCTCATTCTGGTCAGTTTTGAATTTGGATTTTTCATTGAGAATAAGTACACAAGTGGGCGGTGATCTGTTTTCACCGTAAAACGTCTGCCATACAAGTATGGTCTAAAATAGTTGATTGCCCAATGAATAGCAGTCAACTCTTGCTCAATTGTGGATTTATTACTTTCGCCTTTTGTGAAAGTTTTGCTCGCATAAGCTATTGGTAATTCAATGTCACCATGAAGTTGAGCTAAAACAGCACCACATGCAATTTTAGATGCATCTGTGCTCAAAATAAATGTTTCATCGTAATCTGGAAATTTTAAAATTGTTGGCGACAAAAGTTTCTGTTTCAAATAGTCAAATGCCTTTTTGCAGTTTTCGTTCCATTTAAATTTTACACCTTTTCTCAAAAGTTTGTTTAAGGGTGCGGTAATTTCAGAAAAATAAGGAATGAACCTTCTGTAGTAATTACAGAAAGCAGTGAATCGTCTTACATCATCCGCATTTTGTGGTTCGGGGTAATTAAGGATTGCTGAAAATTTCGATTTATCGGGTTGAATTCCCTCACTGGATTTGTGATGTCCAAGGTAAGTTACATCACTACGGAAAAACATACACTTCAATGGATTTAACTTAAGATTGAATTCTCGAAGTTTTAAGAAAACTTTTTCAAGGTTCAATAGATGATGTTTAATTGAACACCCGACGATAATAATATCGTCGATATAAAGAAAAGCGTATTCTGGAGGAAGACCGCTTAACGCTATGGTCATCATCCGTTGGAAGCTGTTCGGTGAAATATTGAGTCCAAATGGGAGTCTATTGAATTCGTAATGACCGTTTGAAGTGGAGAAGGCAGTATACTTTTTGGACGAATCGTTTAGTTCTATCTGGTGAAAACCAGACATTAGGTCTAAGGTAGTGAAATATTTAGCTTTTCCCAGTTGATCGAGAATATCATCGATTCTGGGGAGTGGGAATTTGTCGGCTATGATACATGCTTCATTTGATTTCTTTGGTACGAGTAAAATTGGGGAGTTGTAGGGTGATACCGAAGGACGAATAATGTTGTCGTTAAGTAATTTTTTCACCTGTTCGTTTATCTCTTTACGATGGACTTCAGGAATTCTGTAATTTTTAGTGTAGACTGGTGTTTGGTCGCTTAGCAATATTTCTTGCTTATAAAAATTATTGCATGTTAAACTGTCGTCTTGGAGTGCAAAAATGTCACTAAACTTCGAGCATAAACTTGTAAGACTATGCTTAGCTTCATTTGGGACTCCTTCCAGTTTCAGTTCTGTCAGTAGACGTTCCTGTCTACGATGTGTATCAATTTCGTTAAAAGTGAAAATATCAAAATTTTCCAATGGTTCGTACGTTCTATTGAAGGTTTTACTAATTTTAATTATTTCAGGTTTCGTATTTATGATTTTTATGAGGTGATTTCTAGTGTTTACAAGGGATTTCGCACAAAAAACACCTGGGATGATTTCTGTTGAGTCCATAAAGTAGTTTCCGTGAAGTAAACCAGAGTCAATAACTCTCAACACTTCACATCTGGGTGGTATTACAAAATGTCCATCTAGATTATCCTGAATGGTAAATTCAATCTCGGTATTATCATGGGATGCTGTCAGTATCCATGAGTCATAGTTGATGCTGCAGCGGAATTTAGTTAGGAAATCTCTTCCTAAAATTCCGTCAGTTGGTATTGGAAATTCATTCGAAATTAGCTGAAATTTTAGATTAATAAGAACATTATCAGGACAGATGATATCTGTTGAAATCGTTCCTATTGTTTTTAATTTTTGTTGAGTTATACCTGTAATTTCGCATGTTTCGTTTATGTTTACCAGTTCGGTTTGATTAATTACGTTTGATTTTAATAAGGAAATATCTGCTCCAGTGTCCACTAGAAGGGTGCACACTTTATCGGAGGCAGTTAATCGGATATTAATAAAATTGGTGCAAGACGTGTTGATGTTGTAACATTTTAACGTCTCACAATATTCGCTAGCGCTATCTGTTGATTTTGAAAAGGGACTTGTTGGTTCGACTGTTGGCCTGATTGTACCGAATTTACTGTCATTCCCGTCGTGCCCGTCATGCCCCCAACGTTCGAATGTTGGGGGGCGTGCACGTTTCCCTGTTGCGCATAGTAAACGCGATTTTGGTGGTGAAAATTTCCTCCTCTATAGTTGTTTCCACCCCTGTTTCCGGACCCATTGCGAAAACCATATCCACCTCGATCGCGGGGCGGGAAACCGTATACACCTCGATCGCGGGACGGGAAATAATTACTCTGATCCGCACTATGTCGCCCACGACTTGCATAACCACCGCGAGGTGTGTATCCTCGTGAGTTACGTCCACGCTGACCACCTCTGGCGTTGTTGTGTGATTGGCCTCTGTAATATAATACTGCGGTATTCGTTGTGGTATTCTCATTTTCGCTTGCCTTGCCGATTGCCTCGGTAAGCGTGTCAAATTTACCAGCTTTAATAATCAGTTGGGTTTCTTTGTTTCTGAGTCCGTTAGCTAATGCATTAACTCCAGCTCTAACGGCCATTTTCGATGCTGTTTCGACCGGTATTTTTTCGTGAATATAAGCTCTCTCGAGGTCTAGGGAGAGCTTCTCAATTTGTTCGGTGAATTTATTAATTTCGCCGTTTTGTCTGATTGAATTTAATTTTGAGACAATCGTTTCAGGAGCGATTGTCAGTGCACATTTTTCTGTTAATTTTTTTATAATTTCGTCGACCTCTTGTGGGTTATCGCCCACTGCCGACCTAGCCTTGCCCTCGAACCGCGAAAGTATAACTTGAATCGCTACCGCTTTATTTTCGTTATTAATCAAAACCTTACATGCCTTAAGGGCTGCAATTACGCTATTTAATTTTTCACCGTCACCACTGTACTGTGGAATCAGTAACGGCACGGTTTTGACGATCTCTAATATAGATGTCATCGCGGCACTTTCTTTCAACCTTTTCGCGAATATAATGGCACTAGCCGTAGCTTTAAATGAAAAGGACTCCGACTTCCTTTTTTGCTCAAATAGTAGCTTAATTGTTTGAAAGACTTTTGTTGCCTTAGCATGTATTAATTGATTTTCTTCACTTTTCGATTCCTGATTTATTTTAGTAATGGTCCAGAATAAACTTTTTGCTTTTTCATATTGTTTAGTTAATAGTCTACGAGACGACCTAACCTCCGTTTTGGCATTAAAATCTAAATAAATTTGTTTTAAACTGCTGTATGTCTCAATCATTTGGAAGTTAAAAGTTAAAATTTTCCAAAACTTACATTTTGTTTGATGGCTGCTTCGTCGGCTTCGGTTTTGCTGATGCTATACGGTGGAGGCGCACTCCTCAACACTCGTTTGTTGCTGTAGATGATGTGCGGCGGAGGCGCACTCCTCGACGCTCGCTTGTCGGGGATGTGAAATTATACCTGCGGGTTTCTGCGATGCACGTTTTGCTTTCCATTCGGCGATGCTGACGATTGCTTCCTTTTCATCAAAAACTATTCACTAAAATGTCATTGTTTTTTATGGACACTGTTTCAATCTTATTGATTCTCGTTTTTCGCTTATTATTTACTTAATTGTCATTTCACTTTTGGATATTAACACTTTCCACGCCATGCGTTTCTCTCGCTTCTTTTGAAGGGTGTATAGAGTAATGGCTAGGTGAGCCACCACTACTACTAGAATTACATAGATTAGCACTTCATGATGGGCGAGCTGTTCTCCATGCTGGATCTGTGCATTGAAGATCTTGATCTGCGGGTCCGCATTGTGAACCGCCACTGATTCTGATTTTGACTGCGTTTTGCCCATTGTGAGTACGGATATTTGGTTCACAAGCACTTATTCCATTCCCTTTTAAGGTCACTTTATTTCCTGTCAAAGGAATCTTCTCATGTCACACGTTTATCACTTGAATGCTTCGGCTATTTTTCCTATCAGCGCAGGCACTGCAGTTCCAAAAAATTTTCTTGATTGTTTACACTTTGTCACGGTATGCCATGTTGTCAGTGGGCTTTCGTGATTATATCAAGACACTCCCGGTTTGGTGGTTAAAACCATAATGAATATTTATTGAAATTCTTGACTTAACCTAGCTCTTATTTACTGGAGGTATCTGAAATGTATATATATTCTGTAACCAATCAGTGATCGATGCACTAATCGGGAGAGAGGGAATATGTTAGAGAGAGGCCGCATAGCCGGCGCTGTTGCGCCGCATGCGGCATGGAAACGGCCTTGCATGGGAACAGTCATAAAGTAATAACTCTGTAAAATGACACTTTCTTATTGAAAGTGCTTATGCAATGCAAGGGCCAACGGCTCGACGGGTTGCTGACTGGAATTCTCTAGAATTTAACTCAGCATGAAGCAACGTGCGAGTTCTGTTGAATTTAGGCATGGTTCGATGACATGTGTGAAGCACATGCCACACCCACCGCCCCACCCCCCCGCCCCCACACAAAAAAAAAAAATTCCTCTTGCGCCCCCGAACGCCCCCTTTCCCCCCACCCCCCCCCCCCCCCCCCCAAATTCCCCCCCCCGCCCCGAAGACCCCCCACCCTTTTCCCCCCCCCCCCCCCCCCCCCCCCCCCCCTTTTTTGGACCGCCCCCCTTAGCGTTTAGCAAAACCACCATTTTCCCACCCAGCCCCACCACCCCAGACAACATCACTTCGGCCTCGCAGTGCAAAACCTGGTCGCCCATCTCAAAGCAGCGCAGCAGTTCAACCACCTTGTGAATCCGGTGCTCATGCAGGAACTGGTGGAAAAACTGCCAGGTTCGATGCGACTCGACTGGGCAGTTTTCAAAAATAAACATCAAGCCGCGACGCTTGAAACCTTCGCAGAGTTTATGGCAGGCTTGGTAACAGCTGCAAGTGAAGTCTCATTCATCATCCCGGGAACCAGTGCGCAAAAATACACAATGCAGCCAGAAACCAGGGGTCATAAACAAAAAGGTGGGAATATAGGCGTCGTTCAAGCTCACTCCGCTGATGAAACTCCAGTTCCCACGCCCAGTAGTGCACCCAACAACGGTGAACCAGGTAAGCAATGCTTATCGTGTGGTCGAGCAGGCCATCGAGTAGCCGATTGTCAGCAGTTCAAAGGTGTTAGCGTGGATGAACGCTGGCAGTTAGTGCAGCAAAAAGGGCTCTGCAGAACGTGCCTTAACAGTCACGGCAAGTGGCCGTGTTGATCATGGAATGGCTGCAGTGTCAACGGATGCCGTCAGAAGCATCATTCCCTTCTACACTCCAACACCCTTTCCGAGCGAATGAATGTTTCTTTTAGCCATGTAACCTCCGGTGATTTGAAGTGGCCGCTTTTCCGCATCCTACCAGTCGTGCTATATGGCAACGGTAACTCCCAAGTTATCTACGCCTTCATTGACGAAGGCTCGTCTTACACTCTCTTAGACGAATCGGTTGCTAGACAGCTTTATGTTAGTGGAAAACCAGAACCACTCACCTTAAAGTGGACCGGAGATGTGACACGGGTCGAGCCAAAGTCACAATGCGTGCAAATTGATATCTCCGGCAAAAGTATCAATTCCCGATATACACTCTCTAATGCTCGTACGGTTAAACGTCTCGTTCTACCCATATAAAGTCTGAAGTATCAGGACCTTGCGATTCACTTCCCACATCTGCGTGGTCTCCCTCTCGAAGATTATGATGCGATTGAGCCCCAACTACTCATTGGTTTGGACAATTTGAGATTATGCGTCCCTATAAAGTTGCGAGAAGGAGGGCCATCCCATCCCGTTGGTGTGAAACGTCGACTGGGGTGGAGCATTTATGGGTACGTCCCAAATCACCCAACACAACCAGCAATTGTCGGTTTCCACGTCGGGGCAGTTTTCAATCGCGATCGCGAATTAAACGATTAGCTTCATGACTTTTTCACTCTCGAGGATGCCGGAGTTTCCGAAGCACGTCAAACTCTTGAATCTACCGACAAAAAACGTGCAAAACGACTCTTACGAGAGACAACACGTCGCACTTCCAATGGATCGAGCTTGAAACCGACTTGCTATGGAACACTGACAACCCCAACTTTCCCGATAGTTATCCCATGGCTGTCCGACATCTGGAGGCACTAGAACGTCGACTTCAACGAGAACCGGAACTTCAAAAGAATGTTCGGGAGCAAATAGTGTATTAGGAAAGGAAAGGTTATGCACATCGGGCGAGTCTGGCCGAGCTGACTACTGTTGAAGCAAACCGTGTGTGGTATCTTCCCCTGGGCGTTGTTACCAGTCCCAAGAAACCTGGGAAAATTAGGCTGATCTGGGATGCAGCAGCCAAGGTGAGTGGAGTCTCTTTCAATTCTCGTCTTCTGAAGGGCCCTGATATGCTGACCCCGCTTCCGCGGGTGTTATGCCAGGTCCGCCAATATCCAGTGGCGGTGAGTGGCGACGTTCTGGAAATGTTCCATCAACCTCGAATACGTTCCCCCGACTGCCAATCACAACGTTTCGTATTCCGTGAACACCCAAATGACCGTCCCCAAATTTACGTCATGGATGTCGCTACGTTTGGATCGTCCTGTTCTCCGGCGTCAGCACAGTACGTGAAAAATCTCAATGCAGAAGAGTTCGCCATCGAGTATCCGAGAGCTGCAGCAGCCATCAAGGACAAGCATTATGTCGATGACTATTTGGACAGCTTCCAGTCGATCGAAGAGGCGATAGCAGTGGTCAACGAAGTCAAACTGGTACACTCTAAAGGAGGATTCACTCTCCGACGATTCTTATCAAACGAGCCCGAAGTTTTGCGAGCAATAGGTGGAGTCGCAGAAGTGGAAACGAAAAACTTACAGCTAGGACGCGACGGGAAGTCCAAGTCGGTGTTGTGGATGCAGTGGATTCCAGATGCAGACATATTTATCTATTCTTTTGGAGCACGAGAAAACTTGCAGGAAATTCTAAACAACGATGTACCTACGAAGCGCGCGGTAGCCAGCGTGGTCATGAGTCTCTTCGATCCACTTGGTCTCATTGCATTTGTTCTGGTTCATCAATGATCGTTAGCGACGGTGGGTAGACTTACTTCAGCAGTTGGACTTACTCCGCATTCCTCGATGCTACTTCCGCTCCGCAACGGACTTCTCCCGTATACAACTCCATCTCTTCGTCGACGCAAGCGAAGCCGCCTATGCTTGTGTAGTGTACTTCCGTTTGGAGACCGAGCATGGAACACAGGGTGCTCTTGTTGGAGCCAAAACCAATGTTGCGGCGCTAAAGACGTTATCAATTCCTCGGCTCGAGTTAAAAGCAACGGTTCTGAGCATACGTTTAATGGAATCTATTCAGCGATATCATTCCTACACATTCAGACAGCGATACTGTTGGAGTGATGCAAGCACTATACTTGCATGGGTGCGGTCGAACGATCATCGGCGTTACCATAAGTTCGTCACTGTGCGAGTTGGCGAGATCTTGTCGTCCACGCAGCAGCCGGAGTGGCGGTGGGTACCGTCCAAAATGAACGTAGCAGATCTAGCCACCAAGTGGACCAACGGTCAACAGGTAACGATGGACAATCCCTGGATCCAAGGACCAACTTTTCTCTATGAAACCGAAAAACTGTGGCATAAACACCGAACGGTTACTCCAACTGAAGAAGAGCTCCATCCCATCCATCGCCACGCCATGCACTTTGCTCAGAATATGGTATTCGAGAGATTCGGTAGGTGGACTAAAATGCAGCGCGTAGCGGCATATGTCTTTCGATGCATCGACAAGGCTGGTAGCAAGTCACTTTTTAGTGATTCGGTCACCTTTTTCGAGGCGGTTACTTTAAAGTCCCTTTTTTTAAGGCCTTTTAACTAAAGTCACTATTTTTAGTAATTATTCCCTTTTTTTAACTTTTTTTGGGGAAAAAATTGGGCGATAATGAATCATTCTACTTTCAGTGTGTAACAAATGAAAGATATAGTTTATTATATTATTTTATTTTTCGAGCAGTTTAATCTCAATATCCAGCGGTAGCAAAAAAAGAGAAAGCTTTTTTTTTAATATTAGACTTTGCAGTCGTTTGTGCTGTCTTGTTCTCCCCCACGAGAAACTTGTAAACAGCGCGCAGTAACGTCAAACATGACTTACTGCACGCCGCGTTTTCAAGATTTGTGTGGGAGAGAACAAGACAGCACGAACGACTGCAAAGCTCAATTTTTTGCTCGCCCGCGTCGTTTCAACGTTTTGTTCACAAACACATTCGCAAAGCTTTGCACCAGAAAAATTGTACTCTAGCAGTGTTCGGATGCGTATCGCTCGCTCGTGGTTTCGCACAAAATAAGAAGTGAATTTCAAACTCGAAATCTGAAAATATTGTCTTTGCCATTTCCGGTCACGTATATTTTTCGTAAAAGGTAATGATTTTCTATGTTATTTTCGTGAACCAACTACTTACTAGTTTATGTTGTAGACAAAAATGGGCAAGTGTGCATTTCGTGTTGAATGGCTGAAGAAAACCGATTCGAACGGCTGCCAGATTTCAGATTGGGCACGAAATCATGGCGACACCGAAGCTTTCTGCAAGATTTGTTTAAAGTCCGTCTCTGTTGCTAAGGGTTTCCAATCCCTCGACCAATACGCCGGCAGTGCAAAGCACAAGGATATTTGGGCGGCACGGCTAGGATCATCGCAACTACGGTTATGTACCGAGACAGACACCAAAGCCACCAGCTCAAAGTCGTCTGGTTCCGGTGGAAAAATTCAACTGTTTAGTCCACGCGATGCAGCTACTAGAGTTGAGCTGATTTGGCTGTTGAAGTGCATCGCATCGGCTTTTCCAGCTGCTTCATGCGATGGCATCGCCGATACATTTTCCGCTATGTTTCCTGATGTCGACGTTTCCAACTTTTCTTTGAGCAGAACCAAGGCCCGCTATCTTGTGACTGACGCATTAGCTCCGCATTTTCGGGAACTGTGGCTCAAAGAAGCAAGAGATTCCATCTTTACTTTATGCTACGATGAGACTACCAACTCAGCCGGGAAGAAGGAACTTCAAACAGCTGTTCGATACTGGTCCCCTTCAAAATCGAAAATCATGGTGATGCACCTTCAAACCTTTTTCATAGGATCGGCCAAGATAGTAAGATAGTAATTACAACATTCTAGAGACACATATCAGATAAATATTGCAAAGTTAAAAAATACTCCAAATTTCAGGTTTCTTTCAAAAGGAGGAGCCTCTCATCCACGTTATGCATACCAAAATTGATAGGTTAGCGCGTACTATCATCGGCCGGGTATGTAAGTCTGATGTTGTCCCGTCGAGTGAAATACTTTCCGAAGAAATACTTGATGCGACCGACAAACTCTTGCCTATCGAACAAGTCGTTGTTTCATCTGAAATTACCGCATAATTGTCAAAAGTAAAAGAAGTCGAGAGAGTCAACTTTTTACTACGTGCTCAAAAACACTATATAGCTGCATGCAGGCACATCATTCAAAAATCTGGTTTGAAGATCGAGTTCTTAAAAAGTTGTCGGTGCTTACATCCGTCGATGAGAAAACTTAATAGTAGCTCAGCTGATATTGCACTGGTTGCCAAGAAACTACCCCTGGACATAAAAACGGATGTCCTAATCGATTAATGGAATCTGATAAAAAGTGAATGGGATGAGCCTGGAACCGCAAACGATCGCATTGATTCATACTGGAACCAATTCTACACAAAGAAAACACCGCGAGGAGAACCGATGTATCATTTGGTTTGCAAAGTGACGAAAGCTGCTCTCACGGTGTCCCACGGAAATTCGGATGTGGAACGCGGATTCTCCACCTCATCTCGTGTTTTGACGGACGACAGAGTATCAATGACCGAACGTACATTGGATGCAATGATAACTGTCAAGAACGCCCTAAAATTGTATGGAAATAAAGCACATCTGGTTCCTATCGATAAACTCCTGTCCCTGGCACATAGGGCATACAATAGTTACAAAGCACATCTGGAAGAAGAAAAAAGGAAAAAGGATGAGAAAGAGACAAAGAAGCGACGGGAAATTGAACTACAAGCTGAAGAAGAGAAGAGCAAGAAAGAGCTCAAGGGGATGAAATCAAAAATTTCAGAAAAAGAGGAAGAGCTAAAAGTTGTTCGGAAGGATGAAGATGATAAGCGTTGAAATGCCGATAAGTATGCCCCTTGCATTTAATTTTTATTTCCTTATCTTTAATATCGGTACCAATTGTAGGAAAGACCCACAAAACACACAAAAAAAAAAAAAAAAAAAAAAAAAAAAGAGAGAGAAAATATGCGCGCGATATGTATGAGTGTGTTTCAAAAAGACGAGAGAACAAACACACACACGCGCGCCACAAAAAACCCCCCACAGTGTATAAAAAAAAAGGAAAAAATAAATACCACCTTTTTTAAAAAAAAACCCCCAAAAAAAAAAAAACAAAACAAAGGCAAAAAAACCCCCCTTTCAATGGTTGCATTAGAGTATCAAAGGAAACTGCGGTAAAAATTTATGGAAACGACGAATTAATAGAACACAGCAAAAAGAGTTGATGAATATTACACAAAATCAGATGCACATAGGTCATTCCGTCGGTTGTGCAATATTAGGTTGTCTCGATGTACACAATAAAATGATGCACTGCTTAACGATGTAATTTGGTCGATGTAAACGAGACAACGTAACTCATCGAGACAACGTAACTCATCGAGACAACGTGAATCATCGCGACGTACAACATAGTGGCGACGTAAAGGGAGCAATGTAAAACTTATAGTCTAAATGTATTTTTCGGATATTAAAAATATTCAATGATATTCAATGAAAAAAAAGGTTTACAGCGGAAATTAAAACACAAAGATGGTTTTATTATTAAATATTAGATGGGGAATAAAAAAAAACTTACGAAACAATAAATTCCATTACGAAAGGAAGAAGACTTATAAAAATGGGAAATTTGACATCAACGTAATTTATGAATAAAACGTATCAGCCTTATCGTCTTGCCTCAATTAAACCATTAAAATCTTACTCACTAGTACAATGCAACGGTATAACATTTTCCGCCACGATTCTTGCATAGATTTCCATTCATCGTCTCCGAAACACTTCAGATGGTCTCAGGCGTAATCAGAATCTTTTTCGTCAAATTTCCCGTCGGATGGTAGGTTTTTCTTAATGACAACTACGTTATTAGGATCTCGGCTACGGTAGAAGCACACATTACACTGCAACCCGGAGGTGGCGTGCTCGGCGTCTATGTGCGCTAGAAGCACATCGTTGTTTGCCGCAATGATGTAACCGCATTCAAGCATTCGAGGCATTGAACGCAAGCGGAAACTCATCTTTCTAGCGGTCGTAAACATCGTCACTAACGCCAGAACCAGCCCCTCCATTAGCTCCACTAGCAAGCGAAGATCATTCACCACTACTTCCCCCAAATGATGCTGGTGGGTTTGCATTGCTTTTACCTTGTTTACTTCCTCCATTGCTCGAATTATCGCCATTTTTTCGTCTGTGCCATATTCCGCATCGTCGGACATGTTGTAGTCTTCTGTCTTGTCACTTGCATCCGAATCATACTTAGCCGGAGTTTTTTCTCGTTTCACCAGCACTTTGTTCAATTCAATACCGTCTTGTACCGATTGAATCTGGAGTGCCGGTACGATTGCATCCGCGTCCGAGCATAACATCGGTTCTTCGGTAGAGGGCATCGGTTCAGGTGACTAAACGATTCACTACTCGACGAAATGTTGCTACCTTGGAGTTTTTGTTCAAAATTTGAAAATCTGAAATTTGATTAATCTGAATTAAAATGGCTGATGAATAAAATCGCCATATACACCTGCGGATCCTATACGTACCGATTGCAGACGAATATCTGTTCGTCTCAGAGGGATGGATGGTAGATGGTTTTTTGTTTCCCGCAAATTTCGTCGTCATCTGTATGTGGATGATTAATAAAAATTTCGCACGGTTCAAAATTTAATGTTTCAGCTTTCGGATGCAACGGTGACGGTTGATTTTGTTTTGACAAGAAAACAAGGTTGCCGAAGATGAAAGAAAAAACAAGAACAAGTCTGGCAGTGTTGCGAGATTCATTTTTACATAAAAACAAAATGCGATAAAGCATCAAAATTGTGTAATATTTAACATTTTTGGCGGAGTCCTTTATATGCATTGGTTTTCGTGTAATATTTTTGTTTTTGGTATGTGATTATTACATTCGGGCAACTAATAATTTTGTTCTGATGTAATTTGAAGAGCGATGTAATATTCCATCAAGTGGATGTTATTGTGCATCGTATTTCCTTGATTACATCAGTTTTTAATACGTTAGCATCAATTACGTTGATGTATATTACTTATTTTTTTGCTGGGAATGAATCCGATCCAAAATTACAGAAAAAAAGTAGAGTGTAGCGAAAGAGCAAAAAGAATACAATAACTAAAAAATCTTGTTAAGACTGATAGGCATACGTGTTATAAAATGTTAAGATTAAACGATTGAAAAGTGATTCATTTTTGTTTGTTGGTAGAGTTAGAACTTAGAGACACATTTTCTGGCTTCCGTGACAGAAAATTTGATTGACACTTTTTCGATTTAACAATAGATTGCAGTTTAAGTACTACCATTAGCAATGCATTTGTGCATCCCTTTTTTACGTAAATGATTCTGGCAGCGGCCGTAGCATTATGGTATGTTTGTATGCTTCAATTTTTTTTAGTACAAATTGATTTTTATTAGGATAAATTTTTATTCACTTCGACACTGAGGCATCCTAAAACCAAGTGAGCTCAACAATTACAACAAGATTAGTTAAATACAAGATAAAAGTAGGGTTGATCGCTATTTCGGCACCCCCAAGCATCACTTCGTTATGGGAAGTTTTAAGCGGTCATATTGTCTAAAATTTGGCAAGCCGATGCATTTTTATACGAAGAATATTGTTTCCGTTTTTGAGCTTTGTAGGTTTTACGAAACCCTCCGAACGAAGTGATTCAAAAGTGCGGGAAATTGGACCCACCTCCGTACATCTTCCGTTTATGTTTAAAACAAATTGATCAGTGGCGTCTCGTGAGAAAATTAACCGGTTGTGCACTTTCTCGAACACTTTTTCGAACCCGGACGTCAATTTTGACAACAATATCTTGCTCCATAGTTCCTCCTTTGCCGAGTCTCTTGTGATATGCCACAAAAAGTACCTTGTCAATGTCCCGAAACAACAGAATAAAATTGCAACTAGCCAGTGAGTAAAACTACTATGTGCAGACCACAAAGTGCACAAAACAGACACTAACTCATCGGCAATCAAGTTATAGGAAAAAAAAAACATCTACAAACGATGCACGTGTGGTATATACAGGATCTGGTGCACCATTTGAAATGCCCAGTCTGCGAGTATTAACGGAGTATTAAATCGATGAATTTGATAATACATGAAATTTACAATTTTAGACTGTGCAGTGCACGAGGTGCACATATGGACGAGACGCCACTGAAATTGATAGACAAAAACTATAGTCCCTATATATTTATGGTCTGGTGCATTCAACTATCGAAGCCAAACGATCATGCCATTTTGAGGAAGATACAATTTGGGATATTATTAAGATTATTGAGTATTTATGAGATCCTTCGCCTCAATCGAACGATTTTATTTGAATATAATCATTTTATCACACCGAAAAGATCTGACTGAGCCATTGGGTAAATTTGTTGGAAGTTATATGAGACTATTGAGTGATTATAATAAAAACCACTCATGACAATCTTGTGTCAAATTCTTCGACACGCGTTGTATTTTGCACAAATCAGGTAGAACGAGCTCGCTATTCGTACTCAGCATGAGTGTGGTTGCTCAACGGATCAAGGATGCTGATGAACCATCAAACACAAATTAATTATTTCTTTCAAATCCATTTTTCATAGCTACTTTTAGTAACCTCTTGAAAAATTTGGTCACTTTTTGGTCCTTTTTTTTACAAATTGAAGTCACTATTTAGTCACTTTTTTCATCAATGTAGTCACTAAAATAACTATTTTTAACATCGTCGGTCGCTACCAGCCCTGCATCGATAACTTCCGCAGGCATCGAAGCAAGGACAGTTTGGAACTCGGTCACCTTACTAGGGAGGAACTTCACCGGGCTGAAGAGGCACTGTTGAAGACGGCTCAAAGTGAGTACTATTCGAACGAAATTACCATCTTCGCCAAGACTCAAGGATCGTCAGATAATCGCCACGTTGTCCTGGATAAATCCAGTACCATCTACACTAAGTGTCCGTACTTGGACGACAAGGGTCTCCTGCGCAGCCGTGGCCGAATCGGTGCTGCACCATATGCACCAACCGAAGCTAAGTTTCCGATCATCCTTCCCAACCAACACTCAATTACTTTCCTTATTGTAGACTGGTATCATCGTCCGTCACGCCAACCGAGAGACCATATTCAACGAGATTCGCCAACGTTTTGAGATCTCATCGCAGCGAAGGCTGCTAGACAAAGTCGAACGGGCGTGTGTGTTCTGCCGTTTAACGAAAGCGATCCCTAGACCACCAATGATGGCTCCGCTTCCCCAGATGCGCTTGACGGCCTTTGTTCAACCGTTTACTTTCACTGGATTGGACTGCTTTGGACCGATACTCGTTAAGGTGGGTAGAAGAAACGTAAAACGCTGGGTAGCTCTTTTCACATGTCTCACGATCAGAGCGGTACACATGGAGGTAGTGCATTCTTTAAGTACCGAATCGTGCATAATGGCGGTGCAGTGCTTCGTGGCACGCAGAGGCCAACCCAGGGATAACGCCCCGATAACGCCACCTGTTTTCAAGGCATCAGCAACGAAATGAAGGCCCAAACTGAAACAAGAAACAGAGCTCTTGCTGAGAAGTTCACAACCGCAGAAACTGCCTGGAGGTTAATCCCACCAGTTGATCCACACATGGGAGGTGCGTGGAAGAGACTGGTTCGTTCCGTCAAGGTGGCGATCGTAGCAATTCTGAACGGTCCGCGAAAACCAGACGATGAGACCTTAGAAACGGTCCTCTTGGAGGCGGAGGGAATGATCAATTCTAGACCGCTCACGTTCATCCCTTTAGAGTCAGCGGATCAGGAGGCTTTGACGCCCAACCATTTTCTGCAGGCCAACTCTTCCGGAACAAAGTTCTTTCCGACCGAGCTATTAGACAGCCAGTCAACGCTTCGAAGTAGCTGGAAGCTAGCGAGGTACATCACCGATGATTTCTGGCGCAGGTGGCTCAAGGAATATCTCCCAGTGATAACGAGAAGATGCAAGTGGTTCGAGGACGTAAGGGATCTGGCGGAAGGAGACTTGGTACTGGTGGCTGATGGAACGGCGAGGAACCAGTGGATTCGGGGACGGGTTGAGCAGGTGTTTCCTGGACGAGATGGCAGAGTACGGCAAGCGTTGGTTCGGACATCTTCGGGGATCATGCGTAGACCAGCAGTAAAGATCGCTGTATTGGACGTCGAGGAGAGAAGTAAACCCGGTATTGGTACGTCAGGACTTCTGAATCCTAACCAAGGTTTACGGGCGGGGCTATATCACGACAGCAACGCGTTATGCCGGGCTTCACCCTAGTTTTCACACTACGCCGCTTTGTTAACTGACAACGAACTGACAGCGGGACATGTCAACGTCACAAGCCACGTTTACGTAAAACCGCATGAAGACAATACAGAGTAAATCCGTTACAACTACCTCGAGTGAATGACCTCAATTTATTATTCTAATTTGGTAGTAATTAATTATGTATTCTGCGCTCCTAAAGCTTTAGCCGTATAAAAGTTATACATGTTATTCTAGGAAAAACTAATCTTGTTAAGCTGTAAGTACGGATAGAAATTAAATTGTATTGAAACTATTGAACCTAATTGCTAAAACCGAATTTATAGATCCTACGATTAAAACGGAGGCAGTGGGCAGTGGGGAAACAAAACCAACACCACTGCCAGAATAATAACACCAAATTTGTAAGTTGATATCCTAATTCTTAACCTAATTGTCATTAATAAATAAACCCTATTGTAGCTTAAAGCATACACACAACAAACACGTGTTGCTCGTTAAGAGTTGGTTATCCTAACCCAACAAGTTCTAAGGGAATATCTTTCAATAAAGATCCTGGAGTTGAGATTCGCGCTCAGTTTGACCAACTTGAATGTAACCTTGTCGTCCGAGTACTTGAACTGGACTTCGTTGAGCTGCAGCACCGGTGCATTCAGGGGATCTATCCCTGGGAACTTGATCATCACTTAAATTTCCTTCTCCACTGGCTTTAGGTCCGGTCTCAAAACAAACGAAAAAAGAATGAATTTCGCTCCTACCTTAAGGGAATAACAACTTACAGCTATTCTAACATCTTGAACTTTGACTGCACGTTGGCCTCGCACTTCGCAGCTTCGCACTCGCTCCACTGAGCTTTATGATTCTTCGTCTGTATATCGTCAAACTGTTCGCAGTTGCTCTTTTAGTTATCGATCCGTTATGAGTACAAATACAGAATGTCAGTATCAAGGAATTTCCGGTCGTAGGAAATAACCAGTAACGTTGTGGGCCATGTTTGGAGGTATTCTCATATCAGATTATCTTAATGTACCATCATATTTGCGGTTCATCAAGCAATAGCAGATCCGGCATGGAGAACAGAGCTGTGGCTAAGGCCAGACACATTCGCCCAACTCCGGAGAACGTCCTAGTAGCGCGAACTTGCACCTCTTTGGTAAAATCGAGACCATTCAATCTCATTGAGGCAGGTGCTGGGGCTTTATCCGCTTCTATGCGCTGAATTTGCATGTAAATTTCCAACAGTTCGTGGCTTAGCTCGAGTTGACGTTTTGATGCGTAAAAAAACAAAGTTTCGCAGTGTTGCCAGAAATAGTTTTGAATTTCGTAGTAAACATAATATCGCTACTTTACAGAGTTGCCAAAACGCTTCATATTCGTTCACAGCAAAAAAAAAGAAATATGCATCAACGTAATTGATGTTAACGTATTAAAAATAGATGTAATCAAGGAAATACGATGCACAATAACATCCACTTGATGTAATATTACATCGCTCTTCAAATTACAGCAGAACTTAATTATTAGTTGCATGAATGTAATAATCACATATCAAAACCATAAATATTACACAAACACAAATGCACATAAAGGCCTCCGCAAAAAATGCTAAATATTACACGATTTTGATGCTTTATCGCATTTAGCTGTTATGTAAAATTAAATCACGCAACACTGTCAGACTTTTTTTTCATCTTCGGCAACACTGTTTGCTTGTCAAATCAAAGTTAACCGGTTTGCGTTGTTTTGATTTAAGAAATAATCAAATTCAAAAAGAGTCGATGACGGGCCCTAGTTTTTCGGATTCGTGGCGGGATACTGGATTCCTACCGACAGTGAGAATGAATATCTTGTTCAAGAAAAGGTCAAAAAGCTACTGGATAAAGTGTGCAAATAGGAGACAATTATTTCCTAGACTAGCCAAGCACTAAACCTCTGTGCGGCAACGATTGAGTTTTCCGGCTCGACGGAATCCGTCGAGGGCGAACGTCACCTGTTGGTAGATAGTAAGTGTAGATTTTCTACTGCTATAATATCTACAGAAAGTTTACATGCATTTCTTATTTCCCAGCCCATCGCCGACAAGCAATCCTCGATGAGGTCCAACGTCTTCGCGTAGAAGGTTGTAGAAGGCCACCGGGTGCACCCACGGAAAAGGCCGGCTTACGGTCAAGGAAATAACACTGCCACTAAAACAGGAGTACATCAGAAAACTCGCCTCCGATGCCATCAGTGGACACGATCTGGTTTGTCTGCTCAAATTCAACGATACCGTACTGACCACCCAATCCGTTCCTGCGTTACTCGGGTTGCTATCGGGACGATTCCCCGATGTGCTACAGCTAGCCAATGTCTTTGCTGATTTCAAAGTTCGTATTCGATTTAAAGCCATTGAATTCCTTAAATATCCAATTCTTCCGCTTCGAAACAGATAACAATGGAAATTTATGGCATGACCGCCCAGAGGGAAGTCAATCTCGCACGAGATTAAATAGCACATCGCAATAATTTTCTCTCTCAGAGAAATCCAACGAACCAACTGGACCTTGAATCCCGTTTCCGGTGTCAGCCCACTGGAGGGAACCGTTCACATGAAAGTAAACTGTGAGCTGACGGTCACCGTTGACCACCGAGGATTCTTCACCATGTTCGAGGATTTGGCGCTTGTCATAGGCGCTTGTGTCGCCTGTATGGCCATGTGCTCAGCTACTGGAAGCATCCGGATGATGAAAAGCGTAAAGCTCCTATCGGGAGTATCGATTTGCTGAACTGCTGCACTCAGAAAGTATCAGTTGCACCGAGAGATTGCGACGAGCCAGAGTGAGTCCATTCGGTGTTTATCAATTAGATATCTGTGTTATTTTGATTAATAAAGCCATCCTTGTGTTTTAATTTCCGCCGTAAACTTTTATTTTTATTTTATCCGAAAATTACCTTTACACTATAAGTTTAACATTGCTCGTTTTACGTCACGACTATGTAGTACGTCGCGATGATTTACGTTGTCTGGATGAGCTACGTTGTCTCATTTACATCGACCAAATTACATCGATAAGCAGTGCATCATTTTATTGTGTACGTCGAGACAATCTAACATTACACAACCGATGGAATGACCTATGTGCATCTGATTCTGTGTAATATTCAACAACTTTTTTTGCTGTGTTCCACATGGTTATATTCATCATAAAATGAGGAACAAATTAAAGCTTTCAAAAATTTGTAACAAATTGAAGAGTGTTATTAACGCTAACGTCATAAGAAGTTCATTGCCTTTAAAGGAAAAATATAAAAAATGGGCTTTAGGTCTGACAAGAAAGGTCTATTACAGGGTTGCTTGGGAGGGATTGGTCGATCGGTTTTCTAATAACTATCTCCTCAGTATCCTCGGATAAAAGGGGAATCAGCTGCGGGCTTGCACGATCTCATCGATTGTTTCGAGCGCAACAAAAATATAATGGACCAATAAGGAGAAAGGAAGAAAGGTTGGGGGGCGATGCTGGTACATTTGATGGTCTCGAAGTTGGACGAAGTTGTTCAGATGGGAGGAGCATGTCATCCCAGATAAGGAGACATCGTTTGGGTCATTGGTCGAATTTCTGAAAAAAAAACACGGATTTTGGATTCGGTGTCGGTCGATCAGCGCACGTTTTCAACGGCGTCGTCAAATAGTAATAAGTTTCGTTCAGCAAGGGTTTCGGCCAACTCGGCGACTGAAAACGTTCCGTCAAACTGCTTCGCCTGTAGTGAAAGGCATTGGATAAGTCGGTGTCTAACCTTCGCAAATCTTCCGGTGGATAAAACGCCTGCAACTTACCAACTTCAAGCGACTCTGCAGCAACTGCTTAGGTCGGAATCATTTGGCGCGAGATTGTCCTTCAAAATTTAGGTGTAAAACGTGCTCCAAGAAACATCATTCGTTGTTACACCCTGGTTTCCCCGGGTCTGGTTCTAATTTCCCTCCTACTCCCACTTCAGCGGTTAAGGAAACACTGAACACTTCTGCTCCATCAACCGGCGGTGCTTCGAACTCTGGTGAATCGGTTTCTAGTTCAGTGGCATCAATTTCATCCAATGTAGTGACGGGGCAGCCGAAGTATCATCTGTTTCTTCTCACGGTACAACTCAAGGTGAAGGACGCATGGGGAAGGACACACCACGCAAGAGCGCTGTTAGACTCCGAAACACAAGCCAATTTGATGTCGGAAAATCTCTGCAGGCTACTTCAACTAACAAGGCGGAATAGAAAGGAGGAGATAACTGGCATCGGACGATCCAAGGGCCATTCCGCTCACGAAGTCTCCACTACAATCTCCTCTCGGGTGCAGCATTTCTCAACGACAATGGATTTTTTGGTTCTAGAACAAATTACCGACGATTAACCGTCTGTTTTGCTTCCACTAGCACGTTCTAAATTTCCACCAGATATGATTCTTGCTGATCCTGAATTCAACCTTTCTGGTCCAATCGATTTGATTCTGGGAGCACAATATTTCTACGAGTTCCATGTACGCGATGGTGGCCGGTTGCAGATTCGCAAGTTCGACAATACGCTTCCTGAATTCGTCAATCCGGTGTTTGGTTGGGTAGCAGCTGGTGAAACAAAAGTCATGGAAAACTCATCACGGATTAATTGCCACCTTGCAATGGTTGAGCCGCTAGACAAGGCAATGGAACGGTTTTGGGAGGTTGAGGAGTTAATAGGAAAAACACCTCGCTCACAGGAAGAAGAAGACTGTGAAATACACTTCGTCAACACAGTCACACGGGTCGCCACTGGCAGGTACATCGTGAGGTATCCGAAGCGTATGAATTTCAAGAGCATGATCGGTGATTCGAAATTGGCCGCTTTGCGACGGTTTCAACGAATTGAGAAGCAGTTGGAACGAGAATCAAATCTACGAACACAGTACAACGATTTCATGAGAGAGTACATCGAATTGGGCCATATGAAATCCATCGGCGCAGCAGATGATCCTCGTTTGGATGAAGGGAAAACGGTTTGCTACCTTCCACACCATCCAGTATTCAAGGAATCGAGCTCTACTACAAAGATACGGGTGGTCTTCGACGGTTCAGCTAAAACAACAACAAACTATTCGCTTAACGAAGCCTTACTTACAAGACCCAAGATTCAGGATGAACTATTAGATTTGATGCTCCGTTTCCGAAAACATCATATTGCTCTGGTTGCCGACGTCGCAAAAATGTACCGGGAAATTCGGGTCCACGACGATGACACGTCTTTACAAAGAATTCTCTGGCAATTCGACCCATCGAAACCAATCCATGTGTACGAGCTAAAGAACGTAACCTACGGTTTATCCCCATCTTCGTTTCTCGCCACTCGGGTCTTGAAGCAACTCGTTTTAGACCTTGGTCAAAAGTACGAATCTGCATCTTGTGCCGTGCAAGACGACTTCTACATGGATGATTTCCTCTCGGGAGCGGATACGATGGAAAAAGCCACACTACTTCAAAACGAAGTGCAAGCCTTGTTAGCAGAAGGGGGCCTCGAACTTCGGAAATGGTGCTCGAATAATCCGGATGTTTTGAAAGGTTTCCCGCATGAACACTAACCATAATTTAACGTTATCAAAAATGGTTTATCTTCCACCTCTTAATGTCACCTGTTATGGTTATGCAACTTTACACAAACGACTTGTGATAAAGTTTTAACTTTATGTCATATGGTTTCTCAGGCCTGGATGTTAAAAACAATGGGTTGTTAAGAACCATTACCATTCAATTTTTTTGATTTCTCCATATAGTTTCAGAATGAAAACAACAGTAGGACCTTATAAACTGAGGTTCAACTTTAAACATTATAGATTATAGTTTGTGAATGTTTTGGCAAAGATTTTTTTTTTATATATTGAGTGAAGTTTGAAAATAGTTATATCTTAAAACAGTAACCTTAATTATTATAATTTGGATATAGTTCTTAAATATAAATAAGAACATTCTTTGTATGATTTATTGTTATTATACGCATAGAAACCCGAATGAACACTAACCATAACTGAACGTTATCGAAAATTGTTTACCTCCTATTGTCACCTGTTATGGTAATGCAACTTTACACAAACGACTTGTGATAAAGTTTTAGCTTTATGTCATATGGTTTCTCAGGCCTGGATGTTAAAAACAATGGGTTGTTAAGAACCATTACCATTCAATTTTTTTTATTTCTCCATATAGTTTCAGAATGAAAACAACAGTAGAACCTTATAAACTGAGGTTCAACTTTAAACATTATAGATTATAGTTAGTGAATGTTTTGGTAAAGTTTTTTTTTATATATTGAGTGAAGTTTGAAAATAGTTGTTTCTTAAAATAGTAACCTTAATTATTATAATTTGGATATAAAGGGTGTCCACGATGAAATTGCCACACTATGAAATTGCTCTAACTTATTAACCGTTGGGTAGAATTTAATGAAAATTTGGGTGGATTTAGTTCATAGTGCATTATTTACATCCTGCAAGTTTTAAAGTCCTGTGATTAAAACTCGCGGAAATGGAGTCGAAAGAACAGCTCGTGCGTGATAAAATCTTGCGCATTCATCACGAGAACAAGGATCTCTCGCATCGTTCCATCACTAAAACGTTGGGAATCGCGAATTCCACGGTGTCGCGAGTGATTAAGCGGTTCGAGGAACGGTTGACCACCGATCGGAAGCCCAGAAGTGAAGGAAAAAGTATTCCGTACAACACCAAAAATCACAACCGCGTAGTTGGGGCCTTCAACCGAAATCCGAACGCCTCCGTTCGGGATGTGGCTAAGAAGCTGCACCTAAGCCGAAGTTTTGTGCAGAAGGCCAAAACTAAGGCTGGGCTTCGAACGTTCAAGGTACAAAAGGCCCCTAATCGCGACGAGAAGCAGAACAAGTCCGCCAAAACCCGTGCCAGGAAGTTGTACCTCAACATGCTGACGAAAGTTGAATGCTGCATTATGGACGACGAAACATATGTGAAGGCCGACTTCAAACAGATTCCCGGCAACCTGTTTTTCACGGCCAAGGATAAGTCCAGCGTTCCGGAGCATGTCCGCACTCAGAAGATGTCCAAATTTGCGAAGAAAATCCTGGTTTGGCAAGCCATCTGCACGTGCGGGAAGCGGAGTGCACCTTTTGTGACCCAGGACACGATGAACGGACAGGTGTACATAAAAGAGTGCCTCCAGAAGCGGCTGCTTCCTCTCCTGAAGGCCCACAACGTCCCAACAATCTTCTGGCTGGATTTGGCCTCATGCCACTACTCCAAGGACGTGCTGAAGTGGTATGCGGACAATAAGGTCAATTTCGTGCCGAAAATGTTCAACCCTCCCAACACTCCGGAGCTCCGCCCCATCGAGAAGTACTGGGCGATTATGAAGCAGCACCTTCTTAAACGACCTAAGGTAGTGAAGACAGTCGAGGAACTGTAGAAAGTATGGGTTTACATGCAAAAAACGGTTGATTCACAGGTTGTGCAGAATCTTATGGCCGGGGTTAAGGCCAAGGTGCGGGCATTTGCGTATGGACTGTAAATAAAATACGAATAAAATGGTAAAATGAAGTTTAATAGTTATTTCTCAATCCCTGAAAATTTGATGGCAATCGGATGAAAACTCAAATTTTGCGAATCAATTTTGTGTGTGGCAATTTCATCGTGGACACCCTTTAGTTCCTAAACATTAATTAGAACATTCTTTGGACCTTAATAAATTTCGTATGGTTATTATTCTTAACGACCTATTTGGGGTATCATCCAAACCATTCAAACAATGGTTGGACGATTTGAGATGTCGTTCGTTCAAGGTAATTTTTTATAAGGGTATGATTTATTGCTATTATACCCATAGAAAGCGTGTTAAAGATTCTGTTCGTTATCCATGATTTTCTTTCGTTATCGAAATCGGAACAATTGACGGTTTGTAGAAAACCAAAAGGCTTTTTAGTTTCCATGACAATATCAACTTTACGGTTCGGATGACAAACCCTGTGATAAAACGAATATATTGTTGATCAGATAGCTCTTATGTAAATTAACAAACATGGATGATATCAGGAATTGTTTAAGCACATCAGATAACAGTTAGATTATAACCCAAACGTTCATAATTATTTTTATTTATTTATTTATTTATTTCACCACCTCGAATGTTTAAAAAACAATTCCACAGACTGTAACTTATTCTAAAACTTTAATCTTACTCTTAAAAACAGCCTTAGACACATTAAAATCAAACACAACACTAGCACTATTGAACGAACGGAAGTATCTGTCCAATGGATTGTTAAATCCATATGTGGTTCTATGGCGTCTGATAAACAATAATTCACGCTCACGCAATTGTCGAGAAGGTGCATAAAACGATCCATTGAATAACAACGAGGGACAGTCGAGATTTCCTTTCATCAGGTCAAACACGAAGAGCCTTTGCAAGTTAATCCGTTACAGCGTTACAGTCGAGTTTACAGCGGCATGTGTAATCGGGCAGGTCCGCTGTGTTCGACCAAGGCAGCTGACGAAGAGCGAAACGTACAAAACTGCGCTGCACACGCTCCATCCGTTTGATTTGCGTTGCATGAGACGGAATCCACACACAAATAGCATATTCCATGATGCTTGAAACTAATGAGCAGTATAGCGACTTGAGTGCGTAAATATCGTTGAAGCTCGTGGTACAGCGTCGTACGAATCCTAGGGCTGCGAACGCTTTAGCGGTAGTTATGTAGACATGCTCATTGAACCGTAGTTTACTGTCGATGTTTACTCCAAGGTCACTGATGGATTCAACGCGTTCCACTTGTTGATGTTCAATTCCATCCCATTTTCAAGGCACCATCGTTGTAGTTCATCTATATCGGCCTGAAGCGCGCAGCAGTCGAGGCGAGAGGTTACAATGCGATAAATTTTTAGATCGTCAGCGTAGAGCAATTTTCCTGATTTCAGCCGAAAGCATAGATCGTTTATGAACAATATGAAGATGAGTGGGCCCAGAACGCTGGCTTGTGGCACACCAGATGTGATGGAAAAGACGCGAGAATGCGATCCGTTGATGTTGACAAACGCATTACGGTCAGACAGATAAGAGCGCAACCACTCTGTAATCCAATCTGGAAATCCCAAGTATCTAAGCTTCGCAATAGCAAGATCGTGAGGCACTTTGTCGAACGCTTTGGAAATGTCGAAGTAAATGGCATCTATTTGACACTTGTTCTCAATTTCCGTTGATACAAAATTGGTGAACGTCATGAGATTCATTGTTGTTGAACGCTTCTTAACAAATCCGTGTTGAAACTCAGATAAAAATGGTTGAGTAGCAGCGTACAGGACATCATGAACTAATCCTTCGAACACTTTAGCCAGGCAGCACAAAATGGAAACGCCACGGTACTTCTCAACTGTATGACTAGATCCTACTTCGAATATCGGGCAGATCGAAGCTGTCTTCCACAGTTTCGGGAAGGTACAGTGGCGAAGCGAGCTGTTGAAAATGATTGACAAAGGCCTTTGCAGAGACTCAGCACATTCTTTAAGGAACAACGGCGGAAGGTGGTCGGTCCCAGGTCCTTTGGAAACGTCTAGCTTATTCAAGGCAGACGTGACATCATGCTGTGTTATTTCGAAGAGCGGCATATTCAGGTCAAATAATGGGCAGTTCCTGAGGCTGTCAGGTGAAAATGCTGGCGAATTAGTACTGTGTACGTTTTCAAAGAAATCGGTAAATAGATTGGCTAATCCATCAGGAAAATCAGCAGTCGAATCTTTGAAAGTCATCTCAGCTGGAAATCGATTTGAGCGTTTGCGGTTACGAATAAATGTCCAGAAAGAGGAAGGATCTTGCTTCGCAGTCGTCTCCATGCGGGTGATGTAATTACGAAACGACGCAATTTGGCATTCGTTGTAATTGTTTTTTTATAATCATTATTCTAAACATTCAATTATATTTCAACTATTCAACATTAACCATTTTTGAATGATTATTGATGTAGTTATCATAGTACCTAAGGTTTGAATATCGTTGAAACCATATTCGCAATCATTATCATTTATTAGGGTTGCCCATCGAAGCCCTTGGCGGAGACACAACATTGCACTTCGAAGCCGATCAAAAGGTCAAAACGCTGGGGGTAGGATGGGAAACATGATCAAACCAACTGTGCATCGAGGTTCAACCATCTACAAACGATACCAGTTGGACGAAACGCAAAATCTTCTCAGCTATCGCGAAGCTCTACGACCCACTTGGATTGATCTCGCCAGTTGTAGCATGGTCCAAGATCCAAATGCAACATCTTTGGCTTCTCACTATTGATTGAGACGATCCAGCACCGGAAGATGTGGCAATTTAATGGCAAGAATTTGCAACACAATTGCCTCTCCTGGAAAACTTCAAGGCTTCTCGATATATTTTTCTACCAGATTCGATTTCTACACAATTTCACGTTTTCACTGACGCATCTGAGGTAGGGTATGGTGCCTGCATATACGTGTAGCATACCTATAGTACATCCTAAGCTCCAAGCATCATTTACCATAATCGAAATATAATAAAAAACCATTCTAGCGCCGAAGCAACGACCGAGCGTAAAACGTAGTGTTATGCAATAATAAACTACATCTGGAAGTCATTCACCACAGAGCTGCATCGCTGTCTGCTTCTCTCTCTCTCCAACTCCGCTTGTGAGGTCCGAGACCGACAACATGCAGCGCGGAGGGATCAAGTGACAAGCCAAGGCGCTAGCCGAAAAAACAGTCAATATAACCGATAATGCAATTATGTGCACTTTTGTCAAGTTGCTACTCCAGTCGTTTCATATAGGCCATAGACTATCTCTTTCTTACTATAATGAGGAATGTATTGGGCGAAGACCCAGAATTGTATAAAAACCCATGACCTCGAAATAAAGAGAGATTCTGATTTAGGAACTCGACCCTGACTGGTACACTCCAGTCGGACTATCGACAATTCTAATAATCACTTTTCACTGTGCCCCACCTGGGTTACTCCAGGTTGACAAGCACAAGTAGAGAAATGCCAGGGCGAATCGCTAGACTTGCGATGTCGGTCTTGTGCGCGACTTCCACCTCGTTCTCCGCCCGCGCGAATGAAAAGTAGTTCGCAAACCAGTGGAAAGGTGTAAATCAAAATAATGTGCACGGAGCACAGCAAATACGCTCGTTCGACTGGCAAGGACGGACAATTCAAAATTGAGCTCATTGCGGCTAAATCCCGGGTAGCGCCACTTAAACGGCTTAGTCTACCTCGACTTGAGCTCTGTGCTGCTCTTTTGGGAGCAAAACTTTACTCCAAGGTTTCAGCAGCGCTGCGGATGGAGGGTACACCTTGCTGGTTCTGGTCGGACTCAACCGTCATATTACACTGGATCCAGGCACCACCCAAAACTTGGCAAACCTTCATTGGAAATCGAACGTCCGAAATACCAAAACCAGCACATGGACACTGTTGGAATCATGTCAAGGGAATCGACAACCCAGCGGACCTCGTTTCACGCGGAATGCTACCTCGAGAATTTTGTAGCGAATACACTCTGGCGGTGTGGCCCCTCTTGGCTTGCGAAAATGGAAGAAAATTGGCATAAACAGTCAGCAGGAACTCCATCAGAAGATCTTCTCGAACGCCGAAAAACAATACTCATGGTACAGCAATCATCGGAGCATCTCTTTTTGTTTCATCGCGACTCGTCCTTCTGGCACCTGGTTTGGATAACCGCTTTGGTTTTTCGTTTTGTAGAACGATGTCGTCGCAAACATAATTCGCACCCGTACCTATTCGCTGCATTCGGGGAACTTGAGCACGCCAAGCAACTGCTAACAAAGATTGCACAGCAGGAGATGTTCAACGAAGAATTGAAGGAGCTGACACAAACCGGATCCGTTTCCGGCAAATCACCCCTAAAACTGCTTGGTCCTTTTCTTGACGAAAACGGCATTATCCGACTCGGCGGCAGGTTAAAAAATTCCTCAGAGAACTACCAAACAAAGCACCCTATGATCCTTCCAAAAACTCACCCACTCACACGCCTTATCACCAGACATTACCACGAACTATGCATGCACTCTGGTCCTCGCATGACTCTAGCAACGATGCAGCAAGAATTCTGGCCGGTGAACGGTTAAACAATCGCCAATATTGTGTGTCGCAAGTGTCCGCAATGCTTTCGCCAAAACCCTGTCCCTGTGAAACAACCCGTTGGTCAACTACCGAAACCTCGCACCACACCGAGCAGAGTCTTCACGGTGGTCGGAATAGACTACTGTAACATGAGACCATGTCCCATTAAATTAAATACCCTAAAAATTGTATTCGTTTGCATGTTAGGAGTTAGGATTAGAAATTATATTGTTTATAAAAATTCGCCCATTCACGCGCCGTCCGCTACCAAACTGCTCGACTACACTCGAGCAACCTCTTCCACCCATTCCCATGGGTTGGTCACCGTGGGTAAGAGGAAATGCTCTCGGTCGATAGCGAGAGAGCAAGAGGATAAATAGGCCGGCTGCCTCATGGTGGGGGCTCTTTAGTATGTGAGAATTAAAAGTGTTCGGACGCGCGGAAAACAAGTCGAGTGTTAAGGAAAAAAAATTAAGATTAGCTTCGCGAGTGAAGTGTGGCCAGTGGAAGAGGCTAATCAACCAGCCGGCCAGAAGGAAAATCCGGGTTCGGAAGTGCGGGAATCGGAGTTCAGAGACCATCATCCCGAATCCCACACGCGGCGCTAGTGTCAATTGCCGTCGAACCGGTCCCCAATCCCCTCCAATAGATAGTGTGTCTCGACCGCGTGGGATTGGTGGTTTGCGCGTGTCCGACGGTCGTGTGGTAGCCGAAGGAGTGAAGTTGTGCCTCCTTCGTGCTCCTAGCGTGTGGCCGTGAATACCGGCCCTGAACCGGCCGCCAGAACGGCCCCGCTAGTGCGAATTGCTAAAGTGAAACCCGAAAAGTGTGGAATCGCAATCCCTAAGGAATGTTAACCCTCTGTGCTAACCTTTATCCCGGCGACGACGCTGCATCCAGTTAGCGACGGCGCGGGCCAGCGTAACTCCCGAGACGACAGAGCAGGCAGCCCCTGTGGGTCTTTTAAGGTAAGTTGCATTACCCTCATTGTTATATTTGGCGCTCCAACGAAAAAGTTTGCAATCGACCGTGTCGAGAGTTAATTTTTCGTTTGGCTCGGGGGGAAAATCTTTCTAGTGTTTGATCATCGTTAAAAAATTACCTCTCTCTAAATCGATTTTTATTTCTGTTCAGGACAGGATTGTGCAATCAAGCATGATTCATTGCTTCCACAGATAGAGATCATTCAAGAAGCTATTAGGAAATTTTTCAAATTTAATTTGCTCCGAATTGGTGCAAAAGACACACTTACGATCGACCTTGAACTTGGCATATAATAGGCCAGAATTTCGTTGAATAGGTTATCCAATTTGCATGTAGTTCAAACGTGTCCCCACAGTATTAGAAGCGTGATATAGAGCTAGGTAGACAATAGTTGTTTTTTTCATCTTCGTTCGTCTCTATTCCATACCCATTCGGTATAGGAGGCATGTGAAGGCGCTTCATCTCATTAGATTGCTAGTTCGGTTGCAGGCGTAAAGGTTTTTTTTTTGTAGTTTTTACAGACCGCAAATTTGTTCATTTTGATTTATATATTTTCGCTCAGAGGCTGACAAGCGGTTTCTGACATGAGTATGGACAGAGGGTACCAGACAGATATGTGTGTCACTTACTTGACCTTTGACGATGTATGTTTTGAGCTGGAGATAAAATTGGGGAAAAACAACCCTAAGTGTACACCCCAAAAACCCAAAAACCTTTACGAGAGGAAGCGGATGGGCTTGTTCGTATTTTCTCCTACACACTGATAGGCAAAATAAAGTGCCCACCTCATCGTTTTTTTCAATTTCTCTCATTTACTTGGTTCAAATTAAAGTAAACACACTGTATTTTTTTGATTATCTTATTTTTTATATTCTTTTTAAGTTTCACTTATGGAATACTGAAAAAAAAGGAGTTTTACTTAAAGAAAAAAAAATCAATTTGTGTTGAAAAAAAAAACAACGACAAAATGAAGTGCCCACTTCATTTAGGCTACCGAAAAGATAAATTAAAGTAAAATAAAAGCATTTCAATAATTGATGTGTCCTCCTTTGGCCTTCAGGACCTCCTGCAGGCGCTTCGACATGCTCTCGACCAGGTTCTTTAGGTGCTGTGGATCTAGCTCTTCCCAGGCGCGCTCCAGGGCTTCAAAATAGCTATTTTTATTGGTAACACCAGTTTTGTCAACCCTGGCATCGAGAATCGCCCACAAATTCTCGATGGGATTGAGGTCCGGGCTTTGTGGAGGTCATTCCAGCGGTTTGATCCGACAAGACCGGAAGAAAGACTTGGTCTTCTTGGCAGTATGCTTCGGGTCGTTGTCCTGCTGGAATACGAACTTCTCTTCAAGGCCCGTCTGGATCAGTGAAACTCCAGATTTTCTCGCAGGATGTTGATGTAAGAATCTGCCGTCATTATCCCGTCGATTTTCACAATGCTTCTTACTCCACCCCACGAAAAACACCCCCAGACCATCACATTTCCTCCTCCATGCTTCATCGTGCCTTGGATGTGGCGCTCCTGAAGCTCCTCTCCCGATCTGCACCAAACACGAACCCGCCGCTTTCGGTTAAACAGCTCGAATTTTGATTCGTCCGTCCAGAGAACCGTTTTCCAGAACTCTAGGGGCTTATCAGCATGCTCCTTAGCAAACTTAAGCCGTTTGGCTTTGTTTGCCTTGCTGATAAATGGGCGCTTCCGGGCAAGTTTGCTATTCAACCCCTGTGCTACGAGACGGCGACAAACATTTCGACCGGAAACTGATAACTGAAGGGTTTCCTGGATCTCGCGGACAGTTACCTTCGGGTTCTTCTTGACTTCACGCATGATCTTGGTGTCCGTTCTCGCATCGTTTTTCCGCTTCCTGCCTCTGCCAGGGCGATCCACCACTGATCCAAACGTTTTAAGCTTCAGAAGAATTTTGCCAACCGCTGCCTTACTGATACTGTACTTCTTAGCGACAGCCCGGCGCGATTCACCGTTTTGCACATCACGAACGATCAATTTTCGGATACACAAGGGAATTGCTTTCGAAAGCACTGCGTTCTTCATTTTTTTCAATTGAATCAAATGCGATCACGTATACAAATGCACCAGGTTGAGCCGTTTGCTTCAAAACATGTCAAAATATCAAAACATAAACAATCGAGGGGTCTTCCAATGGAAACTTATCGAAAACATATCGATTTTTCAAGTGGGCACTTTATTTTGTCACTGTTTTTTTTTTCAACACAAATTGATTTTTTTTTCTTTAAGTAAAACTCCTTTTTTTCAGTATTCCATAAGTGAAACTTAAAAAGAATATAAATAATAAGATAATAAAAAAAATACAGTGTGTTTACTTTAATTTGAACCAAGTAAATGAGAGAAATTGAAAAAACGAAGAGGTGGGCACTTTATTTTGCCTATCAGTGTAACTGTAATCCAGAAATGGAAATTTTGGTTTGCAGAGAAAAATTAGAGCATATATGGAATGATCTTTGAGAAGGTTCTTTAGATCCATTGTTGTCAAAGACAGCTCTGTTGCATCTTTATCATCGCCTGAAGCTATTCAAACGCACATATGGCGTTAGCAGGCGGGCTAATGATGCCAATTGGATTTTTTCAAAGGTGGTTCTAACTTATTTGACACACTTTAATGAAGAGGCCATGGACACGCCATTAACAGAGTCTGCACCGGATTCCACTTCTATGCATCTGCAGGGAGCAGCTAGCTTAGCGGTGCAAGCAGAAGAACAGGCTCAAAATGTGATTAGTTTGGAACAGCCGGTGGTGACAACGTCTGCTCTAGTGGTGACGCCTGTTCTCACAGAGAGGACAGTATCCTCGGTGATAAATCGAACTCTCCCTGACGCAACTTTGCACATTGCTCCGGGAATAGAGCCTCTGTTACAGAACTTATGTATAAGTTCATCGTCGAGTTCCGGATTTATGCCAGAAGGGAATACAGCAGTTGTCACGGTCGGCTCAGATAGTGTTTTAAACACAGCGTGGTCAACACCACGGTATCAAGTTACGTTTCGTGTCCAACAAGCTAGGCAATTGCGGGTTGATATGGCTCGTGATCTGCCAGAAAATTTATTAGACCTGTCGCGATCTACGGGAGCGAACCAACCGGTTCAAGCTAGTTTGGTATATTCAATGAGTTCAATGAACATTAGCAGTGCAGCAGGATCGAGATTGCAGCTTAGGATCAGTTCCAGCGAGAACCAGCCAGTTTACAGCCATGTGAATGAGACACTACAACCAGAGTACAGGTCAGCCACATCGGCTGGTGCACCGGTCTCATCCCAAGGCGTCAATCATCCAACACAAACGCAGCATCAAAGGAACTCAACCACTTTTGTACCATGTGTCCCATCGTTTTCATCCCAGTGGGCCAATCAAGGTGATTTTCCGGACACCCAACCGCAGCTTAATAGGAACCACCCCATGTTTTCTCAAACGGTTCCCATCTTTTCATCGCAATGGTCAAATCCGGTTGATCATCCGATAATCCAACCGCAACTCAGCCGCAACCCACCCACAATCACAAGGAATATTTGTCCAGTTTCATTACAGTTTTCCAATTCAAATGACTTTCCAGTAACTGCACAGCAACTGCATCAGAATCCATCCACCTTCTTTCAGACAGTTCCACCAGGTGCATCTCAGTCGCCTCATCCATATGATTTTCCGACAACACGAACAGCCCAGACGAATGATCTGAATAGTCATTTTGGAGAATTTACTAGTATGCCTTCAAATCGCCATCGCATTTATCTAAATCCCTTTTACTCTCACGACCACCCCAATCCATATCAAGGATGGCCCCAGGGAGAACCAACCCCGAATCGTTTTGTACATCCAGTTCCGAACAGAACTGATTTTCATCCGGACGATTTGCGACCAAATATTAGATCGTTTCCGACTAAAAACCTGAACCCATATCAACCGAGAGGTTACAATATGCCTCCAGTGAATCCAACATATTACCAAAATCCCAGACCCAACATGCCTATTCCTACTCCTAATTTGAACCCTTATCAAGAGGTAGATTTCACACCGGTGGAAAACCGTACGAAAACCATTCCGGTGTCAAAATGGCCGATAAGGTATGCAGGAGAGGATAGAGGTGCAGGTCTAAATACGTTTCTTTGGGAAGTGAACGACTGGACACAATCGGAGCAGATTTCTGAGTCAGAGTTGCTGAGATCATTCGGCAATTTACTTACAGGAAAGGCGAAAATGTGGTTTATGAGCAACAAGCACCGGTTCACAACCTATTCAGAACTGATGGAAAGCCTCAACGCCACATTCCGGCATCCCGATCTAGACCACTTCGTGCTTTTAGAAATTCATCAGAGAAGACAGCAGAAGAGCGAAAGTTTCTTAGAATTTTTCCTGGATGTGGAAAGGAAATTTAAAAATTTGGTGAAACCATGGAGTATCAGAAGAGGAAATTGCCCAAGCGGTGCGTCGGAACCTGCGCCCAGACTACAAACGGGCTCTTATAGGCCGTGAGTTTGCAGACCTGTTGGAATTACAGATGGCAGGGCAGGAAATAGATACTACCAACACATATCTCTTCTCTAAGCCCCATGGCCATAATTCGCAAACTAATGCTATTAAAGCTGAAGGAAAGCCGCCGTTTGGAAAGAACAACAATCGCAAGGGTGGACAAACGTCGCAAAAATCACAGAAGGATTCAAACCAGCAACGAAAGTTTTCGTCAAACCGACCAAACCAGGGCCCCAGTTCGAGTAACCAACAGGGTAAGCAGCCGTCTCAAAAGGATCAATCCCGATCGTATCAGGAGAAGAAATCGTTTGAGCCGAAGAAGATGGAAAAGAAAAATACCAGTGATTCCGAGTCAGAAGAAAGCTCGCCGGTAAATGACGTTAGTAAAGGAGTAGAAGCCCAGCTTCGATCTCACTTACCAATGAACGACAGGTTCGTTTGTTTCAACTGTCGTAGTCAGCAGCATCTGACAGACCAATGTTCGCAACCTTACAAGATTCATTGCCAAGTGTGTGGATTTCAGGGTTTTCCAACCCATCGCTGCCCGTATTGTTCAAAAAACGGCCAGCGCCAGAAGGACAGAGGCCCGTTGAAATAGCCGAAATTTTGACAGAGCTCGGATATGAACAATTATCCAACTCTTCGGAAGAGTCCGATGGGGACATTCATCAGTTTTGTCGATAATTAACGATAATCGTCCATATATCCACCCAACAGTTTTCGGTCGTCCTATTAGTACTCTTTTAGATTGTGGAAGTGTTAAAACACGTATTTCCTCGGAAATTGTATCACTATGGAGGGGTCCTAAAACCAAAATATTCCCGAGTAAGCTGATACTCACCAGCGCCTCCGGAGACGCACTGAATGTCTCTGGTTGTATTTATCTACCGTTCCGTTTCAGGGAAGAAATTAAAGTTTTGGAAACCACCATTGTTGAAAATCTTCCAGTTGAGTGTATAGCAGGCATGGACTTCTTCTCTGCCTTTGACATCCACATAAGTAAAGGAGAGGAAACTATTTTCCTGGTGGACTCGGAGGAACCCATTGATAGTAACCCTTCTGATTTCGTTGAGCTCAGCTCCGAACAGATAGCGGCACTAGAAATTGTTAAGCAGAAGTTTAAACCAGCTATGTCCGGTCAGCTTGAGGTAACCTCGCTGACCCAACATACTATAGAACTCAAGGATGAATTTAAAGACGCAGCACCAGTTCGAGTATCTCCATTCCCGTATTCACCCGCTGTAAGCAAAGCCTTGAACGAAGAGATCGACCGATTACTCAAACTCGGAATAATTGAGGAGTCTAATTCCGATTGGGCACTAAACGCGGTTCCGATTAAAAAACCCAACGGATCAGTACGCCTTTGTTTGGATGCGCGCAAGTTAAATGCTAGAACCAAGCGCGATAGCTATCCTCTGGCACATATCGGTCGCATACTTGGGCGTTTGGGGAAAACTCGATACTTGAGCACGATAGACTTGAAGGATGCCTTTCTCCAGGTACCACTAAGTGAAGAATCTTAACCTCTCACTGCATTTTGCATCCAGGGACGGGGAATGTTCCAGTATACCCGCCTCCCGTTTGGCTTGACTAACAGCCAGGTTGATGGATAAGATCCTTGGAGCTGGAGAGCTAGAGCCAGGGGTATTCGTCTATTTAGACGATATCATAGTGGCGAGTGACAGCTTTGAGGAGCATATTCGGCTATTGGAAGAGGTTGCCAGAAGGCTGAGGTACTCCAATTTGTCGATAAACGTAGAAGTCTAAGTTTTGCCGATCTGAAGTTCCGTTTCTGGGTTACTTACTATCATGTGATGGACTCCGACCTGATCCTTCGAAAGTGCAAGGAATTTTAGATTTTGAAGCCCCTAGAACCATCAGACAGACCCGACGTTTTCTGGGCATGGTAAATTATTACCGGCGGTTTATACCGGACTTCAGCACTATCACCGCACCGTTATCAGATCTCCTCGCCGGTAAACCAAAAGTCGTCCGATGGAATAAAGCAGCAGAGGAGGCGTTTCGTTCAATAAAAGAGAGGTTGGTAGCAGCCCCGATTCTCACCAACCCCGATTTTGATCATGAGTTTATAGTGCAGATGGATGCGAGTGATTGGGCAGTTGCCGGGGTACTAACTCAGTTTCAAGAAGGATCGGAGAAGGTCATTAGTTTTGTATCCCAGAAACTGAATGCTGCACAACAAACTATTCGGCGACGGAGAAAGAAGCACTTGCAGTGCTTGTAGCAGTGGAGAAATTTCGCGGCTATATTGAAGGGAGTCACTTCACGCTGGTAACGGACGCGTCAGCGCTCCAGTACATCCGCAACAACAAGTGGCGACCATCGTCTAGACTAAGCCGATGGAGTCTGGACCTACAGCATCTGGATATGACCATCGTACACCGTCGATGTGTTGACAACATCGTTCCCGATGCGTTATCTCGAAGCATTTGCGCTGTGCAGGTTGTGAGGCCCGGTGCATCATCAACTGATAAGAAAGGTACAAGAAGAGCCGGAGAACTACGCCGATTTCCGTTTCGAAGACGGTCAGTTGTGGAAGTATGTCTCGGTCGATGAGGAACCTTTCAATTTGCGGTTCGAGTGGAAGATGATCCCACCGCCAGAAAACCGTCTGCGTATTGTCGAAGATGAACATGTGAACAGTTTTCACCTGGGGGTTGAGAAGACTTTGAGCCGTCTACAACTTAGATATTACTGGCCACACATGGCATCGGATACTAGGAAATGGATTCAGAGATGTGTAGTATGTAAAGAAAGTAAGCCAGCCACCGTTCCAACGGTCCCCACTATGGGCAAACAAAAACTAGCCAACCACCCTTGGCAGATAACAGCGATGGACTACATTGGTCCGTTGCCGAAAAGTAAAACGGGAAATATGTATATACTGGTGATTCAGTACCTTTTCAGCAAGTGGTGCCAGATTCACCCAGTACGTAAAATCGAAGCGGGTAATCTCTGTAAAATTCTGCGGGAAGGATGGTTCCTCCGTAATTCCAGTCCGGAGATAGTATTGACCGACAATGCTAGCACTTTTCTCTCTAAGGAGTTTAAGGCGTTGTTGGTTCAGTATAACATCAAACACTGGACTACGTCTCGTCACCACAGTCAAGGAAACCCGGTAGAGCAATTAAACCGATCAATTAACGCTGCTATCCGAACGTATTGCCAGAAAGACCAGAGAGGCTGGGACGTAAAAATCGCGGACATTGAGCATGTGTTTAACAACTCAGTTCATTCCGCTACCGGATTTACCCCGTTTTTCGTGACGAGAAAACACGAGATCGCAGTAAGCGGAGAAGACCATCTGAGGATGCGCCGAAAGGAGGAATATTCGACGAACATAAGAAAATAAGTGGAGAGATTTATGATATCGTCCAGAAGCACCTGACGAAAGCCTGCCTAACCGGCACTCAGCGTTACAACATGAGGAAACGCACACGACCAGAAGACTTTCGAGTGGGTCAGCAAGTGTATCGACGAAATTTCAAGCAATCGAATGCAGGAGATTATTATAATGCAAAATTGGCTCCAATGTACTTACCTTGTAAGGTCGTGGCAAAACATGGCTCTAGTTCTTATGAACTAGAAGATCCGTATGGGAAAAATATAGGAATTTGGCCAGCAGAGCATTTAAAACCGTAATTTCATAAAATCCGTTACGCTTGCAATCGATAGATTTCTTTCTGAATTTTCAATTCTGTCTTCTGTTCGCTTGAATGAAACACCTTTAGCAGTGAATAAGAGCTCACACCCACCCCACTCACTCTCAGTATCTTTTTTCTCTCACACAGGCTGAGAGCGTTATTTGCATGCTGTGAGTGAAACAGTTCTCCATGTGTTGTGTCTAGTGTGCCTCTCAATAGGAGAAGTGAAAACCAAAAAGACAACACAGGAGAGCTATCTCTCGCCTGAATAAGCTTGGACGGAGATTCTTTGTTTTAAAGCCGGCCGGTACATTCATAAGTTTTATGATTCATAAAAATTCAACCGATCGTAAGAAGAGCCTAGTAATCTTTTATAAGGAAAGATGGTAGTTAGGGAATTCTTAAGTGATCAATCTGGTGGGGGGGGAAATGGCTTGTGTACGGTTAAATGTTTCTGTTCTGAACGGAACGGGTTGAAAAAAAAAACAAAATAAAAACGAGATCCACTACCGAAAGATTTTCATCCTCGTCAGGTAACAAGAGGTTGCTGCAACATACCTACGTAGGTGGGACGAAGATAAATAGTCAACCAGCAGGACTCAACGAGAAGTTGAGCAATACGGGTATTCGATGAGTTCCGAATGACATATTTTGGATTCACCGTGATGGCGTGCCAGATCACGGGGATCCCCCAATTGCGTGTACCCGACTCGAATATCTAATAAATAATCATGAAGTTCACTTAACTGATCAACACATTAGGTGTCAAGTTTTCAAATTATTAAATTATTAAATTATTAAATTATTCAATTTCCTAGATTTTCAATTTTTCCTATTTTTGCTATGTATTTGTTTATTTATTTATTTATTTTGTTGTTTTTGTGCATGATTGAGTTGATCGTTTGTTTAAAAAAAAAATAATTGCTTATTTTTTTTTATTGTGCCCCGGGGGAAATGTAACATGAGACCATGTCCCATTAAATTAAATACCCTAAAAATTGTATTCGTTTGCATGTTAGGAGTTAGGATTAGAAATTATATTGTTTATAAAAATTCGCCCATTCACGCGCCGTCCGCTACCAAACTGCTCGACTACACTCGAGCAACCTCTTCCACCCATTACCATGGGTTGGTCACCGTGGGTAAGAGGAAATGCTCTCGGTCGATAGCGAGAGAGCAAGAGGATAAATAGGCCGGCTGCCTCGTGGTGGGGGCTCTTTAGTATGTGAGAATTAAAAGTGTTCGGACGCGCGGAAAACAAGTCGAGTGTTAAGGAAAAAAATAAAGATTAGCTTCGCGAGTGAAGTGTGGCCAGTGGAAGAGGCTAATCGACCAGCCGGCCAGAAGGAAAATCCGGGTTCGGAAGTGCGGGAGTTCAGTGACCATCATCCCGAATCCCACACGCGGCGCTAGTGTCAATTGCCGTCGAACCGGTCCCCAATCCCCTCCGATAGATAGTGTGTCTCGACCGCGTGGGATTGGTGGTTTGCGCGTGTCCGACGGTCGTGTGGTAGCCGAAGGAGTGAAGTTGTGCCTCCTTCGTGCTCCTAGCGTGTGGCCGTGAATACCGGCCCTGAACCGGCCGCCAGAACGGCCCCGCTAGTGCGAATTGCTAAAGTGAAACCCGAAAAGTGTGCCCCGACCACAAGAACTATTCCGCGTGTGTCGGAATCGCAATCCCTAAGGAATGTTAACCCTCTGTGCTAACCTTTATCCCGGCGACGACGCTGCATCCAGTTAGCGACGGCGCGGGCCAGCGTAACTCCCGAGACGACAGAGTAGGCAGCCCCTGTGGGTCTTCTAAGGTAAGTTGCATTACCCTCATTGTTATACTACTGCGGACCTTTTTACCTGAAACCTGTGCATCGACGAGCAGCAGCAAGAAAGGCACACATTGCCGTATTCGTATGTTTTGCTTCCAAGGCCGTACACCTCGAAATGATCTGCGATTTGTCTTCGGAGGCATTTATCGCAGCTTTACGTCGCTTCATCGCACGTCATGGAATGCCAGTCGAAATCCACTTTGACAACGGTACGAATTTTCTAGGGGCAAGGAACACTCTATCCGAACCCTACCGTCTGTTCGAAGCAAAACGCACCAGAGAAGCCTAATGAGTCACCCACAATAGATACGTTTGCGTTCCGTTGACGTAAATTTGACAGAAAACCTATGGGAAAACTGTCAAATTCACGCCAAACAGCCATAACAAATAATTGCAACCTACACAAAATCCAGTGGCACTTTATTCCGCCAAGAGCACCTAATTTTGGTGGCCTATGGCAGGCGGCTGTGAAAACGGCAAAAACGTCGCTTGCAAAAACATTGGGTAACATCCAGCTTTCCTTCGAAGACTACGCAACCGTGCTTGCCCAAGTCGAGGCAAACATGAACAGTCGGCCTTTGACGTCGCTATCGAGTGACCCTAATGAGCTAGATGTCCTCACTCCCGGACACTTCACTTCTGAGCCTACCAGAACCAAACTACGAAACCGTTCCTACCAATCGACTGAACCATTACCAACAGCTACAAAAACTCATACATCAGCATTGGGAGCGGTGGCGAAAGGAATACCTCACGGAATTGAATCATCAGCGCGAGAAATCCTCAGCACCGATGAAAATTCGAGTGGGCCAGATCGTATTGGTCCAGGAAGACGGAAAACCTTCGAGGCCACTAGCTCAAATAACACAAACACATCCCGGAGAAGATGGAGTGGTGCGTGTTGTTACCTTGCGAACTGCTAGCGGGACATATAAGCGACCCGTAAAAATAATTTTCCCTCTTCCTTTCGACCAACAACCAAACACCGAGTCCGAGAATTTAGAATAAGCTAAAAAGAGAGAAAATTTTGTTATTCATTAGTTTAAAATTGTAACTTCATTCCTCTTGAGATGTTGACGATCCTTCGCTTTCATGATTGTTTTGTTTTGTAAATTTGAGCTGTCAAATTTAGGTGGCCGGCTATGATCCTGTGCACGCTATAAAACATTTGACTTTTACTGTGAGCCATGTTTGCAAGCGTCCTGTGAGAGTGAGTGAGATAATACTAAAACACGGCTTACAGTAAAAGTCAAAAGACAAAATAATTATAGCAGCGTGCACAGGCTCATGTTGCTTCACGGTACAAAAAAGAGTATAGTAGGTACCCAGCAAGAAAAATGTTAGAGTTAGACGTGGCTAGACATTTGTTCGACGTTACCAACATAAAGCTTTAACCACCAGTTGCATGCTTTTAGGAGGAATTTTTACCGCTTTGTCGCCATGTGTACCCGTTACATGGCTCTTCAACCCTATACCTAAACGACAACAAAGCCGACACAATAATTAGGTTAGGTATAAGAAAAAGGCGAGGCGACATTCAAATATTATTTCATGCTTATGATTTCAGGCAACTTTATCAAAAAAAAAAAACTCATTCTTTCAACTTGGTGAATTTATCTTACACCCCGTTCATACTACAACTTATGTTCCGTGATATAGAGTATCTTGATATCAGCATCTATACATCTAGTTTTCACTGAAAGTAACAAGCATGGTATTTGATATCAAGATACTCTATAGCACGTAATATAGGTTGTGTTGCAAACGGGGTGTTAGACCTGCTGCATAAAAACCCGAACATTTGGTCCATAATTCCAAGCCCTTTTCAAAGTTTTTTTTTTTATCATAGACTGCCCTGAAGTTATAGGTACGTAGGTTTTAAATGTTGGAAACCATATAGCGTATTGTTCGAAAATTTGTCACACAAGCTGTATCAAAACCAAGACGATTCAACGTAAAGGAGCATTTCAACAAGCCTTTCGAACTACTGTTGCAAGAAATTTTCATGTAATGCATAAGAATATTTACTAATCAATTTAAAAACGAAAATATCCATATTTTGAATTATCACGGTCTCAAATCTGCTTAAATCGAATGATATAATATCGGGGTCCCCAAGGGCTGGATAGTCCAGAAAAAAAATGGATATAGTTTTTGGGTCAGGAAGTACCAGCACATTGGATCAAGCTTAATAAATAACCCCTAAAAACATAACTCACAACGAACAATCCCTCAAATATTCTGTCAGAATAAGACAGCGAACCCAAACCAAAACAAAAATTTTAGTAACAGTATAAAGAATATTAGTAACTTAACTTGAAGTCCGAAAGAAAAAGAAAACACAGAAAAATTATAAAATGCCTTTGAATGTTTTAATAATGAAAAATTACAAGATATGTATGTAAAAAGAATCTAGGTATAAATATAAATGCGAGCTTTTGTACTGTTTTGAGTTTTTTTTTTCAAAGTAAAGTTTAGTTTATTGCAACTTTTTTATTTGAAGTTTTACATTATGTTTAAATATATATATATATATATATATATATATATATATATATATATATATATATATATATATATATATATATATATATATATATATATATATATATATATATATATATATATATATTAATTAAATATATATATATAATTTTTTTTAATTTGAAAATTTCCGCGCTTGGGCATTGTTGAGTGACAGCGTCATGGCTGGCCCACAATTGATACGTTGCGGATGCGTTTGCGTGAATTTGACAGTTTTCCCATAGGTTTTCTGTCAAATTTACGTCAACGGAACGCAAACGTATCTATTGTGGGTGACCCTTCAGAGTATGCAGCCTAAAGAGATGATGGAAAACGAAATAACCCAAAACCAAGTTTATTACAACCTAAATTTTTAGTTATTTTTTCTCGAAACAAAATATCAGATTGATTTATCCGCCACTTTGGCTAAATCAATCTAAAAAAAATTTATTTGTTTCCTTGAGTAAACGCCTCCCTTTCATGGTGGAAACAACAAAAATGCTAGTTTAGAACAACCAGAATTTGTGTTGTATTGTGGTAATATATTTAGGTAGAAACAATCAACTATCCTATTTGTTTCAAAACAAAATCTTAGGTGTAAACAACAAAACGAATTTGTTTTAAACAACTAGTTTTTTAGTTTGGATGTCAACAAATAAGTTTGTTGTTTCAAACGGGACTATTTTTTCTCCATGATGGTTTAAATGTTTGAACAATTCAGATATAAAGACAATCTAAAATTTTCAATAAACTAGGATATTACTTAGTTGAATTTGCACTGTCTTTTTGTTTTGATTTAAAATTATTTAAGAAGTTACATACAATTTGATGAAGTTAATCATAATTCAAACTCATTCAATGGAAATGATGATGATAAGTTGAATGATTATACCCACTTGTGTATACATTTCGCAACAACGTAGGAATATCCAAAAAAATCAAATAGTACAGTGTGTTTTGACATTGTTTTTTCAACGAAATCAAACCAACAGATATTGAGAATTTGGAATATTAATCGTTCCAAACCACTTAGTTTCTTCTTAAAACTTTTTCTAATAATCAAATAGATATTTTTAACATGAGAACACCCGCAAACCATTCTTGAACCATTTCCCTTGTATTTGACGACCGTTTCCGTAATTGTTACGACATTTACCCTCATTATTCACCACTTTAAACTAACAATCTCCTACATAGTTTTAACAATATGTCAAATGGTAAAAGGCCAGAGGCTAGAGGCTAGAGGTTATTTGGTGAAAATAAGATTAAACTATTTGCTAACAATAACATTAGAAGAACGACTGCTATTAGCAGGTGTACAAAAATCTCGCGATAAAAAACGATTCTTGCTGATATTTCATGTTAAGAAAATTAAGAACATGAAATATTGATCTGATATCTCAACCATCGAGAATTATAAGTGATTATTTTTTTATGCGTTTATCAAAACGATATAACGTAAACGCGCATTTCTATTTGCGTTTGCACAGAGCTTTCGTGATAATTTATCGCGCAACGCATAATATAGTATCACAAGATGACTCGGTAAACTTCGTATAGTCCGTTTTTTATTCAACCTGCCCAGACCAAGATGAACGAAATTAGGAATACAAAAATTGAAATACCTAATCCGATATAATTGATCAAATTGAAATAATAATAATCAGATTTCTTTTCACAAAATATATTGATAATAGAAAATAATTATGGCAACGCTGGCAGCTAAAGCTCGAATGAACTACGACGCAGATGTCGTTCTTTTTTTGTTCCTGTCATTTGCCTCAGTCGGCAAACTCGACAATGTTTGAACCTGCGGGTTGACAATTTGATGGATGCTGCTTGAAAATAGGTGAGTGTTTCGTCCAGGGTTTGACCAGGCCCTACGTTGTGATTTTTATTCCTTCTGAGAACGAGGATGACGAACGAAAGAAAACGGACTACTTTGTCGATGATAATTTATTACCACCGAGAGGCAGCGTGCCAGCTCGGTGGGTATGAACAAGACGATAATACCACTAAAACACCACTAAACTACATGGGGTGATGTGTCCCTTTTATATGGGACACGAAGTACGGATAGTGCCGTGCGCACCGCATCATTACAATGATGCATGAATAGATACGGCGCGCCGACAGTGATGTTCCACGCTGCCCACTTTAGCTACAATAAAAGCATCAGGCTGTTTGCCTGCTAGCCGCACTCAACTGGGTGGAAACAATACACGCTCCTGGGGGGACGCGTGTTTGGTGCTATCCACACAACAGCAAGCACGCTGTGTGCTGTTTGAGATCGAACAGTGAATGTTTTATTGTTTTTTTTTTTCACCCTCGCACCCTTTTTAAAATAAAAAAATTTTGTTTTTAAATATAAAATAGTCAAAAAACAACCACACACCTCTAATTGCCAAAACCCGGCCCAACCGGGGTCTACCCACCCATATAAAATAACCGCAAAATATATTCTATCGTTTGACAAAAGTGCGAGCTTTTTAACACACAAACGCCCAACATGATGTGTCAGTTGCGTCTAACAGACGTCTAACATTAGACGAAAGTTAGACAAAATGTTCGACGAACAGTCTAACATGTTCGAATAACGTTAGACTAATGTTAGACTAACCTTTCTTACTGGGTAGGGTAGGCGTAACTAGTAGAGTGAACTGAAATACCGCAGTATGTTACGAAAGCTCGCGAAAAGCACCGAATGCGCCGAACAATTACGAAGTGACCGTTTGTTCCCGCCATGTCGTCGACAGAAATATTATGATCCAACCATATTGAAAATAATTAGTCCAAATTCAGATAGCCATCGAATACAATAATCAGAAGTAGTTTAAGTAAATAAATGTAGTGTAAATGCAATAAAGTCTTTGGTTAAGTTAAATGTACGTTTCATGTGAATAAAGCTCTTTACTTTTGTGAAAGACTTGACCGTGTGTGCTATAAATAAGCTGTGGAAGAATTAAGCTCAATAGCAACCATACCAACCCAGTAAGAAAGATTAGTCTAACATTAGTCTAACGTAAGTCGAACACGTTAGACTGTTCGTCGAACATTTTGTCTAACTTTCGTCTAATGTTAGACGTCTGTTAGACACATCTGACACATAATGTAAGACGTGACAGGGTTAAAAAGCTATCCATTTAGTCTAACGATAGACTAAACTTAGGTGTAATTCAATACGGGTGGTGAGACCCCGATAGACTTGGCTTTGTAATCAAAGTTGTATGGTCGTTTGTTGACACTCTGCTACACAAAACTTGGCATTTTTGAAATACTGGCAGAGTGAAAACAAACGACCATAAAACATTGATTACTCACCTTTTTAAGCAGTATTCATCAGTCAAATACGTATCAATCAGCCAGCTTCTCGCATTTGCAGGTTCTAAGCATAAAAGAAGATATACATCTGCGACGTAATTCTTTCGAGCTTTAGCTGCCAGCGTTGCCATAATTATTCTCAATTATCTTTATATTGTTTCAAAAGTAATCTGATTACATATCTATTTAAATTTTTGTATTCCTAATTTGATTCGTCTTTAGTCTGAGCAGGTAGGTTAAAAACGGACTATACAACATTTACCGAGTCATCTTGTAAGTTGTTGCAAAATGTATACACAAGTGGGTTCAACTATTC